>CM068371.1:9480893-9904419 GCA_034769895.1 Magicicada septendecula | reverse complement strand
CATCAGATGGTGTAAGCTGACTTAAACAGCCATCTTCTAATGCCAGCTTCAACCCCTTTTATCGCTGATAAACTTTTGTTGTTCGTCTTCAAACTCATTTTGCCTCACCATGCAGTCTTTAAACATTCTAGCTTGACCACAAAACTGCGCGTTCTTTTTGATGGTTCGTCCAAGACTACTAATGGTCTTTCGTTGAATGACATATTATTAGTAGGCCCCAATGTTCAGCAGGATCTCTTCTCTATTCTGTTGCGTTTTCGCATACTTAAGTATGTCCTGATTGCCGACATCGAAAAAATGTATCGTCAGATTCGCGTAGCTGAAGGCGATTGTCACTATCAACGCATTTTGTGGCGTGACTCTCCCCTCGAACCACTTAAGCATTTCGCGCTGCAAACAGTAACCTACGGCACGGCTAGCGCCTCTTTTTTGGCCACTCGGTGCCTTCTACAAATTGCTAGAGACAATCAAACTTCCTTTCCCCAAGCGGCTTTAGCCATAACTAACGATTTTTATGTCGACGATTTACTTACCGGTTCGGACACTATCCCCGATCTAACCAAGCTGAAATCCGACCTAGGTGCGTTACTTGCTCAATATGGTTTCACGTTGCACAAATGGGCATCAAATGAACCCACAGCGGTCGCAAATCATCACAACTTTTCACGACCCCTAAATAAACAGGACAATGTGCGTACCCTGGGCATTCTTTGGAACAACACTGCTGATTCATTTTTGTTTGATGTCAAACTATCTCCGGTTGACCATAGCATATCCAAGAGAAAGATTCTTTCAATTATCGCCGGAATATATGATCTGGGTTTAATCGGACCAGTTGTCTTTTTGTATAAACACTTTATGCAGCGACTTTGGCTTTGTAAGCTTGGTTGGGATGAACCGATTTCCGGTCAGTCACTTTCGGATTGGCATTCCTTGTGTAACAAATTGAGTCTGATTGGTAAAATAGTAGTCCCGCGATCTATTCGTTGCAACCGTGAGGCGGTTACGGTTCAGTTGCATGGGTTTTCGGATGCCTCGGAGAAAGGGTTCGGCTGTTGTATATATATCCGAGTCATTTATCAGGATTCTACTGCTTCCTGTCGTCTCTTGTGTTCCAAATCTCGCGTGGCTCCCCTACGCCAAGTGTCATTACCTCGTATCGAGCTCTGCGCTTGTTTGTTATTATCGCGACTCGTATCTAAGGTTATTCCTGCTCTTTATTCGTTTATTGATAATGTACATTTGTATTCTGATTCTATGGTGGCTCTTTACTGGATTCATGCGCAGTCTACGCGTTGGAAGACATACGTCGCTAATCGGGTTGCTGAAATTCAGCGTCGCACGCAAGCTTATACCTGGCATCACATTGATTCGCGACGCAATCCTGCTGATATTATATCTAGGGGGTGTTTCCCTGACGTTTTGCGCGATTGCTCGCTTTGGTGGCACGGTCCTAGCTGTCTGTCTCAATCGTCAGAGTCTAATCCTGTCCCATCCTTCGTACCGGCCACTCCATCGTCTTCGAAAGTCACCGCGGAAGAGAAAACTGCACACAACCGGTCTCTAATGTCTACCCTGGCTGTTGACTTATCGTTGGACTTTTCCTCGTTGCACCGGCTGACACGTGTATACGCTTACTGTTTTCGTTTCATCAGAAATATTAGGCACTCATGTGCGGACAAACTTTCGGGCGTTCTGACCCCTGTAGAAATTCATCAGTCTCTCAATTTCTTCATAAAACAATCTCAGTCGATCCACTTCGCAGCCGAAATTAATTGTCTTCGGAACGGATCTTCTGTTTCCATTAGGAGCAAGTTGGCTTCTCTCGACCCGTTTCTTGACGACTCTGGAGTGATACGCGTGGGCGGACGTTTGCAGCATTCCCAGTTACCTTACGATTCGAGACATCCTATCGTATTACCCCCATCGGCGCATATTACACGCCTTATCATCGAACGTGAACACATTCGTTTACTTCACGCTGGTGCTCAGCTCGTGCATCATTCACTGCGTCAACGTTGGTGGATTGTTAATGCCCGGCTAGTCATCCGTTCCATTATTCGTAAGTGTCTCAAGTGTATTAGGTTTAGTGCCACACAGCAGGTCCAGAGACTTGGCATTTTGCCATTCCCTAGAGTCACTCCTTCAAGGCCGTTTCTATTTTGCGCGGTTGATTATGGTGGTCCCTTCATGATTCGTCATGGCGGGCAGGGTCTAGAACTTTTACTAAGGCATACGTATCTCTGTTTGTTTGCTTAGCAACTAGGGCTATTCACCTGGAATTGGTGTCCGACCTTACTGCCAGCGCATTTGTAGCTGCTTTACGTCGTTTTATGGCACGTCGGGGTATACCTAGTCAGCTGTACTCCGACAACGGCACGAACTTCAGGAAGGCCCGCACCATCTTACATGACATTTACAACTTTTGGCACAATAAGAGTGCCATCACCTCGATTAAGTCATTCACATCCTCTCAGGGGATATCATGGTCATTTATTCCGCCCTCCTCACCTCACTTCGGTGGCCTTTGGGAGAGCGGCATAAAGAGTTTGAAATTTCATCTGCGGCGCGTGGTAGGCAAATCTATATTAAACTTCGAAGAGTTCACGACCGTTTTGTCTCAGATAGAGGCATGTCTGAACTCTCGACCTTTATTTGCTATTTCTTCGGATGTTAACGACCCGGTGCCACTTACACCTGGCCATTTTTTGATTTGCGCGCCCCTAACTGCGATTCCTGACCCAGACCTTTCTCACGTTCCTGTTTCTCGTCTTGGTCGTTGGCAACTACTTCAGAGGTTTGTCCGGGACATTTGGAAGGCGTGGTCTCGCGATTATTTGCACCAGCTGCAACAGCGTCACAAGTGGAAGTTTGCCAAAGATAATGTTTCCATTGGTGACTTAGCTTTGCTTATTGAGGATAACTTGCCTCCATTAGCCTGGAAATTTGGCGTGATCATCGCCACATTTCCCGGCCCAGATAACTTGGTTCGCGTCGTAGACATTCGCACGCCTACGGGTGTTTTGCGGAGACCAATACATAAATTATGTCTGTTGCCAGCGCGAGACGAGATTTGACATTATGATTATAGCACAATGCTGTTTTATTCAGCCATTGGCTTATTATTTGTTACGACCATTTGGTCAACATAATTGTGATGAATTGTCACAATATTTTTGTCAATTTTGCGTCGTGGCACGCTTCTAATTATCACAGTTCTGTGGTATCTTGATATTTGTATTGTATGTTAATTTTTGTGGCATACTATGTCTCACATTTTCATTGATGTTATGGGGTGTATTGCATGTCTTTGGGTGGTCTTATTTATGAAATGTTATTACATAATATTCGCATGTTTTGCCGTTAAGTAACCATGCATTCATCTCTTTATATTGTTGCTGATAAATGTGTACTATTCTGTGAATGTCTTTAAATTGTTAAATTGCTTCTGTAATTCCAGTATTGTATTGTTCTTTGACATTGCAATTATTTATCTTGTAATTATTCAAATTATTATTGTTGTATTCACATAAATTGTGTCTATGTAAAAACTATTGTAAGCGTCTGCCGTATGTAACTGCCTCGTCTAATTTATTCATATTGTACTTTATATTTTATTCATTTTGTAAGTAAGCATGCACAATTCTTTATTTAAAATTATGACATACATGTCATAGCTGGGCTGCATTCAGCATCTGGTTTGCTCATACATTGTTACATATTGTAAATTCCTGAAACTTCAGGAATAGCATGTCTAGGTCAATACATGCCGCCCTGCTGAATATACAATAGAACATGCAACTACAACATGTTCAACAACAATTTTGTTCATGATGAACCTCCGTTCATGCATTAAACATTGTATAATTATGTATTTTTCTTTCATGTTTTATAATGTTACATACTGCACACACTTGTGTCAGAAATATTGTTAACCAGACTTATTCGTATATGAAACAGCTGTTCGCCAACCTTGGCCTACAATCGCCTGTCTACAGGCTTATCTTATGCATGCTTATCTCTAAACTAGCGGCAGACTGCCGTTATCTAATCTCAACTCAAGGTTCAACTTAGCCTTGAAGCTAACCATCGTTAGTAAGAACTGCACTCTTTTAAATTAAATTGTAAATGTATTCTAATTTATTAAAATGTATTAAAAAATCTTTTTGATTTTTGACGGGCAGCTTATGGACGGTAGCGCAATGATTTTATTTTCTAGGTTGGCTAATCTGATTTATATCGCGCATCAATTTTCGCGTGGTTGTACCTTGCACAGTGCTTAGCTAGCTATCTCGGCGTTCGGTTCGCCGAATCCTTCGCTGTCAATTAGTGTCGACATTAAATGTAGGCTTTAGGCCTTTGTATTCTCGAGTATGGCCGACTAGGCCCTCTTCATGATTAGCTAAATTCATACTAATTCGCAACATTCAGTATTAGCCAGCCTCACTCAAATTTACAGCTGTAATGTAATTATTAAAAATATTAAAATTATTCGTATACAGTCCACTTCTTGTTATTTCTTAATGCAGAATTAATTCATTTTACACATCATCTCAATCACTATGGAAGACCAGCCAACAGAATATTTAATTCAAGAAGAATACATTTAGCCCACTCGGGCCCAATTAATTAACACTTCCTGTCCACGCTTGTGGAACATTATTTCATTCAACAGTTTCGGTCCACTCGGACCGGGACTAATCATTTTTTGGTCCACCGTGCCTGGATTCCAATTAACATTTTAGTCCTCACGGTGCGCATCATCCATTTTTTGGTCACTCCGGACCTGGATTTCCATTTAACATCTTTATATCTGTTTCTGGCCATCACGGGCGGATTAGCGCGTCAGCTAATGCGACCGTGGCGTGATTTGCGTCGCCATTTCGCTCGTCATCTTCGGACAACGTAATAGCAAGTTCCTGCCGGCTGCAGTGCTTCAAAGTGGTCATCTCTGCCAGCTGTTCACCATCGTCACCAAGGAGCCAACGCTGTGGGACGTCGCCAACCAGGTACCACCAGCAACAGTAAAAAGGTGCGTAAAAAATGTCTGAAGAAGGCCTCAAGGTGCTGACCAGAAAGAGAGGCGGATTAAAGTCCGCGATAGTGCGGATACAATCCGCGGTAAATTCGTTTGATATTAATTTAAGCACAAAACATTTTCTGTAACTGTGACTGTAAGATTAGAAAGTCTTAAGAGCTTAGCCTCGAAGTACGACGAGGTACAGTCTGAGATAGAGCTTATCAGTAAAGACACGAGCGCTGCTCAGGCAGACCGAGTCGAGGTTGAGGAAATGATATACTCAACTGAGGCAAACATTTTACAAATTCTTGACACTTTTAATACTCAGACTGTGCCTCCTGTACTATCGACGCCTATGCATTTAAAGCCGATAAGTTTGCCCTGCTTCTCAGGCAACATACTTGAGTGGCAACACTTCTATTCAATTTTCAATGATCTAGTGCATTCAAGATCCGACTTAACACCAGTACAGAAACTGCATTATTTGCATTCCTCGGTGAAGTGTGAACCATTAGACTTAATTAAATCATTACCCATGTGTCAAGAAAATTATGTAATAGCGTTGAACTTGCTGTCCGAGAGGTATAATAATCCATTTATATTAGCCAAATATTATGTACAAAACCTACTTCAGGTTAAGTCCACAATAAAGGACTCAGTCCAAAGCTTGGCGGAGTTTACGAATACAATAACGTCTTCCGTTAATTCACTGGCGGCAATGAAGCTGTCCGTAAATTCATTTGAGTTTATTACCATACAGTTGCTCTCCACCAAACTTGACCCTATTACTTTAAAACTTTGGAAGGAGTCAATAGACCCTGACAACTTGCCCAGTTTTCAAGACTTTACGCATTTTTTAAACTTGCGCCGACAGCTTTTAGAAAATACAATGCCAACTGAATCCGGACAGCAATTCAACAAACCTAGCGTAAAACCAAACAATAAATTTGAGAAATATAGCTTAAGAAATACTGCTGGCAGCAATACCTTTAAGAGTTATCATGCAGCGGCAAGGCATTATTTATGCGTGTGTTGTAAATCTGACCACCCGCTTTACATGTGTAACAATTTTCGTATATTAAGTGCCGCTGAGCGGGGGCAATTGGTTGCCAATCATAAATGCTGTATTAACTGCCTTAGAGCAGGTCATTTGATAACAAATTGTAAAAGTAAACAGGTCTGTAAAATTTGTTCAAAGGGTCACCACACCTTGCTGCACGCTAATTACGTGCCGAAATCACCAGCTGCCAGCAGCAATTATTGCTCATTTAAATTACAGTGTAAAAACAATGTTCTTTTATCCACAGCGGTTGTATATGTCGTTGATCAGGCTGGCAACAGGCATGAAGCTCGGGCACTCCTAGACGCCGGTTCCCAGATCAATTTTTGTACGAAATCATTTGCGAAAAGATTGCACCTTAAGCTAACCCGATCTAATATTCCAATTACAGGAATAAACAATACAGCGTGTTGCGCTACTGACATTGCTTCTATGCGTATTATTTCTCGCTATCAGAGACATAGTTTTGAGGCCAAATGTGCCGTCCTATCTAACTTAACTCATAATCTGCCTTCAATCTCGTTTGACATCAACCGGTTCCACATTCCAAACAAAATTTTTCTCGCCGACCCAGATTTTAATATATCTTCACAGATCGACATACTATTAGGGGCACAATTTTATCTGGATTTAATATTAGCCAATAAATACACACGCGGACCCAACTTCCCTATCATTCAGGAAACAAAACTGGGTTACATTCTGGCCGGCAATCTGCCCAAACACTGCCACACCCAGGGTCCTGCGGTTTCGTTCCTGGCAAGGAACAATGACAGTCAAATTCTGCAATCTCTCGAGAGATTTTGGGAGGCAGAAACAATCCCTGGCGATACCCCTGACGGCGAGTCGGCTTGCGAAGAGCATTTTGTGCGCTCTACTCAGCGCAACCACGAGGGTAGATTTATAGTGTCGCTCCCATTCAAGTCTGATAATCCCCACTTGGGGGAATCTTACACAAGTGCCGAATCAAGATTTTTAAGCTTGGAGCGTCGATTCAGGCGCGATGCCAAGCTCGCTCGCGACTACGCGGACTTTATCAGGGAATATATGGATCTTGGGCACATGACACTCATCGATCATGGCGCTATCAATTCAGGAGCGTCAAATATTTACTACTTGCCTCACCATGCAGTCTTTAAACATTCTAGCTTGACCACAAAACTGCGCGTTCTTTTTGATGGTTCGTCCAAGACTACTAATGGTCTTTCGTTGAATGACATATTATTAGTAGGCCCCAATGTTCAGCAGGATCTCTTCTCTATTCTGTTGCGTTTTCGCATACATAAGTATGTCCTGATTGCCGACATCGAAAAAATGTATCGTCAGATTCGCGTAGCTGAAGGCGATTGTCACTATCAACGCATTTTGTGGCGTGACTCTCCCCTCGAACCACTTAAGCATTTCGCGCTGCAAACAGTAACCTACGGCACGGCTAGCGCCTCTTTTTTGGCCACTCGGTGCCTTCTACAAATTGCTAGAGACAATCAAACTTCCTTTCCCCAAGCGGCTTTAGCCATAACTAACGATTTTTATGTCGACGATTTACTTACCGGTTCGGACACTATCCCCGATCTAACCAAGCTGAAATCCGACCTAGGTGCGTTACTTGCTCAATATGGTTTCACGTTGCACAAATGGGCATCAAATGAACCCACAGCGGTCGCAAATCATCACAACTTTTCACGACCCCTAAATAAACAGGACAATGTGCGTACCCTGGGCATTCTTTGGAACAACACTGCCGATTCATTTTTGTTTGATGTCAAACTATCTCCGGTTGACCATAGCATATCCAAGAGAAAGATTCTTTCAATTATCGCCGGAATATATGATCTGGGTTTAATCGGACCAGTTGTCTTTTTGTATAAACACTTTATGCAGCGACTTTGGCTTTGTAAGCTTGGTTGGGATGAACCGATTTCCGGTCAGTCACTTTCGGATTGGCATTCCTTGTGTAACAAATTGAGTCTGATTGGTAAAATAGTAGTCCCGCGATCTATTCGTTGCAACCGTGAGGCGGTTACGGTTCAGTTGCATGGGTTTTCGGATGCCTCGGAGAAAGGGTTCGGCTGTTGTATATATATCCGAGTCATTTATCAGGATTCTACTGCTTCCTGTCGTCTCTTGTGTTCCAAATCTCGCGTGGCTCCCCTACGCCAAGTGTCATTACCTCGTATCGAGCTCTGCGCTTGTTTGTTATTATCGCGACTCGTATCTAAGGTTATTCCTGCTCTTTATTCGTTTATTGATAATGTACATTTGTATTCTGATTCTATGGTGGCTCTTTACTGGATTCATGCGCAGTCTACGCGTTGGAAGACATACGTCGCTAATCGGGTTGCTGAAATTCAGCGTCGCACGCAAGCTTATACCTGGCATCACATTGATTCGCGACGCAATCCTGCTGATATTATATCTAGGGGGTGTTTCCCTGACGTTTTGCGCGATTGCTCGCTTTGGTGGCACGGTCCTAGCTGTCTGTCTCAATCGTCAGAGTCTAATCCTGTCCCATCCTTCGTACCGGCCACTCCATCGTCTTCGAAAGTCACCGCGGAAGAGAAAACTGCACACAACCGGTCTCTAATGTCTACCCTGGCTGTTGACTTATCGTTGGACTTTTCCTCGTTGCACCGGCTGACACGTGTATACGCTTACTGTTTTCGTTTCATCAGAAATATTAGGCACTCATGTGCGGACAAACTTTCGGGCGTTCTGACCCCTGTAGAAATTCATCAGTCTCTCAATTTCTTCATAAAACAATCTCAGTCGATCCACTTCGCAGCCGAAATTAATTGTCTTCGGAACGGATCTTCTGTTTCCATTAGGAGCAAGTTGGCTTCTCTCGACCCGTTTCTTGACGACTCTGGAGTGATACGCGTGGGCGGACGTTTGCAGCATTCCCAGTTACCTTACGATTCGAGACATCCTATCGTATTACCCCCATCGGCGCATATTACACGCCTTATCATCGAACGTGAACACATTCGTTTACTTCACGCTGGTGCTCAGCTCGTGCATCATTCACTGCGTCAACGTTGGTGGATTGTTAATGCCCGGCTAGTCATCCGTTCCATTATTCGTAAGTGTCTCAAGTGTATTAGGTTTAGTGCCACACAGCAGGTCCAGAGACTTGGCATTTTGCCATTCCCTAGAGTCACTCCTTCAAGGCCGTTTCTATTTTGCGCGGTTGATTATGGTGGTCCCTTCATGATTCGTCATGGCGGGCAGGGTCTAGAACTTTTACTAAGGCATACGTATCTCTGTTTGTTTGCTTAGCAACTAGGGCTATTCACCTGGAATTGGTGTCCGACCTTACTGCCAGCGCATTTGTAGCTGCTTTACGTCGTTTTATGGCACGTCGGGGTATACCTAGTCAGCTGTACTCCGACAACGGCACGAACTTCAGGAAGGCCCGCACCATCTTACATGACATTTACAACTTTTGGCACAATAAGAGTGCCATCACCTCGATTAAGTCATTCACATCCTCTCAGGGGATATCATGGTCATTTATTCCGCCCTCCTCACCTCACTTCGGTGGCCTTTGGGAGAGCGGCATAAAGAGTTTGAAATTTCATCTGCGGCGCGTGGTAGGCAAATCTATATTAAACTTCGAAGAGTTCACGACCGTTTTGTCTCAGATAGAGGCATGTCTGAACTCTCGACCTTTATTTGCTATTTCTTCGGATGTTAACGACCCGGTGCCACTTACACCTGGCCATTTTTTGATTTGCGCGCCCCTAACTGCGATTCCTGACCCAGACCTTTCTCACGTTCCTGTTTCTCGTCTTGGTCGTTGGCAACTACTTCAGAGGTTTGTCCGGGACATTTGGAAGGCGTGGTCTCGCGATTATTTGCACCAGCTGCAACAGCGTCACAAGTGGAAGTTTGCCAAAGATAATGTTTCCATTGGTGACTTAGCTTTGCTTATTGAGGATAACTTGCCTCCATTAGCCTGGAAATTTGGCGTGATCATCGCCACATTTCCCGGCCCAGATAACTTGGTTCGCGTCGTAGACATTCGCACGCCTACGGGTGTTTTGCGGAGACCAATACATAAATTATGTCTGTTGCCAGCGCGAGACGAGATTTGACATTATGATTATAGCACAATGCTGTTTTATTCAGCCATTGGCTTATTATTTGTTACGACCATTTGGTCAACATAATTGTGATGAATTGTCACAATATTTTTGTCAATTTTGCGTCGTGGCACGCTTCTAATTATCACAGTTCTGTGGTATCTTGATATTTGTATTGTATGTTAATTTTTGTGGCATACTATGTCTCACATTTTCATTGATGTTATGGGGTGTATTGCATGTCTTTGGGTGGTCTTATTTATGAAATGTTATTACATAATATTCGCATGTTTTGCCGTTAAGTAACCATGCATTCATCTCTTTATATTGTTGCTGATAAATGTGTACTATTCTGTGAATGTCTTTAAATTGTTAAATTGCTTCTGTAATTCCAGTATTGTATTGTTCTTTGACATTGCAATTATTTATCTTGTAATTATTCAAATTATTATTGTTGTATTCACATAAATTGTGTCTATGTAAAAACTATTGTAAGCGTCTGCCGTATGTAACTGCCTCGTCTAATTTATTCATATTGTACTTTATATTTTATTCATTTTGTAAGTAAGCATGCACAATTCTTTATTTAAAATTATGACATACATGTCATAGCTGGGCTGCATTCAGCATCTGGTTTGCTCATACATTGTTACATATTGTAAATTCCTGAAACTTCAGGAATAGCATGTCTAGGTCAATACATGCCGCCCTGCTGAATATACAATAGAACATGCAACTACAACATGTTCAACAACAATTTTGTTCATGATGAACCTCCGTTCATGCATTAAACATTGTATAATTATGTATTTTTCTTTCATGTTTTATAATGTTACATACTGCACACACTTGTGTCAGAAATATTGTTAACCAGACTTATTCGTATATGAAACAGCTGTTCGCCAACCTTGGCCTACAATCGCCTGTCTACAGGCTTATCTTATGCATGCTTATCTCTAAACTAGCGGCAGACTGCCGTTATCTAATCTCAACTCAAGGTTCAACTTAGCCTTGAAGCTAACCATCGTTAGTAAGAACTGCACTCTTTTAAATTAAATTGTAAATGTATTCTAATTTATTAAAATGTATTAAAAAATCTTTTTGATTTTTGACGGGCAGCTTATGGACGGTAGCGCAATGATTTTATTTTCTAGGTTGGCTAATCTGATTTATATCGCGCATCAATTTTCGCGTGGTTGTACCTTGCACAGTGCTTAGCTAGCTATCTCGGCGTTCGGTTCGCCGAATCCTTCGCTGTCAATTAGTGTCGACATTAAATGTAGGCTTTAGGCCTTTGTATTCTCGAGTATGGCCGACTAGGCCCTCTTCATGATTAGCTAAATTCATACTAATTCGCAACATTCAGTATTAGCCAGCCTCACTCAAATTTACAGCTGTAATGTAATTATTAAAAATATTAAAATTATTCGTATACAGTCCACTTCTTGTTATTTCTTAATGCAGAATTAATTCATTTTACACATCATCTCAATCACTATGGAAGACCAGCCAACAGAATATTTAATTCAAGAAGAATACATTTAGCCCACTCGGGCCCAATTAATTAACACTTCCTGTCCACGCTTGTGGAACATTATTTCATTCAACAGTTTCGGTCCACTCGGACCGGGACTAATCATTTTTTGGTCCACCGTGCCTGGATTCCAATTAACATTTTAGTCCTCACGGTGCGCATCATCCATTTTTTGGTCACTCCGGACCTGGATTTCCATTTAACATCTTTATATCTGTTTCTGGCCATCACGGGCGGATTAGCGCGTCAGCTAATGCGACCGTGGCGTGATTTGCGTCGCCATTTCGCTCGTCATCTTCGGACAACGTAATAGCAAGTTCCTGCCGGCTGCAGTGCTTCAAAGTGGTCATCTCTGCCAGCTGTTCACCATCGTCACCAAGGAGCCAACGCTGTGGGACGTCGCCAACCAGGTACCACCAGCAACAGTAAAAAGGTGCGTAAAAAATGTCTGAAGAAGGCCTCAAGGTGCTGACCAGAAAGAGAGGCGGATTAAAGTCCGCGATAGTGCGGATACAATCCGCGGTAAATTCGTTTGATATTAATTTAAGCACAAAACATTTTCTGTAACTGTGACTGTAAGATTAGAAAGTCTTAAGAGCTTAGCCTCGAAGTACGACGAGGTACAGTCTGAGATAGAGCTTATCAGTAAAGACACGAGCGCTGCTCAGGCAGACCGAGTCGAGGTTGAGGAAATGATATACTCAACTGAGGCAAACATTTTACAAATTCTTGACACTTTTAATACTCAGACTGTGCCTCCTGTACTATCGACGCCTATGCATTTAAAGCCGATAAGTTTGCCCTGCTTCTCAGGCAACATACTTGAGTGGCAACACTTCTATTCAATTTTCAATGATCTAGTGCATTCAAGATCCGACTTAACACCAGTACAGAAACTGCATTATTTGCATTCCTCGGTGAAGTGTGAACCATTAGACTTAATTAAATCATTACCCATGTGTCAAGAAAATTATGTAATAGCGTTGAACTTGCTGTCCGAGAGGTATAATAATCCATTTATATTAGCCAAATATTATGTACAAAACCTACTTCAGGTTAAGTCCACAATAAAGGACTCAGTCCAAAGCTTGGCGGAGTTTACGAATACAATAACGTCTTCCGTTAATTCACTGGCGGCAATGAAGCTGTCCGTAAATTCATTTGAGTTTATTACCATACAGTTGCTCTCCACCAAACTTGACCCTATTACTTTAAAACTTTGGAAGGAGTCAATAGACCCTGACAACTTGCCCAGTTTTCAAGACTTTACGCATTTTTTAAACTTGCGCCGACAGCTTTTAGAAAATACAATGCCAACTGAATCCGGACAGCAATTCAACAAACCTAGCGTAAAACCAAACAATAAATTTGAGAAATATAGCTTAAGAAATACTGCTGGCAGCAATACCTTTAAGAGTTATCACGCAGCGGCAAGGCATTATTTATGCGTGTGTTGTAAATCTGACCACCCGCTTTACATGTGTAACAATTTTCGTATATTAAGTGCCGCTGAGCGGGGGCAATTGGTTGCAAATCATAAATGCTGTATTAACTGCCTTAGAGCAGGTCATTTGATAACAAATTGTAAAAGTAAACAGGTCTGTAAAATTTGTTCAAAGGGTCACCACACCTTGCTGCACGCTAATTACGTGCCGAAATCACCAGCTGCCAGCAGCAATTATTGCTCATTTAAATTACAGTGTAAAAACAATGTTCTTTTATCCACAGCGGTTGTATATGTCGTTGATCAGGCTGGCAACAGGCATGAAGCTCGGGCACTCCTAGACGCCGGTTCCCAGATCAATTTTTGTACGAAATCATTTGCGAAAAGATTGCACCTTAAGCTAACCCGATCTAATATTCCAATTACAGGAATAAACAATACAGCGTGTTGCGCTACTGACATTGCTTCTATGCGTATTATTTCTCGCTATCAGAGACATAGTTTTGAGGCCAAATGTGCCGTCCTATCTAACTTAACTCATAATCTGCCTTCAATCTCGTTTGACATCAACCGGTTCCACATTCCAAACAAAATTTTTCTCGCCGACCCAGATTTTAATATATCTTCACAGATCGACATACTATTAGGGGCACAATTTTATCTGGATTTAATATTAGCCAATAAATACACACGCGGACCCAACTTCCCTATCATTCAGGAAACAAAACTGGGTTACATTCTGGCCGGCAATCTGCCCAAACACTGCCACACCCAGGGTCCTGCGGTTTCGTTCCTGGCAAGGAACAATGACAGTCAAATTCTGCAATCTCTCGAGAGATTTTGGGAGGCAGAAACAATCCCTGGCGATACCCCTGACGGCGAGTCGGCTTGCGAAGAGCATTTTGTGCGCTCTACTCAGCGCAACCACGAGGGTAGATTTATAGTGTCGCTCCCATTCAAGTCTGATAATCCCCACTTGGGGGAATCTTACACAAGTGCCGAATCAAGATTTTTAAGCTTGGAGCGTCGATTCAGGCGCGATGCCAAGCTCGCTCGCGACTACGCGGACTTTATCAGGGAATATATGGATCTTGGGCACATGACACTCATCGATCATGGCGCTATCAATTCAGGAGCGTCAAATATTTACTACTTGCCTCACCATGCAGTCTTTAAACATTCTAGCTTGACCACAAAACTGCGCGTTCTTTTTGATGGTTCGTCCAAGACTACTAATGGTCTTTCGTTGAATGACATATTATTAGTAGGCCCCAATGTTCAGCAGGATCTCTTCTCTATTCTGTTGCGTTTTCGCATACATAAGTATGTCCTGATTGCCGACATCGAAAAAATGTATCGTCAGATTCGCGTAGCTGAAGGCGATTGTCACTATCAACGCATTTTGTGGCGTGACTCTCCCCTCGAACCACTTAAGCATTTCGCGCTGCAAACAGTAACCTACGGCACGGCTAGCGCCTCTTTTTTGGCCACTCGGTGCCTTCTACAAATTGCTAGAGACAATCAAACTTCCTTTCCCCAAGCGGCTTTAGCCATAACTAACGATTTTTATGTCGACGATTTACTTACCGGTTCGGACACTATCCCCGATCTAACCAAGCTGAAATCCGACCTAGGTGCGTTACTTGCTCAATATGGTTTCACGTTGCACAAATGGGCATCAAATGAACCCACAGCGGTCGCAAATCATCACAACTTTTCACGACCCCTAAATAAACAGGACAATGTGCGTACCCTGGGCATTCTTTGGAACAACACTGCCGATTCATTTTTGTTTGATGTCAAACTATCTCCGGTTGACCATAGCATATCCAAGAGAAAGATTCTTTCAATTATCGCCGGAATATATGATCTGGGTTTAATCGGACCAGTTGTCTTTTTGTATAAACACTTTATGCAGCGACTTTGGCTTTGTAAGCTTGGTTGGGATGAACCGATTTCCGGTCAGTCACTTTCGGATTGGCATTCCTTGTGTAACAAATTGAGTCTGATTGGTAAAATAGTAGTCCCGCGATCTATTCGTTGCAACCGTGAGGCGGTTACGGTTCAGTTGCATGGGTTTTCGGATGCCTCGGAGAAAGGGTTCGGCTGTTGTATATATATCCGAGTCATTTATCAGGATTCTACTGCTTCCTGTCGTCTCTTGTGTTCCAAATCTCGCGTGGCTCCCCTACGCCAAGTGTCATTACCTCGTATCGAGCTCTGCGCTTGTTTGTTATTATCGCGACTCGTATCTAAGGTTATTCCTGCTCTTTATTCGTTTATTGATAATGTACATTTGTATTCTGATTCTATGGTGGCTCTTTACTGGATTCATGCGCAGTCTACGCGTTGGAAGACATACGTCGCTAATCGGGTTGCTGAAATTCAGCGTCGCACGCAAGCTTATACCTGGCATCACATTGATTCGCGACGCAATCTTGCTGATATTATATCTAGGGGGTGTTTCCCTGACGTTTTGCGCGATTGCTCGCTTTGGTGGCACGGTCCTAGCTGTCTGTCTCAATCGTCAGAGTCTAATCCTGTCCCATCCTTCGTACCGGCCACTCCATCGTCTTCGAAAGTCACCGCGGAAGAGAAAACTGCACACAACCGGTCTCTAATGTCTACCCTGGCTGTTGACTTATCGTTGGACTTTTCCTCGTTGCACCGGCTGACACGTGTATACGCTTACTGTTTTCGTTTCATCAGAAATATTAGGCACTCATGTGCGGACAAACTTTCGGGCGTTCTGACCCCTGTAGAAATTCATCAGTCTCTCAATTTCTTCATAAAACAATCTCAGTTGATCCACTTCGCAGCCGAAATTAATTGTCTTCGGAACGGATCTTCTGTTTCCATTAGGAGCAAGTTGGCTTCTCTCGACCCGTTTCTTGACGACTCTGGAGTGATACGCGTGGGCGGACGTTTGCAGCATTCCCAGTTACCTTACGATTCGAGACATCCTATCGTATTACCCCCATCGGCGCATATTACACGCCTTATCATCGAACGTGAACACATTCGTTTACTTCACGCTGGTGCTCAGCTCGTGCATCATTCACTGCGTCAACGTTGGTGGATTGTTAATGCCCGGCTAGTCATCCGTTCCATTATTCGTAAGTGTCTCAAGTGTATTAGGTTTAGTGCCACACAGCAGGTCCAGAGACTTGGCATTTTGCCATTCCCTAGAGTCACTCCTTCAAGGCCGTTTCTATTTTGCGCGGTTGATTATGGTGGTCCCTTCATGATTCGTCATGGCGGGCAGGGTCTAGAACCTTTACTAAGGCATACGTATCTCTGTTTGTTTGCTTAGCAACTAGGGCTATTCACCTGGAATTGGTGTCCGACCTTACTGCCAGCGCATTTGTAGCTGCTTTACGTCGTTTTATGGCACGTCGGGGTATACCTAGTCAGCTGTACTCCGACAACGGCACGAACTTCAGGAAGGCCCGCACCATCTTACATGACATTTACAACTTTTGGCACAATAAGAGTGCCATCACCTCGATTAAGTCATTCACATCCTCTCAGGGGATATCATGGTCATTTATTCCGCCCTCCTCACCTCACTTCGGTGGCCTTTGGGAGAGCGGCATAAAGAGTTTGAAATTTCATCTGCGGCGCGTGGTAGGCAAATCTATATTAAACTTCGAAGAGTTCACGACCGTTTTGTCTCAGATAGAGGCATGTCTGAACTCTCGACCTTTATTTGCTATTTCTTCGGATGTTAACGACCCGGTGCCACTTACACCTGGCCATTTTTTGATTTGCGCGCCCCTAACTGCGATTCCTGACCCAGACCTTTCTCACGTTCCTGTTTCTCGTCTTGGTCGTTGGCAACTACTTCAGAGGTTTGTCCGGGACATTTGGAAGGCGTGGTCTCGCGATTATTTGCACCAGCTGCAACAGCGTCACAAGTGGAAGTTTGCCAAAGATAATGTTTCCATTGGTGACTTAGCTTTGCTTATTGAGGATAACTTGCCTCCATTAGCCTGGAAATTTGGCGTGATCATCGCCACATTTCCCGGCCCAGATAACTTGGTTCGCGTCGTAGACATTCGGACGCCTACGGGTGTTTTGCGGAGACCAATACATAAATTATGTCTGTTGCCAGCGCGAGACGAGATTTGACATTATGATTATAGCACAATGCTGTTTTATTCAGCCATTGGCTTATTATTTGTTACGACCATTTGGTCAACATAATTGTGATGAATTGTCACAATATTTTTGTCAATTTTGCGTCGTGGCACGCTTCTAATTATCACAGTTCTGTGGTATCTTGATATTTGTATTGTATGTTAATTTTTGTGGCATACTATGTCTCACATTTTCATTGATGTTATGGGGTGTATTGCATGTCTTTGGGTGGTCTTATTTATGAAATGTTATTACATAATATTCGCATGTTTTGCCGTTAAGTAACCATGCATTCATCTCTTTATATTGTTGCTGATAAATGTGTACTATTCTGTGAATGTCTTTAAATTGTTAAATTGCTTCTGTAATTCCAGTATTGTATTGTTCTTTGACATTGCAATTATTTATCTTGTAATTATTCAAATTATTATTGTTGTATTCACATAAATTGTGTCTATGTAAAAACTATTGTAAGCGTCTGCCGTATGTAACTGCCTCGTCTAATTTATTCATATTGTACTTTATATTTTATTCATTTTGTAAGTAAGCATGCACAATTCTTTATTTAAAATTATGACATACATGTCATAGCTGGGCTGCATTCAGCATCTGGTTTGCTCATACATTGTTACATATTGTAAATTCCTGAAACTTCAGGAATAGCATGTCTAGGTCAATACATGCCGCCCTGCTGAATATACAATAGAACATGCAACTACAACATGTTCAACAACAATTTTGTTCATGATGAACCTCCGTTCATGCATTAAACATTGTATAATTATGTATTTTTCTTTCATGTTTTATAATGTTACATACTGCACACACTTGTGTCAGAAATATTGTTAACCAGACTTATTCGTATATGAAACAGCTGTTCGCCAACCTTGGCCTACAATCGCCTGTCTACAGGCTTATCTTATGCATGCTTATCTCTAAACTAGCGGCAGACTGCCGTTATCTAATCTCAACTCAAGGTTCAACTTAGCCTTGAAGCTAACCATCGTTAGTAAGAACTGCACTCTTTTAAATTAAATTGTAAATGTATTCTAATTTATTAAAATGTATTAAAAAATCTTTTTGATTTTTGACGGGCAGCTTATGGACGGTAGCGCAATGATTTTATTTTCTAGGTTGGCTAATCTGATTTATATCGCGCATCAATTTTCGCGTGGTTGTACCTTGCACAGTGCTTAGCTAGCTATCTCGGCGTTCGGTTCGCCGAATCCTTCGCTGTCAATTAGTGTCGACATTAAATGTAGGCTTTAGGCCTTTGTATTCTCGAGTATGGCCGACTAGGCCCTCTTCATGATTAGCTAAATTCATACTAATTCGCAACATTCAGTATTAGCCAGCCTCACTCAAATTTACAGCTGTAATGTAATTATTAAAAATATTAAAATTATTCGTATACAGTCCACTTCTTGTTATTTCTTAATGCAGAATTAATTCATTTTACACATCATCTCAATCACTATGGAAGACCAGCCAACAGAATATTTAATTCAAGAAGAATACATTTAGCCCACTCGGGCCCAATTAATTAACACTTCCTGTCCACGCTTGTGGAACATTATTTCATTCAACAGTTTCGGTCCACTCGGACCGGGACTAATCATTTTTTGGTCCACCGTGCCTGGATTCCAATTAACATTTTAGTCCTCACGGTGCGCATCATCCACCCTTAACCCTGGGGAAATAAATAAAAGAATTATATGTTGATTGATATTTAAATAAAAGATAAAATTGGTCAAAACCAGATTTTATGACAATTCCATGTTTACTCAATGAAGTCGATATCATGTACTAGTTAATGAAAATATTGATTGTAATATTTGTATTTTGGCGGAAGAGAAAAACCAATAATATTATAAATAAATATTATTGAGAAATGATATTGAATAATAAAATGTGTTTCCTTTATTGTAGTGGGTAGTTGTAGTAGATTTCAGAAAAAATAAGAAGAGGACGATCCACCAGGTCGTATTCAGCAACAGTGTCGTTTGGTTAACTTATATTTGGAGACTAATGTCAAAATCAGCTGATTCAGTTCACGGCAAATATTTGAAAAAATTTAGAAATCGTCAAAACCGAGGGTAAACAAACGGTACTTGCTCTCTCTTCAAAAGAAGGCTAAACAACTTCCCTACTTGACCCAAATCACACACACTTGATTTCTGCTTTGTTTGAGTAACATTACCAACAACTTTATTTAAACTTCAGTCTTTATAATTCATAAGTGGCGATTGCTAAGAGGTGTTCTGACCGATCCGAGACTGTAAAAAAGACGGACGTCACACACACACACACACACACACACACACACACACACACACACACACACACACACACACTCTAAAGGCGGTACGTTACAAAAATGGCGAACCCAACATTGGGGCTTGAATAACACGGACGTTTCGCTAAATAACCGCCACGTTACAAAAATGGCGCTCAACGTAAAAGGGCTGTAATTAGAAAAGAATTTGAATATATTTCATAAATTAATATACCAAAAAACCTAATTATCGTCGGCAGTTATGAGAAAACAAGAAATGCATAATACCAGAGGCAGATCGAAGAAGAGGGCAGAAGAAAAGGAGAAGGAAGAAGGTGGACAGGAACGAGAGATAGAAATATTAACGGACAGTGAAGTGGAACAACCGGTGGGTGATAAAGAAGAAACGGAAGCAATTATGAGCAAGGAAAAGGAAATAGTGGAAGGGGATGCCCAAGGGGACCAACCAGATAAAGCAGAAGCCAGGAGAGAACCAAATTGGCAAGACATGATGAGATTTATAGCCGAGAAGTTTGATAAAATAGATGAGAACTCAAGGAAACAAAATGAAACCTTGAGCGAAAAAAGTTGACAAAATAGATGAGAATTTTAAGAAACAGGAAGAGAACTCGAGGAAGCAAAATGAAAACTTGAGGGACAGTTTAAAACAAATTGAGAAAACAAACGAAGAAAATTTAAAACAATTTGAGGGTAAAATGGAGAATTTCAATAAGGAGTTAAGAGAAAATCTTGAGAGTAAAATTGAACTGGTCAGTAATACGCTTAGCCAAAGAGTAGATGAATATAAGGAAGAGGCAGAGAAGAAATTAATAGAAACCAATCAAAGGTTGGATAAAACAGAAGAAAAGATGGAACTAATTAAAACAGGAATCGATGCCCGAATGGAAAAGGAGGAACAAGATAATCAAGTTCGTGTAATGGCCATACGCCAAGAAAACAATGACCAGCTAGATAGTATCAAAGGCAGTCTAAACTGTAAATTTTCGGATTATCATAAAACAGTAGAGAATGTAAAAAATCAGTGTAATAGCCAAGCAGAGAAATTAGATAGTTTGCAACTAATACAAACCAATTTTCAATGTGATGTAGATAGAATAAGTTCTAGATCTGCATGCAACAGTCATCATGTTTTTCAAGATAGTAAGGAAAGTGTAAACTTTCGGGATTATCGCAGAAACCCACTCGAATTTTTAGGGAGAGTAGACGAAATTTTGAACAGATCAAAGGAGAATCGATGGAATATGATCAAAGGTATATTAGACGAATCTTTCAAAAACATCAATGATAATTGGTGGACGGCAATCAGGAACGAGGTGTGTGATTATGGGGGTTTCAAAACAATGTTCAAACTTAAGTACTGGTCGGAGTCAGTACAAAACATTATTAGGGACGATATCTGTCATGGTAGGTATGACCGTACAATGGGACAAACACCTACTGCTTACTTTTTGGGGAAGGTGTGTATAGCAAAGTATTTAGACCCAAAGATCCCTGAAGAGTGTCTGGTGACCAAAATTGCGTATCATTTCGAAGAGAAGATCATCAGTGCCCGATTAAGTGGACAAATAAAAACTATGGAGGCATGGAAACGCTACTAGAAAATTATGAGCAGGAATCTTATTATAGGAGAAGTAGATGGAGGTCAGGGAATACCGAGGAGCGGAAGAATGAACCACCAAGAGAGAATCGACCTAGAGTAAATTATGTGCATGCTAATAACAATTATTTTAATAACAGGTATCGAGGAAGATGGCCAAATTATAACAGTCAAAATTACAGACATGATTCTTATCACCGAGAAGAAGGTCCACAAAGGAGTATGAGTGCAGAGCAACCTAGATTCAGAGATAGTGATGAAGAAAGGAGACCAATAAGCAATATACAACATAATGAAAATGTTGAAGCAAACAATAATAATGATGGAAATAGGGGAAACAGGTACCAGCAGTGAGAAGACGTGACTGCCCGTCACTGCTAGAAACAACCGGGCACAGAATTTACCACAAACCCAATTATAATAATAAATTAAACAAACCAATAACCATTATCAGAAATAATTTAAAAAAAAATATACAGTCAGAGTTAATGGAAGAAAGAGCAATTAAAGAGTCATCACCAAACAATGACATAGTCTATCTACAAATAAAATTAAATGGAGTGTCAGCAGAGGCCATGATTGATACAGGAGCAAATATTTCAATTATTGATCAATTAGAACTAGACCGTATTACTGAGCTAACTACTGAGAGAATACCTACTTTACCAATTAATAATTTAACAATTGTTGGTGCCACCGGGAAACAAAATAAAACAATCAGGAAACAAGTGTCTTTGAATGTTACCACTAGTGGAATAGGAATACCTATGGGATTTTTAGTAGCAAAAGGGCTACCGTTTAGGGTGTTAATAGGGTGTGATATGCTACGGCGACACACTGCAATTATAAATCTGGCCAGGGGTATAGTAACCTTGAGCACAGAAAATGGTGAGTTAACGGCTGAGATAATTGGTAGCCAAAGTGCCCCTCAGTGTCCTAGCTCATTTTTTATTAGGGAGGATAATAGATTAACCCTAGGTAAAAACACAGAAGTAACAGAATCAAAGATTTGGCAAGAGAAGATAGAAGAGATAATTGAGTTTCAGAATAGGCAGGCACCGGAAATAATTAATGTAAAACAAAAACAACAGCTTATAAAAATTTATGATAAGTATAAATCAGTATTCTCAGAGTCACCAGGAAAAGCAAAAAACTTCTTGTGTGAACTAAAGTTCAAGGAAAATGTAAATTTTAATAAACGATCGTACCCTATTGCTCAAGCTTTGAAAGAGGCAGCAAGGAAAGAAATTCAAAGAATGATATTGGAAGACATAATTGAAAGAAGTAGTTCTCCGTATACCAGCTCATTGGTAGCTATACCGAAGAAAGATGGTCAAGTAAGACTATGTCTTGATGCTCGGGAGTTGAATAAAATGCTCATTAACGATCGCACGTCTCCAGGTGAGATTGAAGAAATAATGAAAAAATTCTATGAATGCAATTACATGAGTACTTGGGATGCAGTCTGTGGATATTGGCAAATAGAGTTGCACCCTAACAGCAGACAATATGTTGCTTTCATATTCGAAGGACGAAATTATCATTTTAAGCGTTTGCCTTTCGGATTGGTAAATTCTGTGGCCGTGTTCATCCAATGCATGGACCAAATTTTAGGTAAGGAAGTTTTAGATTTTACTACCATATATGTGGATGACATATTAATTGCGTCTTGTACTTGGGAGGAGCATTGTAACCGAGTGGAAACAGTATTAAATAAACTATTGCAACATAATATAACTTTAAAACTGGATAAATCTAAATTTATCACACATGAACTACCATTTTTAGGGTTCATTTTATCTGCTACTGGGATTAAACCATCTCCTGAAAAAGTAAAGGCTATCCAAGATTTTCCTAAACCAAAAAACTTAAAACAATTACAATTCTTTCTGGGGATATGCAACTATTATAGGAAATTTCAACAGAATTATTCAGAAGTAACAGCCAAATTCCAATGTTTACTTTCGAAGAAAAACAAGTGGAAATGGGAAGAAAGTGAAGATAATAATTTTCAGATAGTAAAAAATAAATTTCTTGACAGCATCATGTTACATCACCCAAATTTTAATAAACGTTTTTTCATAAATTGTGATGCTAGTAACATTAGCCTTGGAAGTGAGCTATATCAGGAAGATGAGGAAGGAAATCATGGGGTCATCAGGTTTGCAAGCAGAGTACTGAGTAGTTGTGAGAGGAATTATACAGTAACTGAAAAGGAACTGCTGAGTGTTGTGTTCTCATGTATAAAATTTCGAACATTTATATTGGGATACCCAGTAACCATCAGAACCGATCATAGATCAATTTCGTTTTTAAAAAATTGTAAACTTAACCACGGCAGACTCACCAGATGGGTATTAATACTTCAAGAGTATAATTTAGACTGGGAATATATTCCGGGTAAGAAGAATGTAATAGCAGACCGATTATCACGGATTAATCTAGAAAAAGGAACTTGTGAAATAGAACCAGAAAGTATTGGAAAAATATATTACATTATTAAGATGAAAAAGGAGTTACAAGATATAATTAATAAAATAAAAATCGATCAGCAGAGGGACACTAAATTAACAAAAATTAAGGAACGAATATTACAAAATGACCCTATAATAATGAAATTTTTCTGTGTTTATGAAGAAATCCTTTTTATTCGTCCTACCATTAAGAATCATGAATGGAAGATGTATGTGCCAGAAGCAACAGAAGTAGCCCTGATTAAAGATTATCATGAAAGATATGGTCACATGGGATCACTCAAAGTTATTAAAGCTCTATCTGAACACTGTTACGTGAAAGCTATAAATAAGAGAGTAAGGGAAATAGTAAAAAACTGTAACATATGCCAGCTAGTAAAAGTAAATAATGAGAAGAGAACGGGCGCAATGATTACAATAAAATCTAATAGTAAACTTGAAAGGACATTCTTGGATATATGTGGACCTTTTCCCAGAAGTGGAGGGAGACATAAATATAAATATATAATCATTATATTTGATCATTATACTAAATATACAAAACTCTACGCTATCAGTAGAGCCACAACGAAGAAAATTCTAGAAGTAATCATTCAAAAATACTTACCTGAGGTGGGAAAACCGGAAACAATTATAACGGATCATGGAACGCAATTTCGGGGTAAAAAGTGGAAAGAAGAATTGAGAAAATGGCAAATAAGGACCTACAAAACATCAGTGTACCACCCTAGTAGTAATCCTGCTGAACGTGTATTAAGGGAAGTTGGCCGAATTCTACGTACATACTGTCATCAAGAACATAAAAACTGGAGCCAGTACATCGAACCAGCAGAGACTTTCCTTAATTGGTCATACCATGACACTATCGGAACTAGCCCTTATCAGGTAATGTTTGATAAACCACCACCAAGAGAAATTACCTCATTGATAAATTTTCCTCCAGGAGAGAGAGTAAAGTTTGACAAGGTGGAAATGCACAACAGAGTGTTGCATAAAGTGGAACTTCAACAAAAAAGGGATCAAGTAAAAAAGAAAAGATTGGATACATACCAGATGGGAGATAAGGTATTAATCAAAAATAGACAACTACCCAGTTCTATAGAGGGTATTGCTCGGAAGCTACTGTTACTTTATACTGGACCTTACCTCATAACCCAGGTGAAGGGGAATAATACCTATGAAATTAAAACAATTAACAATAACAGAATAAAAGGAGTGTACAACCAATCGGAAATGAAACAATATTACGAAGAAAAAAGCCAAGAATATTAGGAGAATTGAAACAATCAACAATTTATTTTAGTAAACGAGTAAAACCAAATTAATTTGTTCTAGTGGGGGGGCTTTATGTAACGGTACATAACCCAGTCCCAATAATTGATGACTCTTGTACTACCATAAAGGTCAGAAATGGGTAAACTATAACTAGCTAAAAATTAAGTTGTATCACTAAACATTATAAACAATATTGAAGTGATATACAGTGACAAGTGAATTATAGTGTACCCAATGAGGTAATAAGTGAAGGTGAAGGGAACTTCTTACAGAATTGTGCTGTAGATGTGAGAATTATAGACTATAATAGTAGACTATGATGCTACCAACTAATTATGTATTTTGTTTAGTTATTGTAGGATTTATATTGTGTAGGCAACAAAATTTAGTACCTATGTTAATTTTATATTTCATAAAATAATTGTGTTATTATATAAGATAACCCAGGGTTTAAAAAAAAAATAAAAGATTTAAATATCAGATGATAATAACAATTAAAATAATACTGTATGAGGAAAATTGCAGAAGGAAATAGTGCAGTGTAAGAATACTATAAGAGATTAATAAATAATATATAAATTCATGTAAAGTTAATAATAATATTAAAGACTTATATCTAAAGTTATAAGAAAGTAAACAGAAAACTATTGTAGTTGTCTTGATTGTTCATCTCTTCTTTCACAGCACTATCACTTTACTAAAAATGAACTTTATCTTGTGAAAAACTTACTTTTTTCGTCGGACGCGTTTCGGCTTAAGTATCCGCCTTCTTCAGCTTTTAGTCAGACTGCCATCATTTCGTAACGGTTTTTGTGTGGAAGGTGTAGTGGGGGTGGTGTGTGGAGGAAGGGGATTGGTGCAGGGATTCAACTTGATGTTTGTTTTTTGTAAAATTGTGTCAAAAAGTGTATGTGATTTATATTGTGATTGATCGTTGAGTATGTTGTTTGGTTGTGTTGTGTGGTGTTTATATATTTCGTATTGTTCAGTTGTGTTGAGTTTTCGGCCTTTAGGTAAGTAATGTAAAATTTCGAGATTGGTGTCTATGTTGGTGTAACTGTGGTTTTCTGTGTGTATGTGTGTGGCAAATGTGGAGTGTATATTGTTGTTGGTTAGAGCTTTTAAATGTTCAGAATAACGGGATGAAAAAGATCTTCCTGTCTGGCCGATGTAGAAACTATTGCAGTCATTACATTTTAATTTGTAAACACCTGTTTTGTTATATTTGTCTATGTCTGTGTTTATATTATTGATGTGTTTTGTAATGGTATTGGTTGTTCTGTATGCTATTTTGTATTTGTGTTTTCTGAATGTGTTGGCGATTTTGTGTGTGTAGGAGTTGTGGTATGTGAGTGTGATGTATTTATTGTGTTGTGTGCTGATGGTATTTTGTGTTTTGTTGTTTTTGTTTTTGATGCCAATCCCCTTCCTCCACACACCACCCCCACTACACCTTCCACACAAAAACCGTTACAAAATGATGGCAGTCTGACTAAAAGCTGAAGAAGGCGGATACTTAAGCCGAAACGCGTCCGACGAAAAAAGTAAGTTTTTCACAAGATAAAGTTCATTTTTAGTAAAGAAAACTATTATGTAAATCAAATTGGGAAAGAAACCAAAATTTAAAAGAATTATTTTTCTGTAAATCAAAAATAAATTTATAATAATTACAAACCGCCTATATACTAAAAAGTAAATAGCAGCACCAATAAAAAAGGATATAAAAATTATGGGTTACTAAGAGTAACGAAATAACAAGTATTGTTTAATCGAATTTGAGATTGAAAACCGTCCGGTTGACAAAATGATGAGACAAAAATTGTATTAAAATATCCTTTAGAAATCTTTTGAACAGCATAAAATTGTTACAAAATTTAAATAACAGTATAAACATTATGTACCACTACCTTAATTATCAAAGGTAACTTGCTATACTCCAAAAATAAAAGTGAAAAACCATTTGGAAGACCAGGCCTAGCCTAGCCGTGTTTCGAGTTTTTTTGACGAGATAGTATCTGACAGACGGTTATGAAATTACAAACAACTAAGAACACCACCTGAGAAACAGCTTCACACAAGTAAGAACTTTGAGAAGAGAGGTAATATAAACAGTTCTTTTAATATTTAACAAAGAAAACTCAAATCAAATTGTCGTTCAGTACAAAACTTTCCAAGTGTAATCACATGTTTTAATAAAAAAAGAAAACAATCTGCTCTCTTATGGACAAATCCGGAACTACGTACTAAGAGAATAAACAAATTTTCGAAGTTTTTCTATATTTGTAAAGCGTAGTATAATTATCCATTTCTGACCATCTCATAACAAAAAGAACTTACCCTTAACCCTGGGGAAATAAATAAAAGAATTATATGTTGATTGATGTTTAAATAAAAGATAAAATTGGTCAAAACCAGATTTTATGACAATTCCATGTTTACTCAATGAAGTCGATATCATGTACTAGTTAATGAAAATATCGATTGTAATATTTGTATTTTGGCGGAAGATAAAAACCAATAATATTATAAATAAATATTATTGAGAAATGATATTGAATAATAAAATGTGTTTCCTTTATTGTAGTGGGTAGTTGTAGTAGATTTCAGAAAAAATAAGAAGAGGACGATCCACCAGGTCGTATTCAGCAACAGTGTCATTTGGTTAACCTATATTTGGAGACTAATGTCAAAATCAGCTGATTCGGTTCACGGCAAATATTTGAAAAAATTTAGAAATCGTCTAAACCGAGGGTAAACAAACGGTACTTGCTCTCTCTTCAAAAGAAGGCTAAACAACTTCCCTACTTGACCCAAATCACACACACTCGATTTCTGCTTTGTTTGAGTAACATTACCAACAACTTTATTTAAACTTCAGTCTTTATAATTCATAAGTGGCGATTGCTAAGAGGTGTTCTGACCGATCCGAGACTGTAAAAAAGACGGACGTCACACACACACACACTCTAAAGGCGGTACGTTAAAAAAAAAAAAAAAAAAAATATATATATATATTGCAACAGAACACAGGATATGAAGTTTATGTAATACGGATACTAATTCTATAAAACATTTTCTGACAGACATAGACATGTTAAAAATTGATTTTGTTCTTTTTTATGTAAAGTAGTTATAAGTTTTGAACCAAGCTACGTTTAACTTCGTTGAAAATTGACATTTCATTCTGAAACTTGGACAGGGTATTCTCGTGGTTATAAGCTACATTTTCCATATACTCAATACTCCACAACTGTAATTTTTATATGTTCTTTTTTTAATGAAATCGGTCTTCTTTTATTTTTGTTATCTCCTAGAAGTAATAAAATTTGTAGATTAAATCTAGACAGGCCTTTGCAGAATCGGACAGAGTTTCAGCCTAATGTCTGGATATCACTAAGAAAATCTATGACGTTGCTAGGTTTTCCACCAATCAGAAGGTCTAAAAATTATTTGAGTCGGTGCACATCGCTCAGTTCTTTCTGAAGTCTCCCCATATGAAGTCCCCAAATACTCGCTGTCACGAGATTTTCGTGACAAGACAAGTCGGTTTCCATAAGACTTAGTAATTTGGTTCAAGGTACAAGTTCTTTATAACCATTGCCATTATAGAATTCAAATATTTAAATAGATCAATTTCTTGTGCTTTTTCGCATAGACTGGAAATTTCCGGACTAGGGCAGATTATCTACCGAGATATTCTGAAAGTTAACGCGAGAACACTTCAAGAAGCCGAATTTGTGTAAGCTTAATACACGATCTATTTTACTCAGTTTTGATCCCTGAGATTAAGATTATTCAAGTTATAAACAATAACAGTTTCATATTGCAGTGTGTGTACGCCACGACGTAGATATTTCAGCATTAGTGATCTTCAGTCGGTCGATGTGCAGAGTCACACCGGTACAGACGAGCAGTGAGGGGAGCGCCTGGTGTCTACGCAAACAGTTGGAATTCTACGCACAAGTAACTTATTTGTAAAACAAACGAATAGACTCATTTATTGAAAGACAATTATTTAATAAACAATTTTATATTATAAAGCCATAAGACAATAGTAAATTTTAATGTTTTAATTTAATAAAATTTTCCTACCTCCAGATATAGACTGTTGTAGTAATTTCAGTATAACCTATCTATGCAGTCATAATTTGTATCGTTGCGATATATATAGAAAGGGTGGACACGTGTATAAAATTTGCTCGTTGTGGAGGACGCGTCACTATGAGGCATCCAAGGCTACGCTTAGCCGTCCAGTCCGTCTAGGCGCTAACGTTTTACGTAGTTATATTGTATCCTCCACACTGATCCGAGTGCTACCTATGTCTGGTTTTGGTTCTGCACTGACGTCATTCAGTAACGTATGAGCGACATACACATTGGGTCACCTGTTTAATTCAGTTGTTTCTTCTTGGCTTGAAGTTGTTTTGCCTTGTTTTTATTCACATATTATTTTTCGTTCATTAAATACAAGTCTATTGATTATTTAGTGATGTTCATAATTTCTGTGTAAATATGTATAAATATACAGTTAAGTGTACTATCTAAAATTATCACTTAAACACCGCACCTGTATAATACTGAGTATTCGTTCCAATATAATACTAAGTACATGAAGAAACAAACGTGAAGTTACAGACTGAAATTAACGGACTAATTATAATTAACAACTAGCTGGAAAGTTATGGAACATGACAAAATTATTTAATTTTGTATATCTTAAATCGTATTCTTTAAGGAACTCGATTGGCAAATACTGAAATACAGGTGTAGTGACGTTTCTGTTTAATCTCGGTAATTCTGTTTAATGTGGTTAATTTTATTTTTAAAAAGATTATAATAATTAAACATTTGTTACATAAAACTATCCTGAATCCAAAATTTATGCCTGATAAGTGTATTATGACTTGAACATGAATCATAGAAATCGATTATGATTAATAAAAAACATTTGTTATTAATATAACTAAATATCACTATAATATTGACGACTCGGAACACAATGTTTTTTATAAGTAAAAACGTAAAGTTTTACCTTACAGCCTAAACCGGCTTTCACCTATAGAAGGCTTCATCAGAGGCTGTCGTTAGTAGCGCTGCTCGTCTTGTTGTTGGCGACGAGAAAGTGTTTCGAAAGATTGAAGCTGTGTGTGTGTGGTGAGATGTGTTCGAATAATGCGTGCGATTTGAATTGTGTCTATTCGTTTAGGATGTCGTTTTTATTTGTTTTTGTGTGTTTGTATATTTCTAATTGTTCTAGAGTGTCTAGTTTTCGGCCTTTTGTGTGTACGTGTAGTATGTTCATGTTATTGTCGATGTTTTTATATGTGTGGTTTGCTTCAATGAGGTGGTTTGCGACGGTAGATTCTGTAGTGGTGTGGAGTGCTTTTGTGTGTTCAATGTATCTCTGTTTGAAGCTACGTCCTGTCTGGCCTATGTAGAATTTACTGCAATTTGAACAATTTAGTTTATATACACCGGGTAGATCGAATTTGTTTTGTGCTTTGGGTATGCGTTTTGATAGTGTGCGTTCTGTTTTGTTAGTAGTTTTGTAAGCGATTCTGTATCCTGCTTTTTTGAATTTGTGGGCAATTTTTTCTGTTTGTTTGTTGATGTATGTTAGTGTTATGAATTTGTTGTTTTCTGTCTTTGTCTGTTGTTTGTTTTGTGTTTTGTGTAGGAGTTTACTGACTATTGTTCTGTCATAACCGTTAGATTCTGCTAGATATTTTATCGTGTTTAGTTCGTCTTTGTAGTCTATTTCATCTAAGGGGATGTTGTTAAGTCTATGTATCATGGTTCTAAAAGCAGCTAGTTTGTGTTGTATTGGGTGATTGGAGGTGTTGTGTATTAGTGTGTCAGTTGTAGTTGGTTTTCTGTATATACTGAATTTGTGCCTGTGTTCTAGTTTTGTGATGGAGAGGTCTAAGAAGTTTATGGTATTGTTGTGTTCGTATTCGGCAGTGAAGGTTATGTTTTTATGTATTTTGTTTATGTGCGTTAGTAACTGTTCACATTGTCTTTTGTTTCCCCTGTATAGTATTAGAATGCCATCAACGTATCTGTGCCAATATAGTATTTTATGTGAGTGTCTGTCATTGTTTGTGAGTATTTTTGTTTTTTCTAAGTGTTGGAGGAAGACTTCTGCTAGAATGCTGGATATGGGGGAGCCCATGGGTAGGCCGTCATTCTGTGTGTAGTATTTATTGTTATAAGTAAAGTAGTTTTGACGGCCTACCCATGGGCTCTATCCAGTTATATATCTATATATAACATAACAAATAATTTTAGCAGGGTTTCCTTACAAAAGGCTTCGTTTAACCTCGAGTTACTGTAAAATGAGGCTAGAGATCTTCCTTCCATAAATTTTGTATAAAGAGAAGAAAGGTTAATTAAGCTTTTTTCAATTTTTGTCTTTATAGATCTCACTTTAAGTCTCTTTCAGAATATGTTATTATTTTGTTCTTCCGTTTGTAACTTACGAAAATCTAAAACAATGAAGCTATATTAGAAGACTGGCTTCACCAACATGAATTTTATGCCTTGAAGGACTGACGCCTGGTACAGAAAAGCACAAAACTCAAGAGGCATAATCACCACGAAACCCCAAGTTTGTAAAGGTTAAAGGTTGTTTCAACCAGCAGAAAAAAATTTATTAATATTTGAAAACCTTCTTAATTAAGCTTCTTGAATAATACAACCAAATTAGTTGAACCAAAATTCAGGACATTTTTAGAGAATTAATATTCTTTAGAAAATATTTGTCAGCACATTTAGCCTATTAAACTCTTTATTTTAGCTATAGGCCTACTTATTAATATTAAACACATTATTATTATTAGTATTGTTATCATTACAAATACTCCGTTGTATTATTGCTATTAAGTTTATGAACTGACATAAACACGCGAATACACAGGCTCACGCGAGCGCGCGCCCATGCGCAAATACAAACTAATAAGATTTCGATACATCTGATGCTGAATTCAATCGTGGATATTTTATAGATACAACGTTTTTAAACTTTGCTTATTGTGAGAAACATATTGTATAGAATACTGTAACATTAAAAAATGTATTTACTTTTTCAGCTGTTAAAAAAGATACTTAAATTCTATTGGATTTTGCACAGTATTTGTATTTTTATTAAGTAAGAACTACAAAGTTCTTATTTAAATTAAGATTAAAAGTGCCGTTGATTCACAAGAATTTATTTTCATGTGTTCTCTGACACTTCTTTACATAACGAAAACTCATAATTCAAAATTTACAATTCAGGTCAAATTAGGTAGTAATCCAGTCCCGTTCTTGATGTCCTACTATTAAAGGAGAAAGATAATTCTTATCACAAATAATGAAGCTTTTAAGACCTGGCATTGCGAAATGGTAAGTAAATAATCAAAACGTTTTAAATAATTTGTAGGTTCATCGTCATTAGTCATTGATTTCTTTTTATTTATTATCAAGTTAAAAATATTCGCTAGCATTTTGAATTTAGTTCCTCCAAAAGAAGAACACGGGAGAGGAAATTTTTTTTAATGGTTCGAGTATTTTTCAACATTGTTCTTTTGAAAAATAAGGGCATTGCAGATTGGGTTGTGAATGCATATTTGTTTTACGTTCTCAAAGAATCAATACTGTGTATTCACTAGATGTGTCTGTTATTCTGGCTACAGCAGAAGTATGACAGTCAAAAGTCTCTGATGCAATAACGTGTTTTTAATTGCGCAGCACGTTCCAACACTATATCTGTGCACCAATCAGATTGGACCTTTATTACGATAGGATTACCATTTTGAGCACACGTTGCCGCGGTCTGGTCACAATTAGTATTCATGAATCGCAGCTTGAAGTGAATCGACCTATCGTGTCGTCGTCATTTTGCTGTCGGTATAGTCATTGTTTAAATAACATGACAACAACGCAACTACACTGATAAATTAGTAACCACTGATGCCTTTTGTCAGCCTTTTGACCGACGGTGTATTAGATTTTTAACTATATTTACACAATGATCTTTATTACATACCTATTTGGCAATAAAAGTACTATAATTGATAATTAAGTTCTTGGTTTGACATTAGACTCTAATTTATCATAGACCCAATTACGTAGATGTGCCCTTTATTAATATACGTCCAAAGTGTGTTATTACAACATTTGTAACATGCACAGAATTAGTACCAAATAAATACCAAAACTATAACTTATTATAACTTTATATTTTGTAACAATTTGTTCGTATGCTTGTTATGTCCAGATTGGTAGCTAGAGGGGCCAAGGGGCCAGCCGCCCCCAAAGTGACCATAGATTTGAAAAATTTGTTTTTGCGTTTATAAAACTACAAACAACTTGTTTTTTTGATATGACTATTCCTTTCACAAAAGAAGTATAACCAGCCAGCGTGTCTGTTGCCATAAACCACGCGTGGTAAACAGAATTAGTCCATTTTACTCAAGCACCGTAATTACGGTTCATTATGATAAGGTAAATCGCACTTGGATGTTTTTTCCTTCAACTAAAAAATTTCTATTTTGATTTTCTTGCGCTTTATTTTTACAAAAAAAAATATGAACGAGCCGTTTCAATAGTGAAAATGGGTTTTCATCGCGGCGAAAGTTAAATCCCTGTATTCAGGATCATGAAAATAGTCTCGAAATAGTCAAGAAATGCGACGTTCTCTAATAGAAATTTGGACAAACTGTCAGTTGAAATTTCAAGACGTTTCTCTAACATAAAAGAGTTAGAAAAACGCTTTGGGTTGAGGCGTACGTAAATGATGGGGATATACATTTTAAGGAACGGCTTTCCCAAATCAATATTAAGTGCACAGTACTTGCAAAACTGTACCCACATAACATAAACAGGGTAGAATTGTTCAGTGACTTGAAATATGTCATACTTTTATCAAAAACGGCAAAAGGTAACGGAGAACAAATGGACTTTACACCTCAGAGCCTGCTAGAATACATTTCTTCAATTGGATTAGAAGCCTACAAAACACTAGCAGTAGCTTTAAAAAATTTTCTTACTTTACCAGTGTCTGTGGCTTCTTGTGAAAGATCGTTTAGTAAATTTAAATTGATTAAATCGTATCTACTGTTAACAATGTCACAAGACAGGGTATCAGATCAAGCGATACTTTCAATTGAAAACGAATTTCGATTGAAATTCTTCGTCTTTAGATTATAGTGATTTAATAACCGACATTGCAGCAATTAAGACCAGGCAAGTTACATTTTAAAATGTCTCGTTTTAAATATTTATTAAGTATTCAAAACAAATATTAAGTGTGTATTAATGAAGACGGAACCATTAACCTGTAATGGTAAGTTATTAAATTTATTATTTTTAATGTAGTTCTTTGTTTAGCTTTATGTTGTTTAGGATATTGTTTTGATGATGCGCTTTGTAACTTTTCAACTTACTTTAAAATATTTAACAACCACAAACTCCCACTTACCTTGAATTTTTTATTTGCTTGGCCAGATCACCTAGTGGTGGAAACCCTTTTTCGTATAGCGAATTTACCAGCACAGAAAATGAAGTTAGGTTGTTGAAATGATTATGTTAACACATATATAGTAAGTTGAAATCAAATATTATTTTATTATACTTTAATATGACATTCATTGTTATACTCCCATTTACATAAAATATCCTTCACCCTCTTCTACACATTTACTCTGTAAACATTAATTTATTTCGTTTTTTATTTAAAATTTTCTCTTCTTTATGAAGTTAACAAAACTGACACTACATTATACTCAATGAAAAAAGACTTTTAAAAACATTATTCTAAAATTTAATTAACGCTAACCAGTGCCATTAATTACATAATTTCCGCTCGCTTATATACTCACACACGCTCACCCCCTACATGATTTAAATTCCCCTTAGAGCTCATTTTATTTTTATTTTTAAATTTTGCTTAATTTTGATTACTTCCCTTATGTAGTCCTTGGTTTGAAAACGTTCATAAGATGTCCCCTCGTTCACGCGCTCTACATAGCTGATTCCCTGTTTTCACTTTCTGTCTCTAGCCGAAACTGTTATTTCGTTTAAATTTTTCACTGCCTTTAACTTGCTTATAAAACACAGTTCTTTTTTTTATATGTAAAATTCACATTTTATGATGTGCGGGCGCCCGCGCTTTTTGTTCCGGAATTTTGTTCGGCTGTACAGTGTTACGGATGATAGTCGACTGGGACTTTTCAAAATGGCCAAACGCCCGTCTGTCTCTGGCTACCTGGCTCCTCATTGGCTGAGAGCATCTCGAGGCTTTTTGTAGTCTCGCATCTGGCGCGAAGGAATTTTTTCAGACGTGACTTTTCCGTGTGAACGTTGGCCTACACGTGCGCGCATACGCATGAATACGCACCCTTGCTGATAGTCTGCATTTTTGTACCTCACCATACCAGTCACGGAACTATAGTCGGTGACCAAAAATATACTTTTGTGAAATAAAAAATGAAAAGATTTAAATTACATATCCTCATTGGTTTGTACTGTTACAATACCCCCCCCCCCAATAAAAGGTTTTATGCTGAAGCATAAAAACTCTCATTGACACTCTCATACTTCCTAAAGGGATCAGCCAGGATAGGTCGCCACAACCCCCTTACGTTTTATTGAAATCATGGTTAACTTACCCCCTGGTCCAGTGACGGTGGCCGCACCTGAATGACCTTACTGGACTTCCCTTTCGAGATCCCAACACCGCAAGGCCAGACAGGCGCTTGACGCCACTGAAACATCAAATCAAAAATATCAAATAGTGGCTTTGTGTAATAACACATACATATGGATACCTACTTAACATGATATCAAATATTTAAATTCATTATCAAAAATCTCTTAAACTTTAAATCAATTACATCATCTTATTTTTTCATTTCAACATCTCAATTTACCATTTTTAACGCCAATTATTACTGCCACCCTTAACTAATACAGAACATAATTAATAAAAAATATGAATTTATTCGATACAACAGATACATGGATAATCAAAACAACCTTCTTCAATATTTCCTTCAATATTTCACTGTTATCGCATAATTACAATAATCATCAATTTTATCTTCTTTTTATTCGATCAGCAATTATTTAGTAACAATTTAAAAGCCTTCTTCCACACACACTATGGCCCCCCCTGGACTGTAGCGCCCAGTTGCCTCCACAAGAACTGAAATTTTTTAGGGTGTAGACGCTGCCTACCCCGTTCTTGTTTCAGCGTTACAAAACATTCGGCATTTCTGATGTCTGAGGACACCAGTAATCCTACTAAAATTTAGTCACATGCCCTTATACGGTCTACCATCCCATTCGATGGATAGCCGCTGTTCCATAGTTCTGGTGATTCCCCTGATTTACCCCCTGGTTAATTTCTAAATTCACCTCTTACAACGATAACAAGCTATGGCCAGACTTAAGGCAGCACGTGACGTAATGTGCGCCCTGACCATAGCTAGTCAAAGCTGAGCCAATTCCACGGTCAGGGTTCGGTGAGGCCGTGACCGCCCGAAAATGGGGAATCACTTTAGTTTAAAATCTATTACATTTACCTTACCACTAAAAGTCACAAAAAGTAAAAGAACTCATTATTTGTTACACCAAATTTCATAAACATTATCATTTATATTTCACTGTCTCTTTATCAGTTCTATATTGCCACCATAGGTTCACTATGTTCTTTTAATTACTCCACTTCCCGTATAGATTACACACAACATTAGTTCTATTCACAATTTACATCATTTTACTTTTCATTACTACCAGACATTTCTTATTTCTGATATTTCAGCTACTATCTATCATAGAGTTAACCTAAACACGCACGCATACTCTCTCTTTTATTTTCAAACCCTTTTCCCCAGCTATAAAATAACAAGTGCACTATCACGCGAATTGGTCACCTTAACATGCCTACTTTAAATCTACATTACGACTATTATATTACAACTACTTCTTTAAGCATAGCTATAATCCGTCATAAGTTCGACCACCACTTAGAATTATTTGTATGTCATTACCAAGTAATATGGTTACTCATTACTGACCATATTACTTGGCAATGAAATAACTTCCAAGTCGCACTTGTTATTTAAATTAATTTTGGATGTTCTATTACGTAAAATAAAACCATTGGTTGTTCGTGGATATTTGCCAATTCAAAACATTTTTTTTTATCCACGAAATTTAGGGTCCCCCTCCCCGTTCAGCAATACAATTACATTTCTACTTGCACCAATTTGTGGAGTAGGACCATCGTTGCTTTCACCCCCCCCCCCCCCCGAGTTGAGGTTACCTCCAACCATGGTCCGCCTCCAAACAGCCAAAATCCACGGTCAGGGATGGTGAAGCTGTAACGGGGCAAAAGGGGGGGGGGGAAATAAATTTTAATCAGTTTAAAACCAGTCAGGGTACTGTTTCGTAACCATCAGAAAATACGCATCGGGAATTATGAAGAAGAAATTACAGTGAGTGGACTGTATAGTCAAACTGTTGTATTGTAGTACAGGAATGCAGTTATCAACGAGGGGTGCGCATTCCCAGCCACACGCGCACACAGGCGGCGAACTTTCCCATGGTTGAGTCACGTTTTAAGAAATTCTTTCGCGGTGTGCGCGCAAAAAACTGCAGCAGTCGAAAAATAACATCTGAAGGCAGCGAACGCAAGCAGTGGTGTGCGTCGCCGGCCGGCAAAATTGTATCTCGCCCGCATATAAATAGTTAATAGTTAAAAGTCAGTCGACTAAGAAACCTTTCCCCGGCCGGGTGAACACATAGGCTCGTGAGCCTAAAACCTATTAAAAAATTTTTTAAAATATGTCCTAGAGTGTGACAGAGTACAAAGTATAAAAGCAGTTATAATGCAGTGACTCGGGGAAATTAACCAGAAAAACTTTTTTGGACCAAACAGTGAAATTCATAAGAATGTGAAAAGTGACAAAATTCTAAAATAAGAACTTCTCGAATAAAACAATGAACCACCAAAAACAACAGGATTCTCATATTGCACTCCTAGATCGGCAAAGAGGGGCGTAAACACGTAAAGTTATTATCAATTAAAATTTTTATATAAAGAGCTCTAGTTTTTTTAAAGGAAATAATTTAAATCACGTATGAGAGAGAGAGAGAGAGCAAGCTGGGTTGTCTTCTTTCTTATAGATTAATTAGCTAAGTTTATTCTTTATTCACATTAGAGTGTGAAGCTAACAAGGAACATATTTGTTATGTAACCATAGCCTAAATGTTTTGATAATTTCTGAAGTAAAGTAATGGAAATAAACAGTAATATTTTAAATGAATAATGAATAAGTTGAAAGTAAAAAATAAACAGAGATGATTCATGCAGATGATGCGAGTAGTTATTGAGATGCGCTAACCCTGAGTCACGTTTATATTTCACAGTTCGTGTGCCGTAACCCTGGGCTAAATAAAGGTAAGTTGAATTATATATTAATTTATGAAGATGATAAAGGTGAGTAACTACACAATTGACGCCCGAATTGGTACAAATTTATAATTTAAATAAAGTATAACTACACAAAGCCGTGACCGCCCGAAAATGGGGGAGAGTCCCTTCTGAAAACAAATAAAATAGATTAAAATTCATTGACTTACTGTGACCAATACAACTTCAAATTCGTCGCGTTCTGTGTACCTACTATCTCCTGCGTGGCTTGGTTTCACAACTCGTATGCGTTGTTCATCTTCACCTCTATAATTTCATATGGTCCCTCGTATAACAGAAAAAACTTCTTTATCTCTTTATCTTGCGCACTAGACAAATCGTGTCTCCTTACCAATACCAATTGTCCTACCTCATATTTAGTCCACTTACCTTTTTCATCATGCCTCTGCTTTCCCCTTTCCCCTTTTGTGAGTAAACTTTCATTTGCTAGTTGGATTTTCACATTCACGTCTATGGTCTGATTTTCTGGTGGATACTTAAAAAGTTGTTCCAATATTCTCGGTGGGCGTGTTCCCTTTATTAATTCATACGGTGTAAATCCAGTGGATTCATGAGTGGTACTGTTCAACCATTCTTCTACCTTCTTCACATATAGTGGCCATTCACTGTGCTTGGCGTGACAATAAGCTCGAAATATCCGGCCGATCTCTCTCATCACCCGCTCCGCTTGGTTGGACTGTGGATGATATACCGCTGTGTGCTTTGGTATTATACCTTCCCAGCCCAGATTCTGCCGCCATTTACCACTGATGAATCCGAAAGTATCACTTTGGGTTTCCCTACGTTGAGCATGTAGTCCCTTGTTATTTTCTCACCTAGCACTTTACTGTTCGCTCTTTTGATACTATATAGTTTTACAAATTTAGAAAAGGTACCCAACACTACAAAAACATACATCACTCCTCCCCTACCCTTAGGTAAAGGGCCATACAAATCAACCGCAACTAAATGAAAAGGCCTTTCCACTTTAATAAAGTTTAACTCTCCTTCCAACCGATAGTTGACTACTTTGGACTTTTGACATAAATCACACCCTTTAATAATTTGCGAACACGCCTCTCCATGTTTTTAAATATACATGACTCCATTAATACGCTTACACATTTTTTAGCCCCAAAGTGCCCATACCTGAGATGACAATCCAACACGATTTTTCCTACTAGCCCTTCCGGTATAACTAATCTCCAATCGCGCTCTCCCCCCTCTACTTTCTCTACTTTCTTAAACAAGTTCCCTTTATATATCTGAAAATATTGTGTATACCCAAAATTATCCGAGTTGGATTCTAAACTGGTTGTGATCTTGTTCAATTTGTTATCTGACCGTTGCATAGTTTGAATATCTTTTAATTCCTCCCCGAAAAGTCTATCTTCCCTGCTAAGCCTAAATATTTCTATTTATTTTAAGTCTCTCCCTGTTCTCATTCCCTCTGTATCTACCCTGGATAAAGGGTCGGGTATCTGGTTTTCTACTCCTTTTATATACTCCCAAGAAAAATTATACTCTTGTAAAGCTAGCACCCACCTGGTTAGTCTGCTGTGTGTCAATTTGCAGGTGTTTAGGAAAGATAATGCCTTGTGGTCAGTCCGGATGATGGTAGAATTTCCCAACAGATAGGTTGGGAATTTCTTCACGGCAAAGACATTACTTAGTAATTCCTTCTCGGTTGCTGCTGTACAATTCCTTTCGGCAGCTAGCAACGTACGGCTGGCGAAAGCGATGGTGTGGTGTTCCTTGTTGTCGTCCTCCTGGTACAACTCAGCACCTAGAGCGATATTGCTGGCGTCCGTCTGTAAGTAAAATGTGCGTTCAAAGTTAGGGTGATTCATCATGATCATGTTAAGAAAATGGTCCTTTATCTCATTAAATGCATCTCGTTCTTTTTCCCCCCATCTCCACTGCTTATTCTTTTGTCACACAGCACTCAACTTTGACGTTATATGGGCATAGTTTTTCTGAAACTTGCTATAAAAATTGCATAACCCTAAAAAACTTTGCAATTGCTTGATATCTCTAGGTTCAGGGAATTTTAAAATTGACTACCTTCTCTGGGTTGGCTTTTATCCCTTCTGGTGTTATTATGAAACCTAAAAAATGTATTTCTTTCTGTAAAAATTTAGATTTTTTCCAGTTGACAGTCAACCCCCCTTTATGCAATTTGTCTAACACATATTCTAAATGCTCCATGTGCTCTGAGAATGTGCGTGAGGCTATCAGTATGTCGTCTACATAAATTGTCAAAAAATCTAAATTTCGTGGCTGTAGAATTTCATCTAAACATTTTATAAAACTGGCCACACTGGTATTCAGCTCAAAGGGTAACCGTTTAAATTGGTAATTTTTTCCATTGAAAAGGAACGCTGTGTATTTCCTACGTTCACATGCTAACGGGACTTGCCAATATCCCATGGTTAAATCTAATGAGGTCATGTATTTAACTCCGCTAAATTTTTGAAATATCTCATCTATTGCTTCGGGTGATTCTCGATCCGGAATAATTATTTGATTGATCTTGCGGGCATCTAAGCATAGCCTGACTCTACCATCTTTTTTGATAACTACTACGAACGGATTAGAATACGGTGATACTGATCGCTCGATTACGTCCCCGTCTAACATTTTATCTAATTCAATCTGAACCGCTCTTCTCTTCGAATATGGCACCGGATAACTTCTTTGTACGTAGGGTGCGTGTTCCCTCACCTTTAATTCACATTCATAATTTCTTGCCCTCCAGGGTATATCGGCAAACACTCCCCTAAAACACTCTACTACCCGCCACAACGCTTCACGTTGAGAACTCCCTGCTACGCCACCCTCACTACAAAATTTATACTCCCGGTCTTCCCATATTCGTTCTTCACTTTCAACGCTCTCGCTCTCTCTACACACATTCACTCTTGCTATTGTGTCCACATTTTCGACCCAATGTTGTATCACTTTTATACCTGAAACTCTTATTGTACCCTCTAACCGTTCAAAACTAATTCTGACTGGCTCGACCTCATTATATAATTCTAAGATCCGTTTATTGAAATCAATTACCGCCTTTTGTTTTATCAAAACATCGTTCCCCAAAATAACCTCCAGATTCAATCCCCGTATGACTAAAAATGTGTTATCGTACCCTGCCCCGTTAATTACCATATTCAACTGTACTTGTTTAGTTACGCGTTTACTTCTGACCCCCTGTAATACCTACTATAGTCACCTCCGCAACTGGCAAAGATGGGATATTTTTGTTTGTTTCTTGCAATTCCTCTAGTATGTGTTCGGAAATAACAGAAACTTCACTACCGGTATCTACTAAGGTTTTTATTTCCTTACCTTCAATTTTAATTCTTACTTCTGTTAATCCAGTCTCCCGTCTTGTTGCTCCGGCATCGTCTTCCGCCATTAACTCCTCCGACAAGTCCATTATGATGATATTATTCTGATATCGTTCGTCGCCTTGGACCCCAGAGTCCTCCGTCAACAATGGCTGGGCCCAGTTCCCCATTGTCTCTTCTAGTTTCCCGTAGATGTACCCGCCACAACTTGGGTGTATCCACCCCCGCTCCGGTTGACATTCTCATTTCCTCTTGGCCATCTCCTCTTCGTTGATACGTGTGGTTATTATGCTGTGGTGGTGTTCCATGTCGCGGACCGGGTCTCTCTCTCCTACATCTAAAACAGAAACTCTGAGTGGCATAATTCTCGCTTGAACACACCGTACACCTCCACATGTTGCCTTGATTATTTGGTTCTCGTCTGGGGTATGCCTGTCCAAGTTGCGGCCCCTTCTGCGGTGCATGGTTCCCTCCGTTGTTTGTACTCTGTTGGTTGTAACGTCTACTTACTTCTCGGTCTCGTATATTCTGAAACACATCTAAAATACTTTCTAATTTGCTGATAGTTGCTACCTCCCGCGTCATCAATGTTATCTGCACCTCCCTTGGCAAGTGCTTACTTATATGCCTCACGAAGGACCTGAATGGCAGTGGCGGTTCTAGGTATTTCGTCTCACTAAATATTTTCATTACATACCCCCTTATGTTATTATTGGGTCCCCCAAAATTCCCCGTTCCCATAATTCTACTGCATAATACTTCTTGGTCTTCTTCAGACCAATATTTATCTCTGAATGCGGCCTTGAAACTTTCAAAACTCCCCCACTCTGTCTTGTGTACCTCGGCCCATATTTCCGAACTACCCTTGAAACATTTTAAAATCTTTAATAACTGTACTTTCCAACTACTGGTATTAAATTTGTTAAATTCCCTCACTCTATTCAGGAATTGCATTGGGTGTACTCTCCTATTATCACAACGAAAGGGTTCTAATTCGACTTCACTGCTTACGTCGCGAGTCATAATTACTCGTTCGGTAACAGTACTTACTTGTTGGCTGATGGCCATACTCAATTCATCTTTTACATTCACAATACTCTTTTCAACGTTTATAAATATTTTGTGATTATCAGATTCAAGGTCACTTATTATATTGTGTATTGTTTTAAATTCAATCTTACAACTATTTTCTATCTCACTTATTTTATGGTTATTGCTTTCAATTTTATTAATAGCACAATTAATTTTACATTCAGTATTAGCATTGCATTAATTCATCTGCTTTTCGACATTTGTGTTTATTATACTAAATTGTTCCGTGATTTGCTTTTCTACTTTATTTGTCATCTCATTTTTTATATCAGAAATACGGCACTCTAATTGCTTGTTCATGGACTCTGCCAATTGTTCTTTGATATTTTCACAACGTTCATCCATACGTTTACATAATACATAACTCAGATAATCAAACCTTACATTCACCTGTTCTCAAACTTAACATTCTGTTCTTTAAGTTCTTTAAAATTAGTATCATTTTTAACATTCTGTTGTTCACATTTTATTTTCTGTGTTCGTTAATGTCATTACTTAATTTATCAAATTTACGATTTTGTTCGTTCATTTTAGTATCATTAACATCGAAACTACTATTTTTCTATCGAACTTTTCATCACTACTATCAAAACGTTTACGGAAACATTCGTCATTGGCATCAAAACGTTTACACATATAATTCATTATATCGGCCATTGACGGTTCTCTTATTTTTGTAATTACAGGAGTCGACTTCGCTTCTGCGTTACTTATTATAATGGTCTCGGTTACATTTGTAATGGGACAAAATGGGGTATTTCATTTTATTTTATTTTATTAAATTTATGTGACTAAGGTAGCAAGTCCCCGACATAATAAGGTTTCCGTGAGACAAAGAACAGTGTTATAATTTTGCAAGCAGGTGTGTTGAGACGCAATAATTCCAAGAAAACGGGTGATGTGTTCCGCACTCAAGCGCGCAATTTGAGCACGCGCGCGGACAGGACGCCAAGACGCCTCAACAGGAAGCAACCAACATGGCTAAATTGTAAAATTTGTTTGCCACGTGCTAGGTTGCGGGCGGAAATACAACGAACACCACACCCACTAGAGTGACGTGACGAAGGCTAGTGAGATATCGTCACCACCGAACACACATGAACAACAGCGTACTTTGTGTACAGGGACGAACATTTTGACACAAGGAGGCATTGGTTTCCTGACCAGCAATAGACGTGGTGGGAGATTGGTTGGTAACGCTTTGCCCCAATCGACGAAATAAACTGTTCCCGGCCGGGACGAGTAATAAAGTTCGCAAACAAAAAATATTTTATTCCAACAGATTCCCGAAGTGAAAATTTTTTAATAATAACAGTTAAATGCAATAGCTCAGAACGAAGTTAGTGGAGTGAACAACAAAATAGAAAAATGTGATAAATGGACGAAAACTTCATATACATACGCAATGCAGCACATGGTCATCAGGAACACACGGGTTAAGTAGTCGGCTCTAAATCATACTAATTAATAAATTTCAATTTTCTTTAGGGGAAATAAGTAAATAAATGGGGTTTTAAAAAAAATGTGTGAGTGTTGAGCGTGAGCATTGCTGGGTCGTCTTAAAATTAGAGTTTAAGTTAATACTTTAAGAACATTATATTTTTTTCTCAGTAAAGAATAATCTTTGATAATATGTATAATTTGTTTCTATTGTTTGGAGAATAACTCCGGGAGAAAGACAATTCAAAAATAATGAATATTCACAGTAGATAAACTACTATGTTTGGTTGACATACGTTTTAAAAATGGTAAAAAAGATCAATGTTAGTTTTTGAGATTAAATGAAAGAGTACAACAATAAAATTCAATGTCAGAGAATAAATAAATAAATACAACTATTTCTAAATACAATTGAGAGTATGATTCATTGAAGAATGTTAACATAAGTCACGCTTATTCTTCACGAGTTCGTGCGAAGAACTTTGGACCCGATTGAAGGTAAGAATAGTAAGGATGGTGTATGATATTTTAATTAATTACTTTGCTATTAATTAGTAGCTTCTCACATTATTTTCAGTTACTGATTGACTGCTCGAATCAGCTGTTTGGATAGACTGACTTTCCAATTCGCTCACACTCAGTGACGGGTTCATTGACCCAAAACCACTTTCACTCACAGCTGAGTCTATTAAATTGATTTCTTTTTTGTTCTCAGACACTTTTTCTTGTTATTATTTACTTGCTTACTGATTAATTACTAAACCTTACTTATAATCAAACATGCACAATTTATCAACACCACCTTATTACGTATACGTTACGTAAATTTTTACGTAATTTATTCTCAATTTCTGCCAACCAGATTCCATTCTCCGTGCTTTGAAATAGGCCAATTTGGGATAAATATAATTTTTATCCCAAATCCTGGTCACGCTGCACCATTCTAACTTTTCAACTTACTTTAAAATATTTAACAACCACAAACTCCCACTTACCTTGAATTTTTTATTTGCTTGGCCAGATCACCTAGTGGTGGAAACGCTTTTTCGTATAGCGAATTTACCAGCACAGAAAATGAAGTTAGGTTGTTGAAATTATTATGCTAACACATATATAGTAAGTTGAAATCAAATATTATTTTATTATACTTTAATATGACATTCATTGTTATACTCCCATTTACATAAAATATCCTTCACCCTCTTCTACACATCTACTCTGTGAACATTAATTTATTTCGTTTTTATTTAAAAATTTCCCTTCTTTATTTAGTTAACAAAACTGACACTACATTATACTCAATGAAAACAGACTTTTAAAAACATTATTCTAAAATTTACTCAACGCTAACCAGTGCCATTAATTACATAATTTCCATGATTTAAATCAATTAATTACATGATTTAAATTCCCCTTAGAGCACATTTTATTTTTATTTTTAAATTTTGCATAATTTTGATTACTTTCCTTATGTAGTCCTTGGTTTGAAAACGTTCATAAGATGTCCCCCCTCGTTCACGCGCACTACATAGCTGATTCCGTTTTCACTTTTTGTCTCTAGCCTAAACTGTTATTTCGTTTAAATTTTTCACTGCCTTTAAAAATAAATAAACCTCCGCTCAACAGTCCGTTAAGGACCAAGGCGTACCGCGCGGCTTTTGTGTTAGTGTGACGGTGTATGGCTAGTACTACGCACCACCAGCCGCTAGTTGCGGTATTCACAGCCAGGAGGCGGCGCTGTTATCTCAGTGCCTACTCAGTTTGCCTCACGACGCTGAGTGCACGCCGTACGGAACCTCCGCCGGGAATTGAACCCGGGACCACGAGCGCATCAATCGCCCGCGTTAGCCACTAGACCACCTGGAGGCTCTTCACTGCCTTTAACTTGCTTATAAAACACAGTTCTTTTTTTATATGTAAAATTCACATTTTATGATATGCGGGCGCCCGCGCTTTTTGTTCCGGAACTTTGTTCGGCTGTACAGTGTTACGGATGATAGTCGACTGGGATTTTTCAAAATGGCCAAACGTCCGTCTGTCTCTGGCTACCTGGCTCCTCATTGGCTGAGTCTCAGTGAGAGCATCTCGAGGCTTTTTGTAGTCTCGCATCTGGTGCAAAGGAATTTTTCCAGACATGACTTTTCCATGTGAACGTTGGCCTACACGTGCGCGCATACGCATGAATACGCACCCTTGCTGATAGTCTGCATTTTTGTACCTCACCGTACCAGTCACGGAGCTGTAGTCGGTGACCAAAAATATACTCTTGTGAAATAAAAAAATGAAAAGATTTAAATTACATATCCTCATCGGTTTGTACCGTTACAGCTTTAGACCTACAAGGAATTTGCACGTTTATTAGAATATATTTATGGGTAAAATGTTTTGTTTTACTACATTTCTTATAGTCTACATTTGTTAATAATAAATGTATACACACTGAATACCGGTAATATTATAATATGTCATTTCTTAATTTTAACTTAACAGATATTCTTAAGACGTTTTCTGGAGGTGGTTTCATAGAATAATCTAAACAATTGCATTTATTAAGTACTTTTTTCACTGGATGGGCCTTGATTTTTGGTCTTTTGTCCCCTTTTAATTTTAAAGGCGAGGCGGACGACGATCTCCTTGCCCCGGGCGCTAGAAAGCCTAGCTACGCCACTGGTTATGTCCCAACATTAAAAGTTCTAAATACATTTTTAAAACACTCCGTTATTGTACTGAACATTTTATTATGACTTGCACTTTTTGTGTAGAGTGTAATAAACGCACTGAAAACATGTATTAGAGAAACCAACATATATCAACAAACAAACTGAAAAAATAGCCCACAAATTCAAAAAAGCAGGATACAGAATCGCTTACAAAACTACTAACAAAACAGAACACACACTATCAAAACACACACACAAAGCACAAAACAAATTCGATCTACCCGGTGTTTATAAGCTAAACTGCTCAAATTGCAATAAATTCTACATAGGCCAGACAGGACGTAGCTCCAAACAGAGATACATTGAACACACAAAGGCACTCCACACCACTACAGAATCCACCTTTGCAAACCACCTCATCGAAGCAAACCACACATATAAAAACATCGACAATAACATTCTACATGTACACACGAAAGGCTGAAAACTAGACACTCTAGAACAATTAGAAATATACAAACACACAAAAACAAATAAAAATGACATCCTAAACGAACAGACACAATTCAAATCGCACGCATTATTCGAACATATCTCACCCCACACACACAGCATCGATCTTTCGAAATTCGATTCCGTCACCCACAACAAGACGGACAGCGCTACCAGCGGCAGCCTCTGAAGAAGCCTTTTAAAGGAGAAAACCGGTTCAGGCTGTAAGGTAAAACTTTATGCTTTTACTTATAAAAAACTTAGTGTTCCGAGTCGTTAATACAATAGTGATATTTAGTTAAGTAACGGACACGTCATGGACAACGAAATCCAAGAATATAATTAATGTAACATTACAACACACTGCAGCTGTTACGTAAATTTGTTCAAAACTGTTACGTCCGGGATCGACATTGTTAAAACTATTGTATTCTGGGATGCTAGGCCGTGGCTGATTGTTTATGTTCTTGCACCTAAACGTTTAGACATGAGAATATAAGCAATTGACCACGGCCGAACAGCTTGGAATATAACACAACAATGTTGTATAAATTTTTGGGTACTTTCCCAATATTCGTACCAACACTTCATTTTCGCTGTTTTGAATATGGGATAGTATCTATATACCACGACGTGAAGAAGAAATGCACTAACTATAAATTATTATATTTCTCAATTTATAGTGCAATTACACAAATTTTCATTCATAAGTTAGATAATAATATTAATTCGTTTTTTAGTTTACCATTTAAAGAAATAAAAGCCATAGTTAGGAAATATATAGCGTTTCATGTGTATAGTCCATACAATGCGTAGCCTGTAACAGAATAACATTTAATATAAAGAATATAAACGTTTATTAACAAAACAGCAACAGACAATGTAAAGTGTAAAATACGGTTATTTCTGAATGCTAAATTAAAACAAAGGAAAAAAGTATTAACAAATGAAAACAAGATTTGTTATTTGTTAGGCAGCCAATATTAGTTTATATTATACAGTAATATACAGTAATAACTTCACTGGACGGAAAACGTAAAAAAGGGATAGCCTATATGTATAGCAGCCCGCCTTACTTCTAGTTGGCTTTCTTACATGGTTTTCATAAAAAGCGAGTACTGTTTTAAGGTCATGTTGATTTCCATGTGTATTTCCAGTTTGGATGTTAACCTAGCAATATGGAATATATCGTGTAACCTTAAGTTTATTCGTTTATTGTTCTGCTGCTTAAAATACCTTTTGGTACTTTGCAAGAGCCGTCACATTGCAACAAGACGTAAATATATATGCTGCCTACATGATATTCCCTTTGTAAATTATTTATAACTTAATTAAATGTTTGCCCATAATGTTTTGTTTAAGTACTGTTGAACGGAATTTATTGATACAAAGTTAGCTCTCTTCTCTTCACCAGTTGTTTGATCTCATCTTCATTGTTGTTTTCATCTAGAATCTGGTAAGTAATTTTTCGTCGACTAGGTTTTCAATATATTATTCTTTTTCATTTGTTATATGTATTCATCTATTCCAAACTCACTTTTTCCGTAGATATAAACTCTTCTGCTTCTGCAGGTTGTTATTTATATTATTGGTACTTGTAGGCATTTTTATGATTTTAATCAGAAAGTTGCAAAAACTTCCAACGGATGGGAGTCAACTTGAAACATATTGCTTCGGTACTACTGTATACCAATAACTGAATAACTATATTCTTACAAATGATATTCGGTATGAATGAGAATAATTAAAAATTCGTAATTCTCTCTCCTCCTCTTCTCCCCCTCTCGCTCTTTCTCATTCTCTCTCACTCACTCTTTCTCTGTCAATTTTCCCTATCTACCTCACTAATAGGGACAAACCTCACTACTACCTTTAATTAAACATCACTACCTCACTATTAATTTCCTTTTATTTTCATTAAGTTAGCACGACAGGTCCTTCTGCAACTGCACCCAAAGCGCGCCTCTTTAAGTGTTTGTTGAACTGTTACATTGCTACAAACAGATTACTCAAGTACGAATGTGTAGTCTATACGAACACAAGGAATGATTAAACAAACACGCACACTACCTTGGACAGGCACATGTACATATGACTGTCATCTCACGTCTCTTATTTAATTTTTATTTTAAACTAGCTGACCCGGCGAACTTCGTACCGCCTCAGAATCAATAAATGTTGTGTTGACTTATTAGCTGAATTAAATTCAGTTTTTTATTAAGATAAAATGAGTACTCAAAATGAATTAAGTTCAATAAATGTACAAAAATCAAAATGAAATGTATTTTAATTACATTGAAATGAATGCAATTCACGTGGCAGCAAGGCATTTGCTTTATTGAAGCGAATCGAAATGATTCGCGTAGCATTGTTGCACTACTTTCTGTTAAACTATTTGCTGGATGGGTTGCACTGGGGTCGATTCCCTTCATTGAAGCACCTTGTGATATACGACATTTTTCGTTTTGTTGTCAGGTGCGAGAACGAACAAAGCGGATGGTTTGCCGACACGTGAACATGCTACGTACAATTGACCGTGAGAGAAACATTTATTTTCTAGATTCAGGCCACAAACACTCAAGGATTGGCCTTGTGATTTGTTGATCGTCATGGCGAATGCAAGACGAATCGGAAATTGTATTCGTTTAAACTCGAATGGCATATCGGTTGGGATCATCGGCATTCTCGGAATGACAACTTCCTCACCTTTGAACTTTCCTTTGAGTATCGTCGCGTGAATCACATTGCCCATGAGTTTTCTCACCACCAAACGCGTTCCATTACATAGTTTTGGTTGGTTCAGATTTCGAAGCATGATGACTACCGAGCCAACCTTCAGTTGTAAATTGTGCGGTGGCAAGCCAGGCAGATCCAATGAGTTTTAAAATTCAGTTGGATAGTTGGTTGCTTCGTCTTCGTTTGTTACAGTGTCGATAGATTTTAAGGAATGCAGTAGACCAACGATTTGATTTTGAATTGTGAAGTTTAAGTGATCCACATCTTTGTTCTTTGCCGCGAGAATTGCTCGTTCACTCAACCAATTGTGATTTTTGTGGTTAGCAATGATGTTCGGGAACACTTTGTTGATGAGCTCGTCCTTCGTTGAGACGAAATTGCAAAAATTCGGCGGAAACGAAATCAATCCGTTCGATTCGTCGACAGGAACACGGCCATTACCGATAGTCAGCAATTGCTTGGAGAAATCTTCTGCAGATGGATCGTTTAGCAATGCAACTCGCATGTTTGTCGTCAGCTGAAGTTTCTTCGCATAGCGCCACAGAGTCGATGATTTGAGGCAAGCGTTTATTTCATCGGCAGCGGTCGATCTTGGAATGACTGGTAGTGTTTGGCGGAAATCGCCAGACAGTAGAATCATTGCGCCTCCAAAACATCTTGAGTCATTGCGCAGATCTTTCATAGTTCGATTGAGTGCTTCCAATGCGCGTTTGTGCGCCATTGTGCATTCATCCCATATGATGATTTTACTTGCTACCAAAACTTTGGCCATTGCTGAGTGTTTCGCAATGTTGCATGTCGGTTTTTCAGTCGTTTAAAGGTTTAATGGCAATTTCAACGCTGAATGAGCCGTTAGGCATCCTTCTAGCAACGTGGCCGCTATCCCAGAAGAAGCAACTGCTACAGCAATTTCGGATCTCGCACGAACAGTGGCCAAAATCAATGACATGAGGAATGTCTTCCCAGATCCACCGGGCCCATCGAGGAAAAATAAGCCACCATTTCCATCATCCAATTGCCTTCATTAACGTATCGTACACTTCCTTCTGTTGGGGGTTCAACAGTGGTACATTCGTTCGAACTGATTCGTTCAATGCATCTCGATCGTATTCACGTTCACGTTCCAATTCTCGATTGAAAGCGTCGTTCATACCACGATTTGGCGTTGGCATTCCTAACTTTACTAACAAACTGCCGCACATGAGGTAACACATGTCTTCGATCAAAAGCAAAGTCTGGTTATGTATCTCCTCATTCACCTCGAGATCGGGATTCCCTGAACTGACACGAATTCGATGTAAAATGTCTTCTGACATGTCATCCTTGTACTTGTTCCACAGTTCACGTGGATTCGATGGGAAGCATGTCGAAATAATGATAGCAAATAATGTGCGTATCTGACTTGGAGATGCAGAAACAATTGCTTCAGCGATTGTCATGTCCCAATGAGTATCGTTTTCAAGCAAATTGAGCTGTTGACATGCAGCACGAAATGTTGGGCACACTACACCATTGACAGTTCGAAGTGATTCAAATGATGTCGGCCCACGAACATTCACCAGCAACAACCGCAAGTAGAAGCATTCGTCATTCTTCGGATGAACTGTGTAAATGCGACCAAGAGCATCAGTAGAACGCACATCCGGATGATCAGGAACCGCATCGCCTTGCTTCCGACGTTGAAATTTCTTCGATGAAGCGTTCCAAGTGTAATAACGTGGCATCTCAGAGTAGAGCAACGTTCGTGCAAACGGATCGCTTTGGCAAATCGAAAAGAAACTTGTCAATGTTGTCGCTGGAGGTGTTTCAGCACGTTGAGCAACATTTGATGCGTTGAAATAAACTCGTTGACCATTCTCCAGATGCACCGCCAAATGTACAACAGTGGGATGACGTTCATGAATGGGGAATGAGAATATACGCCAAATCGCCTCATTGCAGCTCACATATCGACCAACTTGATAGTGCGTGATTTCATCGTTGGTATTTGGAGTTTGAACACCAAAAACCGCCATATCGCTGCCTTTCGTAACATATTTGCAGATGTATTTGATGGACTTCACTGAATTGCAATACTCCACGTTGCAATGCGCCTTGAATCTTTTGGAAAGAAGTGGCGAATACGGAACAATCCAAGTGTTGTCGACCACGAAATCGTTTCCTTTCACTTTCGTTGTGATAGTTCTACCGTTATCATCGGGTGATCGACGCCGATACAGTGGATAACCATCGTTGCCAGTGATAGTCTCCGCCGTCAAATTTCGTGGATAACGCTTGGAACACTTGCCGTCGACCATGCACGGTGATTGGGGGTTGATGGCGCCACACGGTCCGTGAATCATGTTCGTAATTACAACATCATGCAGGTCTGGATCGGTTTCGGGATCTGGAATCTCTGCACATATGATGTCATCTATTTGGTCTGGTCGAATTCTTTCGACTAACCAAATAAGAATGTGTGCATGCGGCAAGCCTCGTTTTTGCCATTCAATCGAATACATCCAGCATCGAGTATCCCCAAAGACGTGATGCTTAACAATGTAGTTCATCAGCGACCGGATTTTTTGTTTGAAGACACGTGCGGTGATGTCGTGCCGATCACTTGATGTTTGTCCGGGGAGCAGCAGTTGAACAATTTCTATCCATTTCGGATTGCACGTAAAGGCGATGAATAGATCTGGACGACTGTAATGACGAACATATGTCATTGCATCTTGCGCATATTCATGCATATGACGCGGGCTGCCAATGTACGTCGCCGGTAGAATAGTCAATCGACCAACATTAGCTGCATCTCCTTCGGTGCTGATTGCATCGCGTAAATGAATATACTCCTCCGAACGCAGTTTGGCTTGGTTCAACCGAATGAAAGTGAGGCGCTCCGTTTCGATTTTGACGTACATGTCGACGCAATATTGCTGAAGCAATCGACGAAATCGCAGCAAATAGTTGTCCGCATTTTGACGAATCATCAAACGATATGCGTAATAATTCATCGAGCTAACCTTCTTGGTAGTTTCCTCACCTGAAATGAAATCAGTGAAATTAGTGTCATGTTGAAATGAAAATTATGATATCGATACTCACCGCTCAATGGATTTATCATTTTGATATTGAAGTGATAGCCATCGTCTCCTTGCCAAAACATCAGCGGGTATTGCAATGCATCGTATGAACGGTGTGTTTCGTATATTCGTTGCAGTTGTCCAGTGTCTCGACGTGTAAGCACAATATCGCGCGTTTCCAAGTTTTCAACAACAATCACAATTGCGACTTCATCTATTGTTGGAGCGTTGAATTGGCGTTCATGTGTTCCAGCTGGTCGTTTATCCGCTCTAATCACGACTTTGTAGTCATCACTTGGTATGCGATCCAACACAGTTTTGAACAACCGAACCAATGCATGATGTTCATGAAGTAGTTGCTGCAGATCTTGAAGAATTGCTCTTTTCATTGCCGTATTGATCGTTTGAAGCCGATCTAGTTGTTCCTCCATATTGCCCATGAAGTAAATTTGGATGAATTTATGCTCTGCGTCTTCAAGCGGTTGCAATGATCCAATTCGATGGTGAATTTGGCCTTGGATCTGTAAAGTCGAAGACGAAGTCAGAATTACTGATTTATGAACACCAAAAGAAAATTAACGTTTACTCTCTCGAGCAGAAATTACCTTGAATGTTGGATTGAATCCGCGTCCTTCGATAATGTCTGCTCCAAATGAAGTCATTTGGAAACATCCGTTGTATCTTTAAGTGTTCGATAGAAAATGTCGTGATTCTGGTGTTTCGCCACGAAGCAATGAATGCAATGGCTCAGGTGGCGGAGGCAATAATGGCAATTTCACCTTGGCACTGAGACAGCACAATCCAGGCGTTTCTCCAGCGAACTTCAATGCACCGCAATGGTCGCACACAACCTCCATTGGGCCAATTCGAACGAAGGATGCGAGCTGTAGTCAATTGTGCAATCATATTGAAACGCTACTCGATTCAAATCAACACTTGAAGCATTTCTTCTTGCGCGTCGAAGATTATCACGTTGTTGATCTGTGTGATAAGCTCGACGATTTCTCATTGCCAACCTTGCCGTTTGACGTACTGCCTCTCTTCGTTCTTGTGTTTGTGAAGCACGAAGTCGGGCCATACTAACGCGGCGCTCTTCTCGTGCTATTTTTTGTTCATCTGCAGTGGATTGATTCGCAATATTCCGAAGTCTAATTGCATTACGGCTTCGTTGTGAAAGATTAGATCTTCTGGCTCGCGGCATTGTAAATAACACTGGAAAATTAATCACACAATTCAAAATTACATAATGAAGCAATTATCGATGCGCGTACAGTCACAAATGTGATAACCTCACAAAGTGAACATCTTCGAAGGCAACTTACTGTTTGAAAATCACGATCGAAAATAGAATTCCACAGAATTACGAACGAATCCGCCTGGAAAATTAAACACCCAGTCCAAAATTACCGATTGTATTGATTGTCGATGCGCGCACAATGACAAACGACATAACCTTTCACAATGTGCACTTCATCAAACTGAACTCATCTCTTTGAAATCACTTTTCGCTGATGAATTTCAGAAAAAATCGTTTGAAGAGAATCGAATTGAATTGAATTGAATCGAATTCAAATGTAATAACGGTTGAAAACTGAATGAAAATTGGTCTGCACAGCTAGCTCAATGGTGTGCAATGAAAGGACCGCGCAACTGAATCAGCTGTCAACCAGCATACAACGCCATGTTCATTTTGTTCCTTTTTTTGTTTCTGTCATGTATCAGAGATGGCGTTGTATACGGATTTTAATTTTTTGTGATTTTCTTACTTTTCCAATGCGCGAGGAAACTTCTCGAGGCCGAGACGAATGAAAAAAAAAATTCATCGAAATCAGTCAATCCATTCTCGAGATATCATCAAAAAAGCCGTTCCATACAAAATGTATGAGAAAATGAATTTTCTTCATAAATTTTTTTTCGTGAATTTTTCCCATGTTTTAATAGTTATTCTGCTATTCGGGGCGGAGACAAAACCAACAAATCAAAGATCATAAAAATCGGTCTTGAGTTCTGGAGTTATAAATGGTGTAACTAACCCGACTTTGTTTTATATATATAGATTTTTAATACTTTTATATGTTTAATTATTATGTAATCGTTATGGATAAATAGGAGAAATAACTCTTTTTTAATTGGCTTCATTATATCAAAAAGTAATTCCTTCCTGGATTCGTGAAATATTTACAATTCATCTTTATTTACGTAGGTCTTGAATGTTGTAACACTGATCCTTTGAAGTATTCTCCGATCATATAGGTATTCTTTTCCGGATGTCTCTCTTTGACTATGATCCCAGGCATTCAAAGTTTTGTGTTTGGACTCCTATGATTTTCTGGCTTACCATTATTATACATTTTGATGTGCAAAAAAGCGGTTGAAGTTTCCATTTATAAACTTTCTGATCCCTCTCTCGAACAGTCAGTGATTACTATAGACCGGGGTGACACGAGTTCTGGAAAGGCAATCTAGAGAGTATCGCTGTATCTCTTCTGTACCATTTTACTTCTTCCATTCACTTTATGCCCACTCTACTTTTGTTAGTCTACGACAAACAATCTTTGGTATTAGATTTCTAACGACCAAAGATACTTCCAAAGAATTTGACCTTCTTGCCTGTCCTTTCAACGGAGCACCGTTTCTTTTTTAACCGGACGCACAATACCCTACAGTTTAAGAATATATAGACGAAGAAGTGTATTAGTTGCAGTGAGGCGAACGGACCCGACAGTATCATACCAAGGTTATCTAAACCTGTATTATCACTCCTGCAGCCTCCAGTATTACCTGGAGGTAACTCCATCAACTCCCTAGATACCAGTCCGTCAACGAGGGGAACACAATTGTGGCAAGTCTAGAGTACACTGTTTCCGCATAATAGGTTTCCATCTTCGTGAAACAGACTTCATGAACCTGGCGTGAGAGATACACATAGCTACTTACCACGGACTCGCCAATTCTGCCTCCCTTTCACGCGAGTTATTAAGATCTCAAATCACCTAGAGTCATCTGCGCAGTGGCATATATTTTTCCCAATGTTCAGCGATGATGTGTCCACACGCTTGAAACCAGTACAGGATAGGATGGTTCCTTTTGTCCATGAAAGAATATCTACTACTACACTTATCTACGTACATTGGCAGTAGTCGGCAACCATATAACCCCGGGGGGGGGGTCTCCCTCCCGGCGATCAAGCTGGGATCTCACAATAACTTACAAGTAAATTGTCACTCATTACTTTCGTAATATAAATCCCACGCTAAAGCAGTTATGAGAGGCAGCAGATGTATCAAACATATGTGGCAAACCCAAAACTGCTGCAAATAAAATTGTTAGTCAGGAACACCATCAGGCAAAGAAGAGGTGTTTTATAACTTGGAAAATGACATTCATGGTCGTCAGTCAGTTATCCTCAGTGTAATGAAGACAGTTATCAAGGAGTGAGGGAGAGAGTAGCAATTAAGTACGGTACATGCATATGTAAAAGAATGCATGGGGAAAGACTTAGACTCACGGCTGAGATAATGTTCATGAAGGTAGGTTTAACAGAGTAAAAATATACCTACCGTGTGTACATGGCGTAAAGTTGGAAGAATTGATAAATGCTCTAGACACAAAAAATTGTAGTGCTTCTTGTTTAAGTGGTGTAATTTTATCAAAAATTTTAAAGCATATGTGGACTAATACATAAAACGTTTGAGCAGAAAATGCATTTAAAACTCTACAAAGTAACAAATATTCCAGTAATAACGTACGTTCTAGCGATGTTCGTTGTACCAAGGCACTCATCGAGCAGAAGGCACTCATCACGGATTATATGCTTTAAAAGTATTCTGGAATGTAGACCTATATTTCAAAATAATAAGACATAATGACATACGTCTTTGAATGTCAAAATTATAGAAAAGGAACTGTGTTGTTCTTAATTTGAAATGATACTGGTAAAATTGGCCCTCGCTTCTTATTACGTCATCGATCACATAGTAATTCAATACATGTACACATAGGCCTGTACCAAGTAAATTAAAGAATATAGATAACTAAATTTAACTGTTACAAAATCATTTAATTTTACTACACTGATTGTCACAGATTAAATCCCTTTGGTGTTTAAAAATATTTAAAAACCAATTGGTATCTCCGGACTGTTCCTCCTTTTTCAGATCTTTTACACTCCAAAACATTACTGCATCTACTCAAAATGGAATACAATATTGTGTACAGAAACGTTTATATTACTGTTATAAAAAATAAGCATTTTTAAAATTATAAAATTATGAACAAAAGCACACCTCAAATAATATTTACAGTATGTAAGTAAAGCTAAATATACAACTGTAATAGGAAGGTAGTAAACCAGCTGTTATAACCAAATTTAAATAATTTACCTTATATGTAATCCGCTAAGCGATCTTCTGTTATTTATGTGTTTTTACAACATGTTTCGGGGATAAATCCCCATCCTCAGGTAAAATGTTTATTCACCCTAATCCATAGGGGTCGTTGAAAATGTTAACGCACATAAAATGTAACACATAAAACTAGATAAAAACACATACAACACACAAACGCGTGATATGTGACCAGTGCACTGGTCGGCTTCCGATCGTCAACTAGCTTTTACGCGTGTTTCACTTCTTATCTTCAATGCGGTCTCATAGAACGCGTTAGACTTAAATATTCTTAAGTAATTAAGTAATTATTCTTAAGTCATTAAGTAATTGTTCTTTATGTATTTTTGAGGCCCTGTAAATTTCAAATTCTTCTAGGGCATTCAAAAGATGACCTTTATTACAGATGTGTATAGGTTCCATGTTTTCTTTAAACCCGGTGTAATTATGGTTTTCATTTATAAGGTGAAGTGCGTAATTTGATGTGGTTTTGTTAGGGTTCTTCTTTGGTAGATATCTTCTTTGGTAGAGATATATATATTACATAAAAATATGGGGGTGCCCTTGGCCGCTCGGTCATGCAAAATTTCTATGTCCTCACAGGCGCTCATAGCGTGGTATATATATATATATATATATATATATATATATATATATATATTGTAGATAAACCGGGGTGTAGCCGCTACTGTTCAAGCCACGGGATGAAAGCCAATTTGTACTTAAACGGGTTTCCTCTCCTTAAAACTCCACTGTTGTATTTGTCAATTTGTTTTGTATTACTTTAATTATATAAATCTCGGAGATATTTGGAGTTGTGGAATATATGGATGTAATTAACTAATATTAACTTAACTCTTTAATAATTATCAGTGTTAGTGTGCCTAGAACTTAAACAACTTAATCGTTATTCTACAATTTCATCCAACCCTATTATACCTTGAAGAGAGATCTGTCTAAATTCGTAATTTTACGCTCCCTCTTTGGTGTCGGATAATTCCGCTATAAGCGCTGCAGTATCGGCTCAACGAAACTTATAGGTTATTTCGATGTTTATATTAACCATTTATTCTATACTTATTCAGTTACTTTTTGTTCCCAGTTCACTAACCATACTCCAAATAACAAGATTTGACAAATATATAAAGGTTCTTTATTTGTTTACTTGATTCACATTAAATAAGATATGTGCTAATTAACATATGCTTGGACTATAGACTTCAGGTATCGATTGTTGATTATTTTAATCCTTTATTTATATTTGGTTATATATTATGTTTTGATTTGTATTTAATTTATTTCAGGGTGTGAAGGTTCTTGTAACTGTGGGGAAGACTAAAAATACATAGATAAGAATGCAAGATTTACAATATTTATGTGTTGTGTATTTAGTATGATTAATATAATATAATTTACCAGACTCGAACGAAGCAAATCGTGTAGGCGGGTGATCGCTAAATTTACTGTTTTGAATGGTTATGCAGTACGGTTTTCTGTCTTCGGTTTAATAAAAGTAATTCTTGTCCTGTCCACTTCGGAATACAGCTTATGGATTGATTTACAGCTCGATTGATGTTTCTTCTGCACCGCCAGGATCCAAATAAGTTCTTCCTTCGGTTGAAGCAATTAGTGTTGTTTCGTGTATTTGCAAGATTATAATTTCTGGTGTTGTGATTATTATGAGTTGTGTTACTGTTAATTCTTTCTATTTCTTTAATATCTCATCAATTCCCTTCGGATATGGGACAGTCCAAGTTCTTTCTTGTAGACTTCAATTATTTACTCTCTATTATCATTTCATATTGTAGTGTTATTTTTGTTTATCTGTATTGGTAGTAGACGTAAATATTGTCATTAGAATTTTGTATTTTTATAATAGTATCTGGTAATTTCGAATATTACAATTAAATAGATTATTCTTGGGTTTTTAATCTCATCACTTTCAGTTTATTCAAAGCAATTCTTGTCTTGTCTTAAATCAACAACTTCTTGTTCTTATTTTTCGTCCCTAGCAACATATAATAATTTCTGCCTTCCACATGTTTTGACTATATAGTGTTTCTTTCATATATTTTTTATCTATTCTTTATCAATTTGCTGTCCTATCGGGATGTAACTTTACCGATAGTTGGTTTATTACTTTATACACATATTCTACTGATTTTTTGATATAAGTCCGCTTTTTTTCTTTTTATTATATTTACTCCACCTTCGATATTATATTTTACCAATCGATATTATGGCATTATGGTATTATTATAATTTGTATAAATTTTATTAAATATTATTATTAAGTTAATGTTTTTCTTTTTTTTTCTAGCTCTTCATAGCGTATTTATTAATTATTATTAATTGATGCACCTAATCTTTATGTTATTAGTGTTTATATAGTATTTTTGCCTGTTAGGCCTTTTATTGTAAACTGATCTACCTGTGGTTATGTCTGTTATGCATCTATAGTCCCTTTTATATAAATTCATACATACAATCAAATCTTAATTATTAGCACTTATATAAACAATTATTTTTCTATATCTAATAACAATTTTATCTTGATCTCTTGATCACATACAACAGAATTCGAATTTATGAACATTGATTAACTGCCTCACACTTCATTCTACGACAGTCATTGAATAATACAACTTGTTTCATTATTTTTCATTAACTCAACACATATTTGATATAACATCACATAAACTTTATCATAACATTTTTGTCATAAAATAATACTTCTTAACACAAAATTCTTATTTGTTATTACCATAAATTAAGTCATTGTTCATTTTTTTTGTTTTGCTTTTCATTAAACATAAATCACTAGCTATTCTTTATCTTACAGGTTCGTTTATTCTAGTCAACACTACCTTGCATCCTTATTTAATTTTGTCTATGATTATAATTGTAATTATTGGATCTCTGTTCTATTATGGGTTTAAATATCAATTTGTTTATTATTCTGTGAACCGTCTTTTATGTAACATGAATGCTAGCATTTCTGTTGCGTTACATATGCTTCCCCTCCTAAAAAAGTTTAGTTTACCTGAATGAAGTTTAGGTCAAATAAACTTGTCTTTTTCACATGCCTTTTCTTCATTTCATGGTTAATGGTTGACGATGGGATTCTCAATGTAACATCATTAGACTAGTATTAATACTTTTTTTTTATTTAATAACATTTCATCATTTTAATTAACATTCTTGATCATTTTATTTCTGTAAACCTTACTTGTTGGTAGTTGGCTACACTATTCACTGATACATTAGTTTTACATCTCTTCTATTTATAATTACTGTATTTTTCAATTATTCTTCTGTCAACTCACTTCTTTCTGTTTTCTTCGTCACATTCCTTTGGAAACTGAATTTATTCTTGCAACTATTCTAATATTCCTTAAATATTTAATTTCCCTAACAATCCCTAACACATGCGTTGGTACAGTTCAGAGAGGCACTGTTTGGCTTCATACTCTGCTGTCCACACCACATTTTAATATAGTACTGCTGGAATTCATCTACAGTCAGCTATAAAATATAATAATAATCTCCTAATAATCTCTTTAATTATTTAATAATAAATATTTGGGAAAAGATTTTTTCTTTGTTGCATTTATTTTTCTTCATTACTATTCTTCATATTTCGTAATTCCATTTTAATTCCTTAAACATTCGTTGATATTGACTTTGACAGTTATCATTTGTAGTCATTTTGTTTTCATTTTTGTTGAGATTGTAATGTTAAGTATCTTCTTCGTTTTTTTTTTTTCTCTGATCACAATATTTTCTAAATAGTTGTTGTGTGATGATCATTATAATTGTATTTTTGACTAAATACATTCCTTAGCCCCAACTATTCTTCTTCTTATCGTATTTCACTATTTTGGCTGTTTATTTTTCAATGAATTATGTTCATAAATACTCTTTCTTTCTTGTCTTCTTTAACATTATATTGGTTACATTCAATCGTTTACTGAAATTGTTCCATCATGTGGCAATGTAGTATATATTTTAGGTCATATGATTTTTTTTTTTTTTCTTTATTTTGCATATGTCGATTTGAGGTAATAACTTTTATCTTGGGGTTCCATTCTTCATTATTCACAATATTTCTTTATAAACATTTAATAATAATTCTCGCCTTTTTCTGTAATCTTGGGTTTGTTATTCATTATTCACACTATTTCTTTATAAACATTAATAATAATTATCGCTTTCTTCTGTAATCTTGGGGTTTGTTATTCACACTATTTCTTTATAAACATTAATAATAATTATCGCTTTCTTCGGTAATCTTGGGGTTTGTTATTCACACTATTTCTTTATAAACATTAATAATAATTATCGCTTTCTTCTGTAATCTTGGGGTTTGTTATTCACACTATTTCTTTATAAACATTAATAATAATTATCGCTTTCTTCGGTAATCTTGGGGTTTGTTATTCACACTATTTCTTTATAAACATTAATAATAATTATCGCTTTCTTCGGTAATCTTTAATAAGTTGTTCTTATTATTTTTAGAATTTAGTGGTAGTATTCAACTCAAATTCTTTTTAAATTCAAGTAATTTTCTTCAAGACTGGTAATAAGTTGTTCTTATTATTTTTAGAATTTATTCATTATATTTCTTTATGGACTCTTGGTTGTACGTTCCTTTAATCCTTTTCGTGATAGGGTTCATTATTTCATACGTATTGTTATTATTATTTTTTGTTATTACATATGGCCCAGTATATAATAATAATAATTTTTTAGTTATTCCCTCTAGAGTGCTTGGTAGCTCCCTGTTTCTTATTAATACCTTCTCACCCACTTGGTACTTAATTGGTTTTGGGTTATTCTTTTCATATTTTCTTCTTTTCATTTCCGTCTTTTCCATAACTCGGTTATAAAATTTAACTGTTTCAAATTGATATTCTGGATTATTTGGAAAGTTTATAATATCCTGGATTTCTCTAGGTGGAAGCCTTTCAAACATAACAGTATAAGGGGTATTTTCAATGGATTGATGGTAAGATATATTTAAAAACTCTTCGGTCAGTGACAAGTATTCGTACCATCTTCTCTGTTGGTCATGACAGTAAGTTCGGAGTATTCTGCCAACTTCCCTCAGTACACGTTCTGTTCGGATTACTGCTGGGGTGGTATACTGAAGTCTTATATGTTCTAATGTTGTGTTTTAACAGATTATTTCTCCATTTATAGCCCTTAAATTGCGTACCATGATCGGTGATAATAGATGACGGTTTACCAACCTCTGCTATGTAACGTCCGATGACTATTTCTAGAATTTTCTTGGTAGTTGCTCTGCTAATAGCATAAAGTTTAGTGTATTTGGAAAAATGATCAAAAATAATTATTATGAATTTGTATCTGTGATTTCCTCCACTGCGTGGGAAGGGCCCACATATATCTAGGAATACCTTCTCCAGCTTATATTTGGATGTTATCGGGATCATGACTCCCTCCTTCTTCTCATTATTATGTTTCACCATCTGGCAGATGTGACATGCCTGTATAGATTTTTGTACCTTTCTGGTCAAATTTTTTATGTACATTTGTTCTTCTAGGGCTTTGACGATTTTCATGGCTCCCATGTGTCCATATCGTTCATGGTAATCCAATATTAATTTGTTTTCCACAGCGGTGGGAATTACTAGTTTCCAGTTTATTTGTTTAGGAGTAACCTTAATGAATAATCGGTCATCATGTATACAGTAATATTTAGTAATAACTTCATCAGCATTTTGTATCTTCTGGCGTATGTTTATTAATTTGGGATCCAATTTTTGGTGTTGACTAATTTCATTGATAATAATCTCCAGATCCTTCCGACTCTTAATGACATGGTACACCTTCGCAATCTCTTCCTTTTCTCCTTCAAATGATTGATCTTGTATGTTTATTCGGGACAAGATATCGGCTGCTATATTCTTTCTTCCAGGTATATATTCCCAATCAATGCAATACTCTTGCAAGGCAAGGACCCATCTAGTTAGCCGGCCGTGACTAAGTTTACATCTTTTTAGAAATGAAATTGATTTATGGTCACTTCTTACGGTCACTGGGTATCCGAGTATATATGTTCTAAATTTATTGCATGCGTACACTACGCTTAGCAGCTCTTTCTCGGTAACGTTGTAATTGCGTTCGCAGCTGTTAAGCACCCTGCTGGCGAAGCTGATTACCATATGATGTCCTTCTTTATCTTCTTGATATAGGGTAGCTCCTAAGCTAACATTGCTTGCATCACAATTTAAATAAAAGCGTTTGTTAAAATCAGGGTGGTACAACATAACTGTTTCTAAAAATTTCTTCTTAATTAATTGCAGAATTTTATCTTGTTCTGGTCCCCATGCCCACTTGTCTTTGGATGATAATTGTTTCTGAAACTTGGCCGTTACTTCTGAATAGTTATCTTGGAATTTTCTATAATAGTTGCAAATTCCAAGAAAGGATTGTAGTTGTTTTCTATTTTTTGGAGTAGGGAACAGTTGGATTGCTTCTACTTTTTCTGTCGAAGGTGTGATACCCTCCTCAGACAAATTAAAACCTAAAAACTTTACTTGATTGGCGATAAATTTAGATTTATTCAGCTTAAGTGTTATGTTGTTTTCAGATAATTTTCTTAGTACCTGTTCCACCCGCTCACAATGTTCATCCCAATGTGAAGAAGTTATAAGTAAATCATCTACATAGACCGTAGTGAACTGCAGTGTTTCTTGTCCCAATACCTGGTCCATACATTTCACAAATATTGCAACTGAATTAATTAGTCCGAAAGGTAGCCTTTTAAATTGATAGTTCCTTCCGTCAAAAAGGAATGCCATGTATTTTCTACTATCTGGGTGTAGTTCGACCTGCCAGTACCCACATACCGTATCCCAAGTGCTGATGTATTTAATACCGTGGAATTTCTTTAAAATTTCTTCTATTTCGCCTGGTGAAGTCCTATCATTGACGATCATTTTATTTATTTCCCTAGCGTCCAGGCAAATTCTCACCTTTCCGTTCTTTTTCGGGACTGCCACTATTGGGCTGGTATATGGTGATTGGCTATATTCTATTATGTCATCTTGAATCATACGGTTAATCTCGTTACGGACCTCGTTTTTTATAGAATAAGCAATTGGGTATGACTTTCTGCGAAAGTTCACTGGTTCTTTAAAATTTATTATACATTGATATCCCTTTACTTTACCTGGAGCATTGGAGAACACATGTCTGTATTTATTATATATCTGAATTAACTTTTCGGCCTGTACCTTACTTATTTGTTTATCAGTTTTTTCCCTTTGGAATTCTCGAATCTCTTCCAACTTACTCTGCCACAGTTTGGGATCATCGTCCTCATATTGAATGACTTCTGGTAATTTATTTTTCTTACAAAAATAGCTTTTTATGGCTCCACATTTGGTGTTAACTGGAACGGTTTGATTAGTGTCAATTAACTCGGCTGTCCATAATCCTTCTTCGGATGTTAAAGATATTGTACCTTTATGCAAGTCAATTATTGCGGAATGCTGGCGCAACACATCGCATCCAATCAATACATTGAACGGTAATCCCGTTGCGATCAAGAATCCTATTGGTAGGGTCATATCGTTATTGGTAAGATCGAGTGATACTTGTTTTTTGACTGTTTTATTTTGTCTCCCAGTGGCTCCGATAATTATCACATTATTGACAGGTAAGGTCGGTATGGGTACCTGGACTTCTCGCTGGATTTTTTCAAGTTCAATACTGTCTATCAATGATATGTTAGATCCCGTGTCTATCATTACGGTAGATTTTACCCCATTTAATTTTGCTGATATATATATGATTTCGTTATTACTATTACTGTTTACATGTTTCTGATCCTCTTCCAACAAATCTTCCCTGATATTCTTTAAATAGTGGTTATTAATTATGGTTATTTTACGATTACACTTAATTTTATTTATTAGTCGTTGTTCCCCAAGATTACGGTTCAGTGACGGGTATTCATTAATTTTCACTGCCTCTATTAGTTTAAATGAGGGCTTACTCCCTCTTCTCTATTTTCATTTTGATTACTGTGTTGATTTTGTACTGTTTCAGTGCGATCCTCCGTATTATGTTCTGCTATCCTATAATTTCCATCATGTGGGTAGTTGACTTCATGCCGAGATTGGTCATAATGGTTGTCATATCGGTGACTCCTTGGGTAGTATCGTCGCTGATTACCTTGAGGTCTGGAGTAGATATAATTGACGTTATGTCTATAATTATTGGGTCGTCTGTCACCATCTCCTCTATTATTGCGACTATCACGATAATTGTAATTGTTATTGCCGCGATAATTATAGTTTCTGGAGTTATTATTCGTGTTTTCATTTTGTGTTCTATTAGTATTAACGTTCTGCGCAGGTCGATTGCGATCGTTATTATGAGAATTGGTTGGTGGCGCGTTATTATCATACTTCTGATATTTATGATTTAGTATTCTATTTCTTTGGTATTGGTTCTCGTGTTCATAATTCTCCAAGAATTTGGCCATGGCTGGAATCGTTTTGATTTGACTACACATACGCGCATTTTTTATCCCTTCCTCGTAATGATAGGATAGTTGTATCACCAAACATTCTTCGGGAATTCTGGGCTCTAAGTTCCGCGCCATACATACTTTTCCTAAAAAGTATGAAGTAGGGGACTGGCCTACATTTGTTTCGTATCGACCGTTACTCAAATTATTCCTAATCATGTTCTGGGTCGATTCAGACCAATACTTCTCCTTAAATTGTTTTTTGAACTCAGTCATGTCCATTATATCCGGACGCACCGCTGTCCACCAATTATCATAAGTATCTTTAAACGTTTCATCAATCATGCTTCGTATAATACTCCAGCGATTCTCTCTATTTCTTATGATCACCTCTTCCAATCTCTTTAAAAATTCCATAGGATTGCGCTTGTAATTACGAAAATTAATCGATTCTCGGTTCTCATGGTTATTTGTATGACTATGTTGGCATGTCCTATCCCGCCATGAATCTACTTCTTCCTGTAATTGTAATTCACGTCTACTAATTTCTTCTATTTTATTTTTATTGGTATTGATTTGACCTTCCATATTATTTAAATTGCCATAGACTCTTTCGAGTCGTTCGCCCATGTCTGTCTGTATTTGTGTAATTCCTTCCTTATTCTCTTCCCGTACCTGATGTACTTCGTTTTTAATTTGCTCATATTTTTCGACAGTTTCCTTCTGGATTTCTTCAACCAATGTTTTATTCTCAATTTTTGTGTCATTAATTTTATTCTGTAATTCTACACGAACCTGTACTATTGATTCGTTAGTTTTTTCTAACCCTTCATTTGTTTTGGCTATTTCTAATTTTCTTTCCTCATTATTTTGGTCCACCTTCTGGTTAATTGTCACATGAAGATTTTCAATTTTTTCATTAATTTGCCTTAAATTTTCTTCATGTATTTGTAAGATGTCTTCCTTCATTTGTTTTACACCCTCATCATTCCTATCTAACCTTTCGTGAATTTGTTTTGAGGTTTCTTTAATTTCCTCATTTGTTTTCCTAAAATTCTCCTTGTTTTCTTCATTTGTTTTGTCGTATTTTTCCTCCAGTCTCTTTGAGTTTTCATTAATTTCCTCTTTCTGTTTATTGAATTGTTCTGCCATAAATTTCATCATCTCCTGCCAACTTGGTATTTCTCTGGCTCCCACTTTATCTATTTGATCCCCTTGGGCATCTTCTTCCACTGGTTCCCTTTCCTTGTCCACAATAATTTCAGTTTCCGCTATTTCGTCTGTCTGTTGTTCCATTTCACTGTCTGTTATTAGTTCTATTTCCTGTTCTTGTTCGTCTATTTCCTTCTCCGTTTCTCCTGCCCTAATCCTTGATCTACCTCTGGTATGCATGTTTACTCTCCCACAGTTGCCTGCTCTGGTTAAGTAATATTAATATGGTTACAGTTACTTAACTTAAGCCCTACACAAGTTGAGCGCCAATTTGTACTTAAACCGGCGTCTTGCGTCTTATAATGTGACCCTCGTTATGAGCGTCAATTTGTAATCTAACCTCGGCTCTTACGTTGTCTCTTACGGCCGCGGGATTCTCGTTATTTCCGCCCAACGTTGCCGGCGTCAATTTGTACTTAAACGTTGGCGGACGCTATTTTTCAAGCCCCGCGATGGGCGCCAATTTGTACTTAAACCGGGGTGTAGCCGCTACTGTTCAAACCACGGGATGAAAGCCAATTTGTACTTAAACGGGTTTCCTCTCCTTAAAACCCCACTGTTGTATTTGTCAATTTGTTTTGTATTACTTTAATTATATAAATCTCGGAGATATTTGGAGTTGTGGAATATATGGATGTAATTAACTAATATTAACTTAACTCTTTAATAATTATCAGTGTTAGTGTGCCTAGAACTTAAACAACTTAATCGTTATTCTACAATTTCATCCAACCCTATTATACCTTGAAGAGAGATGTGTCTAAATTCGTAATTTTACGCTCCCTCTTTGGTGTCGGATAATTCCGCTATAAGCGCTGCAGTATCGGCTCAACGAAACTTATAGGTTATTTCGATGTTTATATTAACCATTTATTCTATACTTATTCAGTTACTTTTTGTTCCCAGTTCACTAACCATACTCCAAATAACAAGATTTGACAAATATATAAAGGTTCTTTATTTGTTTACTTGATTCACATTAAATAAGATATGTGCTAATTAACATATGCTTGGACTATAGACTTCAGGTATCGATTGTTGATTATTTTAATCCTTTATTTATATTTGGTTATATATTATGTTTTGATTTGTATTTAATTTATTTCAGGGTGTGAAGGTTCTTGTAACTGTGGGGAGACTAAAAATACATAGATAAGAATGCAAGATTTACAATATTTATGTGTTGTGTATTTAGTATGATTAATATAATATAATTTACCAGACTCGAACGAAGCAAATCGTGTAGGCGGTTGATCGCTAAATTTACTGTTTTGAATGGTTATGCAGTACGGTTTTCTGTCTTCGGTTTAATAAAAGTAATTCTTGTCCTGTCCACTTCGGAATACAGCTTATGGATTGATTTACAGCTCGATTGATGTTTCTTCTGCACCGCCAGGATCCAAATAAGTTCTTCCTTCGGTTGAAGCAATTAGTGTTGTTCCGTGTATTTGCAAGATTATAATTTCTGGTGTTGTGATTATTATGAGTTGTGTTACTGTTAATTCTTTCTATTTCTTTAATATCTCATCAATTCCCTTCGGATATGGGACAGTCCAAGTTCTTTCTTGTAGACTTCAATTATTTACTCTCTATTATCATTTCATATTGTAGTGTTATTTTTGTTTATCTGTATTGGTAGTAGACGTAAATATTGTCATTAGAATTTTGTATTTTTATAATAGTATCTGGTAATTTCGAATATTACAATTAAATAGATTATTCTTGGGTTTTTAATCTCATCACTTTCAGTTTATTCAAAGCAATTCTTGTCTTGTCTTAAATCAACAACTTCTTGTTCTTATTTTTCGTCCCTAGCAACATATAATAATTTCTGCCTTCCACATGTTTTGACTATATAGTGTTTCTTTCATATATTTTTTATCTATTCTTTATCAATTTGCTGTCCTATCGGGATGTAACTTTACCGATAGTTGGTTTATTACTTTATACACATATTCTACTGATTTTTTGATATAAGTCCGCTTTTTTTCTTTTTATTATATTTACTCCACCTTCGATATTATATTTTACCAATCGATATTATGGCATTATGGTATTATTATAATTTGTATAAATTTTATTAAATATTATTATTAATTTAATGTTTTTCTTTTTTTTTTCTAGCTCTTCATAGCGTATTTATTAATTATTATTAATTGATGCACCTAATCTTTATGTTATTAGTGTTTATATAGTATTTTTGCCTGTTAGGCCTTTTATTGTAAACTGATCTACCTGTGGTTATGTCTGTTATGCATCTATAGTCCCTTTTATATAAATTCATACATACAATCAAATCTTAATTATTAGCACTTATATAAACAATTATTTTTCTATATCTAATAACAATTTTATCTTGATCTCTTGATCACATACAACAGAATTCGAATTTATGAACATTGATTAACTGCCTCACACTTCATTCTACGACAGTCATTGAATAATACAACTTGTTTCATTATTTTTCATTAACTCAACACATATTTGATATAACATCACATAAACTTTATCATAACATTTTTGTCATAAAATAATACTTCTTAACACAAAATTCTTATTTGTTATTACCATAAATTAAGTCATTGTTCATTTTTTTTGTTTTGCTTTTCATTAAACATATATCATTAGCTATTATTTATCTTACAGGTTCGTTTATTCTAGTCAACACTACCTTGCATCCTTATTTAATTTTGTCTATGATTATAATTGTAATTATTGGATCTCTGTTCTATTATGGGTTTAAATATCAATTTGTTTATTATTCTGTGAACCGTCTTTTATGTAACATGAATGCTAGCATTTCTGTTGCGTTACAATATATATATATATATATATATATATTTATTGTTACGACGGTCTATACGATCGTAACAAAATGGAAACAAGTGGAAACAAAATAAGTACAAGACACAAATTAAGTCACTAATCACACCTTTAATTGTTACAGTAAAATAGTTCGTAATTAACAACACAGTCTACAGTAATAACCCGAACCGCTCTGTAAATATATTGCACTAATACTCTCGAACCGCACTATCCAAAATCTCGCATGGAACTGAAAACTAAGGCCGCTACCCGATGTATTTATAGTCACGCTCACACACCAGAAGCTTCCAAACTGCGTCTTATCTCTCGTGAACTACGTAATTACTACGGCCTTGACACAGTCCGAGCGCCCACGCGAAGCCCGGCACAGTCGAGAAAATTCTCGCAAAATGCGTCTAGTAGCACGTACACCACACGCTTACATCGAGATCCTTCTGGCATATTCGATAAACGCGTAGATTGTTCTGTGCTGTCGTAGCACTTCCCCCTCCTTAAGCCTGTTCGTCCCGAACTGGCAAAGCGTCTCTAAATTTGTACTTAGCCAGGCGATCTAGGTGGACGACCTTGAACTTTCGCTGTCCTTCCTGTTGAATCCGATAAACAACATCGTTAATTCTTTTTTTCACAGTGTAGGGTCCTTCCCAGTTAGACTGAAGCTTAGGTGAGCGACCACGACGGCGCTTTGGATTGAACAACCAGACCTGATCTCCTTCTTGGAAACCCACACTATTGCTGCGAATGTCATACCGAGTTTTCATTTTATCACTGGCAATCTTCAACCGTCCTCTTACCAAGCGATTCATTTCTCGCAGTTGGTTTTCTAATTGCGAGGAATAGTTCTTTGGCTCTTGGGACTGAGTCTCAGGTGATCCAAACAACAAGTCCCCAGGAAGACGAATCTCCCGCCCAAACACCAATTTTGCTGGAGTCATGCCGGTTGTGTCATGTACCGATGACCTATACGCCATAAGGAATAGTGGTATACGTTGGTCCCAGTCTGTTTGGTTCTCGTCAACAACTTTCGAAAGATGCTGCTCAAGTGTCCTGTTGAATCTCTCAACCATCCCGTCCGACTGAGGATGCAGAGGCGTTGTCCTGGTCTTTCGAATTCCAAGTAGACGGCATAATTCTTTAAACACTCCTGATTCGAAATGTCTCCCTTGATCCGTATGGATTTCCATAGGGGCTCCATAACGGCAACAGAAGTTGTGAACTAACTGCTTTGCCACAGTGGTAACCTCCTGATTTGGAATTGCGTAGGCTTCCACCCACTTAGTAAAGTAGTCACCTACAACCATGATGTACCGGTTTCCATCGTCAGTGACTGGGAATGGTCCAGCAATGTCTATGGAAATTCTCTCGAAAGGTTGTCCAACGTTATACTGTCTCATTTTTCCCCTGCTTCTGGTTTGTGGGCCCTTGCTTGCAGCACATATTTCACACGTCCGAACCCATTCCTCTACGTCGTGGCGAAGATGAAGCCAATAGAATCGCTTCCGTATTTTGTCAAGGGTTTTGTTAACGCCAAGATGGCCTCCAGATGTTCCATCATGTATCTCCTTCAAAACAGGCTGCACTTTACTTCGGGGAACTATCAACTGCATGACCACGTCTCATCCATCTGCACTTTCCCAAGCCCTTTTCAACAATCCGTTTTCTAAGGTGAGAGATTCCCATTGTGCCCAGTAGCCCTTCAGCACTTCGGAACCATGGCAGATATCTTGCCAATCCGGGCGGCGACCTTCCTCTTTTGCTGTCAAGATCGGTCCAATGTCTTCATCAGACATCTGTTCTTGTCGACAGTCTTGTGTTGTCCAGCTGTCAGCCAGGAAATCTACAGTGATGGCTTGAACATGTTCGCTTGAGTTTTGTTCTTCCTTTCTGTGGCAATGTCGGCAGTCTTCCGGGCACGGTCTTCGTGATAAGCCATCTGCATTACCGTGCAGGCGCCCCCGCCGATGTTGTACCTTGAAGTTGTACTCTTGCAGACGTTCGAGCCACCTTGCCAACTGTCCTTCCGGATTTTTAAATCTCAAGAGCCATGCAAGAGCAGCATGGTCGGTACGTAGTGAAAACTCTCTCCCATAGAGGTATTTATGGAAGTGCTCCAAAGCTCTGACAATTGCCAACATCTCTCTTCTTGTAACACAATAATTTCTCTCTGGTTTAGAAAGCGTCTTGCTGTAATACCCTATTACTCGTTCTTCACCGTTCTGCACTTGAGACAAAACTGCTCCTAGACCAGTATTGCTTGCGTCTGTGTCTACGATGTACTTCCCTTCGGAAGCTGGAAAAGCGAGAATTGGCTGCGAACATAATGCAATCTTCAACGTTCTAAATGCTTGTTCACACTCTCTCGACCATTGGAAGTTTCGTTTATTTTCCGTTAGCTCATGTAGTGGTTTAGCAATAGTAGCGAAGCCTTTCACAAAACGTCGGTAATATGAGCATAACCCCAAGAAACTCCGAACTTCGTGTTTATTCTTTGGAACTGGCCAGTCTCTTACGGTGTCTACTTTATTAGGATCCATGCTAACGCCCGCTGCCGAAACCAGATGGCCCAATTACTGTACTTCCTTCTGGAATAGAGAACACTTCTTCGGACTCAGCTTCAGTTGTGCACCGTGAAATCTAGTTAGAACTTCCTTAAGGTTTTCCAAATGATCTTCGAAAGTCTTCCCGATCACTATGACATCGTCTAAGTAAACAAGGCAAGTTTTCCACATCAGGCCTCGGAGTATCAGGTCTATCAATCTCTCAAATGTTGCCGGTGCATTGCAGAGTCCAAATGGCATGACGTTAAATTGGAATAAGCCACTTGGGGTCGAGAAAGCGGTCTTTTCCTTGTCTTCTTGATGAAGACCCACTTGCCAATATCCACTCTTCAGGTCCAATGTGGAAAACCACTGTGCTCCGGACAACGTGTCGAGTGTATCGTCAACGCGAGGTAATGGATAGCAGTCTTTCTTTGTAACGTCATTTAACCTCCGGTAGTCTACGCAGAAACGCAATCCACCATCCTTCTTCGCTACCAGCACTACAGGGGAAGACCAAGCACTTGACGAAGGTTCGATTACTCCCTCTGTCAACATGTCCTGTACTAACCGAGACATCTCCTCTTGTTTAGATAATGGAGGCCTTCGAGGAGGTTGGCGTATCGGTGTTGTGTCCCCGGCATTGATGCGATGTTGCACAAGATAGGTTCTTCCCAGTGACTGTCCCCGAACTGCAAAACAATCTTTGAATTCGTGTAAAAACTGTCCGAGTTCTTTTACCTCATCACTTGAGAGGTCGTTAGAAGATCTGCTCAATAATTCTTGCAGTTCCTCTGGTAATTTAGAAGTATCCGAAGAACTGGGTCTTCGTTGCGTTATTCCGGCTACCCAGGTCACAGGAGTCAATTTGCCTAGGAGCGTATTGCTTTGTAAAGTGATAGCTTGATCCAAAATATTCGCCACTCTAATAGGTACATTTCCGGTTTCGTCAGGTTTTACTAAACTTCTGGCAATTAGTATGCCCGGTGTGCTGACTACCTGGGGTTCGAATATAGAGCACTGATTGCCCCTAGTATCTACCGCAGTTCTAACCATGATGATGTTTTCGGAGTTTGGCGGAACAGTTACGGCCACTTGGTTTATGACGTCCATCGATTTTTCTGCTGTCGTCATTGTTGATAGCATTACCTCTTCGCCTCCGATTCTCAAGACATTGGTTTTGAAGTCGACTATAAATCCGTATGCGTTCATAACGTCCACACCAAGAATTGCTTCATCCACAATGTCTGCAACAAGTACTTGATGATTAAACTCAAGTCGACCGAGGCGTAGGTGTATCTCCACTTTTCCATACACTTTTACAGGCCGTCCAGTAGCTGTTCGCAAGCTGCAAGAGCACCAGATTGGCTTGAGATCTTTCACCACGTCGGGGCGCACAATATAAACTGTTGCGCCTGTGTCAACTGTAATCGAGGTTGGCCTTTCTTGAACAAATCCGGTAACTACCAAGCTCCCGCTGTTTTTCTGAAGCGTAGAAATTGCGTATTCTCTAGGGGCTTCGTTCCTCCAGTTAGTCAGCACACGCCCCGTTGCACCGACTATTGCTCGTTTCCCTGCTGCTGAATTCTAACCCGACAATTTCGTTGTTCGTTGTAGATGTCCAGGTTTCCCACATCGATAACACTTCGGTCTTCCATCCTTTCTTATTTTATTCTGTGGCGCCGACCGTCGAGTCTCTGTTCCTTGTCCTTCTTCCTCATCGTCTGTGCCGTCGCGATCTTTTAGCGCGCGCACTTTATGACTTGTCCAACCAGAAGCTGATTTGGCGGCCTCAAATTGCAAAGCATGTACCAGGGCGTCCGCACTGTTCTGGTGTCTTGCCATTCGTAACACTTGCTGTAGTTCGTTATCTCGGACACCGGCAGTAAATGTCTGCATCGCAAAACGCGTTCGAAAATCTTCTGGCGCTTCAGGATAGGCCAGTCTAATTAGTCTGTCGATACTTGCTTCAAACTCTTGAAGACTTTCCCCGGAATGCTGTCGCCTTGCTCTCAATTGGGTGCAGTACACATCTCGCAAATGTTTATCACCATACCGTAATTCCAGAGCTTTTATCAACTCGGCATAGGTGTTGTGGCTGTCAGGTGGCACTTTCTGTAGTAGTTCTGCCGCGGGTCCTTTTAATGCAAGAACAAGTGAAACAGCCTTGTCTTTTTCTGTCCAATTATTTGCGCATGCAGCAGCTTCAAATTGGCGGAGGTACGTTGCCCAGTGACTGCTTTCGTCAAAGGTTGGAGCTTTGACATGAACTGTCCCTACTGCAGGCAAAGTGACTTTCTCTGTTAACTTATTTTCTGTGTCTTTTTTCTGTCTTGATCACTGGTACAGTTTGTTCAGAAATTTGTTTTCGTTGAATCTTCATGCACTGTTCGACTTCACTTTTAATTTGTTCTCTTATGTTTGCCATTGAGTTTTCTACTGCAGATATTTTATTTGACACAGATTCTTCTATAACAGATATTTTTGTAGACATCGATTCTTCAACAATAAAGACAGATTTTTCTACTTCAGCTATTTTTAATGTCATTGATTCTTGTACCTCCGATATTTTAGTAACTTGTTTATTAAGCTCACCTCGTAGGATACCCAATTCTGCGGTATTGTGTTCTTGCAACTGTTTCTGCATAACTTCAAAGAGAGCTTCCGTTTTATCTGCTTCTTGCTTACGTTTTTCATCCTGCCGTCTTTCTGCTTCTTCCGCCTCCTGTCTGCGTCTTTCCTCTGCTTCCAGCAGGAGGGTTTTCTGTCTCTCTTCCGCTTTCTCTGCATCCTGTCGTCGTCGTTCTTCTGTCTGCAACAACAGCGCCTGGAAATTTTCCATCATCTGACTGGCATCCATTGTTTCTCGATTAATTCCGAATTACACTCGTCTTGTACAAAGTATCCACTGTTTCCACTGTTAACCGTTCTATCCCAGTTCTGACACCACTGTTACGACGGTCTATCGATCGTCGTAGGTACAGTGGAAACAAAATAAGTACAAGACACCAATTAAGTCACTAATCACACCTTCAATTGTTACAGTAAAACAGTTCGTAATTAACAACACAGTCTAAGGTAATAACCCAAACCGCTCTGTAAATATATCGCACTAATACTCTCGAACCGCACTATCCAAAATCTCGCATGGAACTGAAAACTAAGGCCGCTACCCGATGTATTTATAGTCACGCTCACACACCAGAAGCTTCCAAACTGCGTCTTATCTCTCGTGAACTACGTAATTACTACGGCCTTGACACAGTCCGAGCGCCCGAGCGAAGCCCGGCACAGTCGAGAAAATTCTCGCAAAATGCGTCTAGTAGCACGTACACCACACGCTTACATCGAGATCCTTCTGGCATATTCGATAAACGCGTAGATTGTTCTGTGCTGTCGTAGCAATATATATATATATATATATATTGCAATGATACAGCATAGCTGTCTTAGGCATTAATTTAAATAAATGTAAATTTTGTATAATTTGTATAAGTTACGGGTAAATGGACAGGTCTGAGATTGCAGAAGTATTTCATTGTTAGATTAGGGGAGCAAGTAACCTGTTTGACATGCAGTGAACACCTGCTCAATTGTATGTGTGTTACACGTGTATCTTGTGTGTGTGAGTGAAGCAGGCATAGACAAGAAACTCAGCAACCCGCCCCAAGTAATTAATAAAATAATTGTTTTAATTAACTGTGAGAAAACTAATTAATGTATGATCAAACCAAAGGCAACAAAGTGTGGGTAAAAATTATAGTTATCCCCAGTGAAAAGATGACGTTAATAGAACACGTTATGTGAAGACAGTGCAAAATAAACGTGCTAAAAAAATACGCAAATTACCCTAAGACGCTCAAATTAATATAGTGAGTGATTAATCGAAGTAGCTACGATTTGTGCTAGCTCGATTCCGTGAAAAACAGTGCTATTTGCTAATAATTGCAAATAGATGAAAAGGTTCGGTAGTGGGGGCTGTCACGAGATACGCAGGTATCGACAGGACGATTTTGGAGCCGACTAGCGCGGAATCTCGAGAGGGTATAAATTAAGGGTTCGACCAAAAACCCTTCTCTATCCTCCATTGCCGCCGCCACCCAAGCCTAGATTCCCCAGATCGGGCAAGAAAGTTAGGGCCCAGGCCAAGAACACGGGCCAGCCTAAACCACCTGCCACTGGACCCAAGCCCGTCCACCAAAAGCCAGAGCGGCCACCCGCTCCAGTACCAGCCCCCAAGGCTTCCACCGTCTCGCCCCGCCGCAGCTATGCAGCTGCCGCCAAGCGTTCTCCCCCGGCCTCATCTTCCGATGATCTCGCCGTCGTTTCAGACTTTCTGGCAAGCTACGACTTGCAGAAAGTAGCCCAGACTTTCCTTAAAATCAAGGAACGCTTGGCAACAGCCTCGCCCCAGGACAAGTTCCTCCTCTTGGTGGAAGCCTGCCGTGTAACAGGTCTGTTATGAACGGACAACTACGGCAATCCCTCAAGCGAGACCTCGAGCTCGTGGCGTGGAACGCCAACGGCCTCGCTTCCCGGCATTCTGAGCTCTTAGAGTTCGTTGCCCGTCACAAGCCCGACGTGCTTCTTCTTGGCGAGACGCACCTGACCCCGCATCGTCGTTTCCGACTACCCAACTACGTGTGCCACCGGGACGACCGGTCGGGTCGCGCAGGAGGGGGCACTGCCATCGCGGTGAAGGCGAGTCTTCGCCATCACCGCGTTGTCCTGCCTCAGCGGCGGAACCTCGAGTGCACCGCGGTCGAGCTCCATGGTGCTCTCGGCGGTCTACTCGTGGTTTCCGCTTACAAGCCTCCACAAACGGAGCTCCTGTCGAACGATCTGGAGGCCGTCTTTGGAGCACACAGGAGGGTGGTCCTGGCGGGCGACCTGAACTGTAAGCACCCCGATTGGGGGAGCCGCTTGGCGAACCCAAACGGGACCCGCTTACGCAGGTATGCTGATGCGGCTCGGGTCACAGTCATGGGTCCTACCGGGCCTACATACTATCCCTCGAGGGCTAACTCCCGCCTTGACGTATTGGACATTGCCGCGGTCAGGGGCGTTTATTGCCCGGTCCACGTCTCCGTCATTTCGGAACTGTCCTCGGACCATTGCCCCATCAGTGTGCATATAGCTACCCAGCACGCCACCGTCCGCGACGAGCGGCGGGTAATCGAGTGGGACCGCTTTGGCCCGGCGTTCAGTCGCCGCCTACCAGAGCATATCCCGCTCGACACTACCCAGCATGTCGACGAGGCAGTTGCCTTATTCGACACAGCCGTAGTCTCGGCGGTTGACGTGTCCTCCCGGATGAAGCCGGGGCTCACGCCCGACTATCAGCGGATCCCCGAAGAGGTGTCTCAGCTCGCTTGCGAGAGGAATCGCCTCCGGAGACGCTGGCAGAGGACTCGTGACCCGGCTGACAAGGCTGCGTTCAACAGAGCGTCCGGCAAGTTGCGTCGCGACATGCTGGCGTTCCGTAGACGCAACTGGGAGCTAGCTGTAACACAGATGGATGGCCCTGCCGAGGACCGTAATGTCTGGCGGATTCCCAGTGCCCTAACGGGAAAGCGCAAACGCGCGCCTCTCCCCGCACTGGCCGGACCCGGCGGTCAACCCCTTGGCCGCCCCCTCGAGAAGGCAGAGTTCTTGGCTGACAGTTTAGAGCGTCAGTTCGCTCCCAACCCATCCAAGAACCCGGCCTTCACTGAGCAAATCTGCCGCGAGGTAGAGCGCTTTCTTTCGGCCGATATCACAGTCCAGCCGGAGCCCATCTCCCCGGAGGAGGTCTCTGAGAGGATTGTTCAGCTCAAGCCCCGGAAGGCGCCTGGCCCGGACGGAGTCATGAATTCCGCCCTCCATCGCCTTCCGGAGCGAGGAACCCAGTTCCTCACTGACCTGTTCAATTCATGCCTCAGACTGGCCTATTTTCCGGTGAAATGGAAAACGGCTACCGTCATTGTGATACCCAAGCCGGGAAAGAATTCTTCTCGAGTGGAGAACCTCAGGCCCATCAGCCTCTTGTCCGCGACGTCCAAGGTTTTTGAGCGTCTGATCCAGCGTAGGATCCGCGACCATCTAGAAAGACTAGACGTGCTGATCCCCGAACAGTTCGGCTTTCGTGAGCTGCACTCCTCGACTCATCAGCTGATGAGACTCGTGGAATGCATAACCGAGGCTGGCTGCCAGGGCAAACAGACGGCTGCGATCTTCCTAGACGTAGAGAAAGCCTTTGACCGCGTGTGGCACGAGGGTGTCCTCTACAAACTCACGGAGGTCCTTCTCCCAGACTGCTACGTTCATTTGATCGGCAGCTTTCTGCGAGACCGTAGCTTCCGAGTGAGAGTAGACCACGCTCTCTCTTCGGAGAGGCGTATTACCGCTGGCGTCCCTCAGGGAAGTGTCCTTGGGCCTCTCCTGTTCTCGTTGTTTGTCAACGACACGCCCCGAGTTCCTGGAGTGAAATTGTCGCTGTTCGCGGACGACACTGCGGCTTTTGCCTCAGAGCCGAACGCGAGTTATGCGGCAGTTAAGCTCCAGCGCCAACTCGACGCGTATGTCGGGAGGACCGATGACTGGAGAGTTGCCGTTAACGCTTCCAAGAGCGCCGCGGTAATATTCTCGCGCAAACGTAAGCGGCCTCGGCCGCTTAAAGTAGGCCCCGTCGAGGTGCCCTGGACCAACAGCGTCAAGTACCTCGGGCTCCACGTGGATTCCCGACTCACCTGGCGAACCCATACAAACTATATCAGACAACGCGCTTCGGCGCAACTCAGTAGACTCTGGCCCGTGCTTTCTAATCCGGCAATGACCCCCCGGCTAGGTAAGCTCATAGTCAACACGTACGTGTTGCCCGTGATTACCTACGCCTGTCCTGTTTGGGGATACCTGGCTCGTGGTCATAGAATCACGCTCCAGCGCGTACTCGACCGGGGACTGAAGCTCGCGTGCAAAGTCCCCCGGAGGTACTCTTCTCGTCTTTTGAGGAGAGGACTCGGTGTCCGCTCTCTTGATGACACCGTGAGACGCCTGGCGCGACGATTCTATGTTCGTTCCGACAGAGTGACCCACAATTCCCTCATTGCCGGACTTGGTAAATACACCCCGCGACCAGGTGAGTCCTGGAAGCGACCTCGTTTGCTAGTCCCGGTGGTATAATCCACCAATCGCAGGTCGCTTCAGACCCCCCCCCATAAGTAGATAAAAAGTATATAATGAACTCTAACAGACCCAGTGGCAGGAGTCCTTTCTGAGACTCGGGACACTGCACTACTCGCGACCCGCGCTTCGCGCGGGCCGCGCAACCCCCAGTTGTGTAAACCCTTCTCTTCATTTCAAGACTCAGTTGCAGCCGGACATGCTGTCCGTCGGCAAAACAGTTTATTTTTATTATTCTATTACAAGTCGCAGTAACAAACGAAATGACGTTTGTTAAAGTCACGACAATATTACGGGGAAAGTAAATACAGCAATAGTTAGTCTAGCAAGAGTATATCCAGGAAATATGCTGTGGATCGACGCTGGACTCTAGACGTATCCAGGAAAGCTACCGTAGATCGACGCTGGACTCTAGATGTACCCAGGAAAGCTGCCGTAGATCGACGCTGGACCCTAGACGTATCCAGGAACACGCCAGGACAAGAGGAATGGAAGATTAACTCTAGACAACGCTGGAACCCGGACAACAGTCGTAAGATCATCAGAAATCGAGGTGACATGCTTAATGCATTTTAAATGATTTATAAAAACAAAAGAACTCATAAAGACGATTTCAAAGACAGTAAATTGAAACAAAGAAAGTTTATATTTAGTAATAATATGTAAAAATGTAAATAAATGTTTAGTCGTAAGAATGGGCGATCGCATAATAAAGATAGAAGCAGTAATAAATGAAAGCGAATTTAAAGTAAAGAGAGTAGAGTTTATGATCAAAATAAATAGTAAAGTGATTAGATATTTGAAGTATAGAAAGATTAATTTAAAGATGAATATTAAAACAAAAGCCAGTCTACAAGAAATTAATATAAAGTTAAAGTCAAATTATTGGTATAAACTGAGCGAGTAGAGGTCAGATCTGAGATAAGACAATTTTTTCAATATAAGAATATTTTAATTTTATAATAAATTAATAAAAATTATTTAACATGTTTAGATAAAAGAGTTTTTTTTTTAAATATGTGTAATGTTGCATATCGTAAGATATAAACATTAAATAATGAGCAATATCATGACCGACAAATTAATGATGTTTATGAATAATTTTAATAATGAAAAAATAATAAATATGAGTTTTTAATACTGATAATAAAAATACTCTTATTATATTTACATCTGAACCCCAAATACACACACAAGTTGTTAGTAATGTTATATAAAGTGTATGAGTTCAATTAATGTACCAATTAAATTGCACAGAATATATAACTTGTTACATTTGGCTCCCAAAGAACGTGGGGCTATACAAATTAAATTACATATAGATATATGCAACTTGTATCGTTGTAATATATATATATATATATATATATATATATATATATATATATATTGCGACAACACAAATTACTAAACTATTGGCGCATAGGATATGATAGTATGTGTATTTCAAATTACAAGTCTATATTGGAGGGTTTAAGATTATTTAATGTACAAACACAAGTTATAGTTTATATGGTATATTTGAAATGTACAGAATGTAATGTTTGATATAGAGTCTTTCTTTTAAAATGTTAAATAATGTTCATACGCAAGACGTGATACGTTACATAAGAAGACTCCCACGATGATGTTGTTGAAGAGAAGGGCCGGTCTTTGCGGTGTAGTTGGTTCGTCAGGTGTGGCTTCCAAATGACAGACGTTTCACCAGAAACGTTTACAGCTGGGCTGGCGTCCTGTAACAGCTGGGCTGGTCCTAAAACAGCTGGGCTGATGTCCTGTAACAGCTGGGCTGATGTCCTGTAACAGCTGGGCTGATGTCCTATAACAGCTGGGCTGATGTCCTGTAACAGCTGGGCTGATGTCCTGCAATACCCACGATGAATCCGACACTTCGCACACACAACGGTACTACGGATTTTATTACTCGCAAAACTTATATAGAGTTTAAGACCAAGTAATATCTCAGGTGACAGTGAGTTAATCTAATAACGGTATATTGAGCTTATACCTCTCCGGCTTCTTCAAGTGTTCTCGCGAATACAAAGGTCTACCGCGATCAGCAGACCACCCTATGAGGAAATCTTGCACTAGCACGGAAACGTCTTGATGGCACTATTGCGTAACAATTAATACTACTGTCACTGCGGAAAATCTCGCACAGTGATACAGTTACACACTCTTCTTACACACGTAATACTACACTATTAATATCGTGTGTAAAGATATAAAATCAATTGTTATGCGTCACACGCGTTACTAACCCGAAAAGTCTTAACAGATCCTTGCAAGCGGTAGAGTCTTGTACAAGGAATTGAATGCACCGTTCGCGGTAGCAGCAGTGAAGAACTGCTTGTAATTTTACGCACAATGCGTTAAAACACTGATGTGTGCAAATGTACTACACACACAGTTCTGAGTCTTCCCGTTTCACTAACGACGAATAGTTTTTACAACACCTTGCAAGCGGTAGAATCTTGTACAAGGAGTGCACGTTCCGTTCGCGGTAGATGGCGTAGAAGAACTGCCGTAATTATACGCGTAATGCGTTTAAACACTACTGTGTGCAGATGTACTACATACACAGTTCTGAGCCTTCCCGTTTCACTAACGACGAATAGTCTTTACAACACCTTGCAAGCGGTAGAATTCTTGTACAAGGAGTGCACGACCCGTTCGCGGTAGATGGCGTAGAAGAACTGTCGTAATTATACGCGTAATGCGTTTAAACACTCCTGCGTGCAGATGTACTACATACACAGTTCTGAGCCTTCCCGTTTCACTATCGACGAATAGTCTTTACAACACCTTGCAAGCGGTAGAATTCTTGTACAAGGAGTGCACGACCCGTTCGCGGTAGATGGCGTAGAAGAACTGCCTGTGTAACGACAGGCATAAGAAAATTTCCAACCACCAGTCAGCATTCTATTGGTGGATGGAAGTCACATGGTTAGTAAAGGTGACCATGCACTTTTCATGCATTAGAGTGCATTTACCTTGTAACAGCATGCATAGCGGTAATCAGACTACTCGTATCTCATGCATGCTGCCTACATATTAATAATATACATGAACGTAAACAATAGTCCGACAGGTATAGGGATTGTAGCGATACATATGTCTAAGTTCAGTTAATGGCCACACAACGATAATACTTCACGCGCCACCCGGGAAACGTTTACCACTCGCGCACGCGCGCACATTTCCACTAACACAGTACATGAATCACCATAAATAATAATGCACAGTGTTTTTAAACTAAACCCTTAACCTTACTAAATACAATTGATAACAACCACTTAACCATCTACCAATATAATATGAATGTCCATTGTCTGTGTAATATATGACTTGCCCCGCCTATCATGATCCTGTGATTCGTTGCAATATATATATATATATATATATATTGTAACCTAAATAAATGATTACGTTATTATTGATTACGAGTGTAATACGGTTGTGGGTTTATGGTTATTTCAGCCCTACATTATGATCATCAATTTATAATAAATTATAAATTGTTACTTATTTAATTAGATGAAGATCAAAAGCTCCCCTGTGGAATGCGTCAATCGGTAATATTTTACTGTAGAAGAGATCTCCTGTAAATCAACGTTAAATTATTTATAAAATTATTTATTAAGTGGTTGATATTATTCGGTTGTTGATCACAGACCTGTGTTAAGTAGTTATCAAATGTTTTACCAGAGAAAAACGCTATATTACAGTTATTATAGTGAATAATTCAGTATTTTTCTCCAACCCTAGTCAGTATGTATTATCTAAATTGAAAAGAGCAGAGAGTGGAGAGAGTAAGTTAGTTCTCTATTCTCCCGTATTCACCAGCTGTCTGCAAACGAGTGCTGTTATTGGTGATTGACCCGTTATTATAGGTTGTCTTTCCACTTGATGTTTTTATCACTTTCTTTCTCTGTAAAATACACCCTATTCGAAATACAATAATTATTCTACAATAACACAAAATCGTCAAATACAAGAAGGATTCTTTATTTTATATTATTTTAAAATTCCAACAGTTGCTTTCTCCTGCTATTAAGGCATCATATCGATCACACAATACAGAATCGATTTGTTATTGAACTCGTGTTTTAGATGTTACAATTTAATTATAATTTTCAGTTTGTCTTTTATCTCAGGGTACATGTAGTTCTTTTAACTATTAGTAAGGTCGGGTAATGCAAATTCAGGTTACTAGGTATTACAATTTAATTTAAAATCTTATTATATAAAGTATTAACATAAGCAGGTTTCTTTACCAATCATTTACAAGATACTCGTTAAGGCAGTGTTCCACTAACGATGACAGATAGCCGAGTGATGAAGAATGGCTTGAATATATCCACCTCCAGCTTCTCAATAAAAGTTGGTGTTAGTGTCCCAGGATGTAATGGAAAGTTCAGTTCTTGATCTTCGCTGATTTTTCGTTTCTGGTGGTCACAGGTCCCGACGGAATTAGTGTAGTATTAAGTTCTTGCTCTGTTGTTAAAGGTGAGGTTCTGTATGTAAATTTAATTCTCTTTATTTTTTGTTGTATGGTATTTATTCACTTCGACTTCTCCAGGTCTGGGTTATCTTCATTTATTTATTGTTTCCATTATTACTCATTTGACGGTAGGATTAGTGAATTTATTCTTTAGATTTTTGATTTGAATTTTGTTGATAGGTATTTTATATTCTCGAAGTGATAGTCTTGGAAGTCGTCCAATCCATCTTTTTAATCAGTTATTATATATTAATTTGGATTGATAATAATTTTATTCATTAGGTTTCTTGATTTTTTCGAGATTTATAATGACTGAACTGTTCTCGTTCATATATAACAATTGAATGTTGAAATCAACAAGATATCTTACATTTTGTTGCCCTAACAACCATCTTCCTCTTATGTTATTGGATAATATTTGTTATCCTAGAGCTGTAATTAGGAAATATTCTTACACTTATTTAATAAAATACTCCCTTCTTGAAATTACATTAAATCACATAAAACTTTCACTTAATCTGCCTTATTAAACCTTATACATTTTACTACATTTTCTTCTTAATCGACTTATTTTAAAAGGTATTAATTTCCTTTTACAAAACACTAATTTTAGGCCTATTGGTTTTATTACATGTGTTATAATTTTTTTGTTTTTAATTTAATTTTTCTGACCTGACCTACTGTACAAAGAGTCACTGGCTTATGGCCAATTGTTCCAATTTAATTTCCTGATTTCAATTTATTATTATTATTATTATTTAGTTTATCATTGAACCCTTCATTGGTTTTTAACATAATTATAATGACCACTTGACAAATCATTAACAATTATTGCCTTCCTGGCCAAGTTTACAAATATTATTTTAAGACATCTTCATTAATTATTCAAAGTAAATTCACTTAACATGATACCATATATAATAAATACACTTGTATTTAATTACTTAAATACAAGTTTAATATGAATGAAATTAGTATCCATTACTTAATAGTTTCTTAAAGCAATGGCTTCACACCTGCTACATACAAAACACAAAATAAATATCATGTAAACACAATATCATGATAAAGCACAACATGTACATCTTTATAAAACATTAAATATAAATAAACAGTCTATTATATTCAAACTCATCCACAGTAAACTCAATCTCATTAGACACAGTGTTTATAGTTTACATCTTACACTGATCACTCCATATTTTATATTTAGATACACTTTCACTATTTTATTACCTAGTAACCTTACTAGGTGTCATCAATACATTTTTTATAGGTGAGGTTTTCCTCCTGACCTTAATAATGGCATACATTGGGTATTATTTTCATTTATATTAACAAAGCTTTTATGTAACATCGGGGACCTTATCTTTGTTACGTTACAATATATATATATATATATATATATATATATATATATATATAAGGGTCAGGGGGAAAAACGATGAGAGTCAAGAAATTGACAATTTTGAGATAGCGATATCATCTTGTAGAATATTTAAAATACTGTACTTTCTTGCCATTAAACGTGTTTTGGGGAAAACGAGGGTCAGGAGATATTTAAGCAAAAAGATATGTTGTAAGGGGGAAAAGTGATGAGAGTCAGTTGCCAAAGTGGGAAGAACGATGATAGTCAACAATCAGCTGTTTTGTTCAGCTGTTTCCTGGCCCTGTTTAGTCTTTGCGGTTGTGTTTGATGTTTGTTACTGTGCGGAAAGTTATGTTGTGATGTGGTACATGTTTGTGGTGGTGTTATTGTGTTTTAATTAATAATTTAACCAATTCAAAATGGAATCTGTTGGTGATTCGACTCAGGTAGTAACGAAAAAGAAACCAAAACTTGGTAGACTGTCTGAAGTGGAACAAAAGACCAAAGTCCTAGTCTCTAGTCGGAAGGAAGAAGATCCAGTCAGAATAACTTGTGGAAATAATGTTCTCCAGGCACTTAAAGAATATAACTATCTAGGAAGTAAAATCACAAGTGATGGCCGTAGCAGTAAGGAAATTATAAGCAGAATTAACCAGGCTAAAATTGCTTTCAACAAACAGAAAAACTTCTTCACTTCAAAGACTATCAGCCTAAAAATAAGGAAGAATCTAATAAATACATACATGTGGAGTGTTGTCCTTTACGGGAGTGAATCTTGGACAATTGGAGAAAGTGACAAGAAAAGACTGGTGGCATTTGAGACCTGGTGCTACAGAAGAATATTCAAGATAAGCTGGAGGGAGAAGATAACGAATGAGGAAGTCTTTAGAAGAGCTCAGGAGGAGAAGAGCTTTTTACAAAATTTAAAAGGCAGAATAGCTAAGTTTGTAGGGCATATATATGACACAATGGGTTGGTTAAGAGAATAATAGAAGGAACAATTGAAGGGAAGAATCACAGAGGACAACCCCATTTAGACTACATGAAACAGCTTATGGTCGATATGAACTGCACATCATATTGTGAGTTGAAAAGAAAAGCAGAGAAGCGTGAAGAATGGCGAGCTGCTGCCAACCAGCCTATAGGCTGCTAACCTACGAGGGAGAGAGAGAGAGAGAGAGAGAGAGAGAGAGAGAGAGAGAGAGAGAGAGTAACTGATACACTGAATGCATTTTTATTGTAGTGTTATTCTGTGTAGTGTGAGCTTGTTTTAGGATAAGTTTATTATAAATTAGCAATAGAACTACATAATGTGATGTCATATTTAATGATGTTACACAACAACCTAGAAATGGTTTATAAACAAAGTTAGGTAATAATAATAACAATGATACTTAGTGATTAATGGTAACTCAGTCACTAATCAGTTATTACCTCCAACTGTGTGACCAGCGTGTTGGAAAAGGAACCAGCATTTCTTTATAATTCATAATGGATATGAGAATTGTCAAAACTCACACATGCATTATAAACATATACTGTTGTATTTCTTTCTAAATAATTCGGTTGTGATGTACAGATGTGGTTTCAAGTATTTTTTTCTCCATGCCTACAGCTGTAGTTTCATGCTTTTTTATTTGTTTATTTTTTTAATAACAAACTATTAAAAATTATGATGTACAGATGTGATTGTTATTATTTTTTCTCCTTGTCTACAGCTGTAGTTTCAAGCTATTTTCTTTTTTTTTTTTTTGTAAAACAAACTTACAATTATCTTGAGGATCTCTGTGGTGAGAAGAAGATGAAAAAGGAAGTTGGTGCGTAGTGTGCGAATGAGGACCTTCTGGCAGGAGAAGAAACAGAAATAATATTCGCATGGTCCACGGCTAGCCTGTTCGTGTAAAAAAAAAATATTAAAATTACTAACTTGCATTTACTAGTTTTTGTTTTGGACGTGTTTCCATAATAACAAAATCATCATTTTTTTGTAAGTTGGTTTGTGCTAAAAAATTAAAAAGTGACAACGGTATTTTCTTTCAGTGCAAAAACTTGAAAGATCTAAATATAAGTATATCACTACTGACTCGGAACACAGAGTTTTTTTATTGGTAAAAACGTAAAAGTTTTACCTTATAGCCTGAACCAGTTTTCACTTATTATAAGCTTCGTCAGATGTGATGAACCTCTGATGAAGCTTATAATAAGCGAAAACTGGTTCAGGCTATAAGGTAAAACTTTTACATTTTTACCAATAAAAAACTCTGTGTTCCGAGTCGGTAGCGATATACTTATATTTAGTTAACCAATGGACACGCCATGGACAAAGAAATCCAAGAACTTGAAAGATCATTGAAGAGGCTGAGCTGATTAGAAATCTAGGAACTAATGAACATGTCTATCCAGTAAGGTTAGATCCCGTACGTTTATTTTGTCAATAGATGAGGGTACTAATTCAAAACAGTTAGTAGTTAAATCAGGCGTTAAATTTAATTATTTTTTTTATTAAACTCAAAATTTAGCATATGCACATTATGAAACACTTAAAAGTTTTTAGTAAAGCCAATCTGTCATGTTATTATTGTGTGCTGTTGATGTAACCTTTTGTTAAGTCAACATGTGCGTGAATGTGTTAACAACATGTAAAAATAAAAACTTAATTACAGCTGATACAGTTACTTTGATTGTCAACAGCTGTCTCCAATTGCTTTAGCTGTGCCTCATTATATGTACATGTAATATCTTCAAATAAATACACTGCAAGTAGTTTATTTTCACCTGGCGCATGTTTCACAGAAATTATTCTGTATCTTCAGATGTTTGTTTGAATTGTAATTGAATGTTTCATGTACAATACAGCTAACGGATAATCAAATTTACTTCGATTGTTTTAATGTTTATGAAGTAGCTGTTTATTATATATTATTCATGTTTATTTTATTATTGTAATACATGTATGATTTTAAATAAATCGTCTTGTTTTGTTTTTATTTGTATTTTATGTAATCATGTGGTAAAATAAAATCATAATAATGGCAGATGTCGGTATTATGAAAATGTTAAAATTCCTGGTCAGTGCGGTTCGGCTCTCACCGGAATTATTCGTCTCTGTCGCTAACACTTGGGATTAGCAACTGTTGAATGTAATTCTCGTTATACTAATTTCCCCCTCCAAAGCTGTCTACACAGTCTAGGAGGTGCTGAGAGCTGTTTTGCACCTCAAGCAATAGTAGTATAAATTTTAGTCAGCAATATTGGATATAACAACTGAATTTTTACACTCAATTGATTTCTCATAATAGTAAAACCTTTAGAAACTCGACGAAATCTTGATCTGGTTGCTCCATCAAGGCATGACTCTTAAACAAGCTTTTTATGCATCGTAGCAGACTGCAGAAAAATAAGGTAGAAAAATCATTAGAGCACGATCCGAATACGTATAAAATACGCATGCCTTGCAAGCTAATCAGGCCGTGTATAGCCTAACCACAGACATGTACAACATACAAGATACCCCTCACGTAAATAGCACTATCATCACATCAGAAATCAGAAGATTATAAATGGAAAGTAGAACATAAAATGGACTAACAAAGCATGTAAACTAAGATGTAATTTAATGAGACACTAAATTCACAATCTACAAAACTATTACTGGATCAAAAGTTAATATACGGCTTAGAAGCGTGGATATTTACACAAAAAGAGAGTGGGTGAGCATGCATTTCATGCAGGTGCCATAAACTATTACTCACATTTACTATGTTCATGAAACAGAAAAATTGGATATGTTGTGGGATGCACACCAAAAATGAAAACTTCAGTGTCGCGTGGCAAGCACACTTGTTGATTCAATGTGTAAAAGGCAGCTCATATGTATTTTGGAGTAAGAGATATTTGATATTAATGGATAATTAAATAAGATGAGGGGATAATAGTGTTTATATATTTTTTATTATAAGAAATCAATATTTACAATGAACAAATAGAATCACATGACATGTCAAATCATTTTCAGTATACATACATATACAAACAATATGTAACAAATAATTCTTTTATGTAATAATATGATTTAGAAAAGTTCAAATGTGGCTGGCTACTAACAGCTGATCACAAGTTACATTAAAGACCACTTAATTAACCAAAATTAAAATCACAGTCGTTTTCTTTTTTTTCTTGTATCTAACAAAACGTACATAAAGTACATTAAATTCAGCTTACTGGACAAGCTTCCTATATAAATCAAATTGATATTTCTTAATAAAAAATTGATTTAGTTTTCTGACTTACTATTCACTTGATGTTTTCTGGACAAAGAAACAGTCATATGGTTTACAACTTCACTCAACTTTATTTAAAATTTGTTCAGTTATTAATACTGCAAGCCAAAAGGCATAAGTGAGTTAAATCTTTTAACAAGAGGTTTGAATTTTATGTCTTTTTATATGTTTGTATTTATTATTTTTTAATGTTGTGATGCTATTCAATTTGTTTCTTCTGCAAGTAGTGTAAATTTTTATTTAAATATTAATATTTTCTGTAGAAAATCTGCTAACAACCAAACTATTTACATCAATTTTAGCATGTATTTTGGAAGGACTAAAAATTACACTTCTTCAATTACTGACATGATCTACATAGCACAGTCTGGTTATTTAAAACCCACACCTCATATATCACAAGCATACTTGAAGTTTCCGAATTTATATTAAGATAAATTAGGTTTTGACAGTTTTAGAATATTCCATAGAATATCTATGGAAACAAAAATCAATGCTGTATTGAGTCAAACAAAAAAATATTAAAAATACTTATAGTTATCTGATACTATTACTACATCCTTTTTACTATTTGGTTCATTATAAATTGTTTTTAATATATTATTTTAACTTAATAACATTTTATTCTTGTTTCTGTTTATCCAAATTCATATATTCTGTGCATTAGCACATTAAAATGTAACGGGGCAATTTTGTAGGGTCTAAATTTTTATTTTCAGTTAATAAATATTGGGACTGATCTGTTTGGACACCCTTTACGGCCACTAAGACGTGCTTCGTTGGGCACTCTGTATACAATCCGTACCAGTCCGTGCTAAGCACAAATGATAACAGCGTTGGAATGCGAACCTGTGCGCGCATGCCTGTATTTTCCGTTGGGGAAAAGTAAAAAAAAATGTAGCGAGGCACCAACAACAGAGGAATGTGGCTGTAAGTTTGCGCCCATGGGCCGCGACAATAATCTTGACCCCAAAGTCTATCAGCGGAAGGTAACACAACGTGGTTAATTAAACTGGCCACGTGAGCACCTCAGCCAATCACCGAGCGAGCTGGCCGAAATGAATTGGACCAACGCGCCTGGTAGCGTGTCTTGAGTCCACAACAACACCAGACCACGCGTGGTTCTATCAATTTTGTTCTTAACTAATTACGGTCGGCCGACCAAACTCCAGTATAGTTTTTATGTGTACAACAGTGCAAACTAACATGTAACAGTAAATTCAAAGTAAGTTGTTGAAAGTAATCAGGAACTTTTGGACATCGAGAAAGAGAACTTTGTGTGTGACGCGCCATGCGGTCTGCGGGGACGCCACTACAAGTAACAGTATTTCATTAAAATCAATTTTTAATAAAGGCCTAAAATAAATACATGTGGGGGTCTTTGTTATGAATGAGAGTGTATGGCAAGCTGGGTCGTCTTTACTTAAATAGTTAAGAATGTAATATAGATATAAGAAGTAAAATATGATCAATTTGTTGTTGGTAAAATGGGGCTTCACCTCAATATTGAATACCGTTTAAATTTAAATGTTGGAGTTATGAGTGAGAAGAAATGATTGGAATGTCACAATATAATAATAAATTCATTACATTGTTTTATTTGATAAATGTGTGAATAATTATTTCAAATACCTTATTTCATTTGCTGCACTGGTAAGTTCGTCATATGAAATGGGTTAAGTTCCACACTAGAGATCCGGCCAGATCACAAAAGAATTAAAGGTAGGTGGAAGTTTAAAACTTAAATTATTATAAATATAAATAAGAAAATATAGTTACAAAAAGTCATATTCCTTGAATATATGAATGATAACACTAAACAATAACATCACTTAACATTAACACAGTAAACACTGTTACTGTCTCTATCCTATTTTATTACTTTGGTTTGTAGCACATTATTTCAGTTGCATTAATAATCTCATTTAATGCAGTCCTCTCTGCAACTAGCAATTACTCTGTTTCACACTCCCTATTTGTTTTATCACAATCAAATTCTATTATTTAATCTTGTCTTACTATCTAATTACATAATACAATACATACATATAATAAGTCCTTATTGTATGGTACTTCTTTTAGTAAGCTTTACATAATTTGGATTTTATTTCTTCATCCAAATTATGTGAATGTTCTCATTATGGTCATTTTTATATGGTTGTTACTTATTTATTGGCCCCTTCATATCGTTACATTACATAATACCCCCCACCACCAAAACATGGTTATTTTGACTAAATGGGGTTTAGGGAAAATAAGCTGTTGATACTAAGGGTTTCTTCCTATTTCTTCATTCATAATATTTTTTCATCTCTGATATATTATATGTTCCTTTTATTTTGTTATCATTTGGATCCATTATTACATGTGTTGCTATTGTTATCTCTGCTTATGAGAAACGGTCCTTGATATAACAGTAATAGTTTTTCGCTATGCCTTCCATACCACTAGGTTGCTGCCTGTTTTTTATCAATACTTTTTCTCCAACCTCATACTTGATTTTAGGCACTCCATTTCTGTCCCGTCTTCTTCTCTTAAGTCCATTCTGTGGAGTATCCTGTTATATACTTGAGTGAGATTCATTTCTTCTTCTGGTATTTCCGGGAATTTGATTATATCCGTGATTTCCTGAGGTGGTGGTTTAGCGAACATCATTTGATATGGGCTGATTCCTAATGTTTCATGGTATGCTAAATTTAAAAATATTTCTGTATTTGATACGTATCCGCTCCATCTTTTGTGGTTATCATAGCAATACGTTTGGAGTATTCGGCCAACTTCCCTCACCACTCTCTCAGCAGGGTTACTAGAAGGATGGTAGATGGAGGTCTTATAAGTTTTTATACCTTTGTTTAACATCTCTTCTCTCCACTTCCTTCCCTTGAACTGAGTTCCGTGGTCCGTTATGATGGACTCAGGGGCTCCGACATCGATGATATACTTTTCAACTATAATTTTAATGATGACATTTGTGGACGCTTTGCTGATTGGATACAGCTTAGTGTACTTTGTGAAATAGTCCCACACAATCACAATATACTTATGCCTGTGTCTGCCTCCACTCCGAGGAAATGGCCTGCAGATATCAAGAAATACCTTCTCTAATTTCCCATTTGAAGTTATCATTATGAATGCCTCTTTCTTCTGTGCATTATTTACCTTTACCTTCTGACATATTATGCATTTTTTCATCACCTGCCTTACCTTTTTATTCATGCCCTTCATATAGACATGTTCTTTCAATGCTTTAACAACTTTAGTGGGTCCCATATGTCCGTAAATTTGGTGATAGATGTTTATTATTAGGGGTTCCATGGATTTGGGAATATATAACACTTCCATTGATTGTCCCTGGTGGTGGATTTTGTGAATACTAAACCGTGGTGTACTTGATAAAATAATATAATTTTGGGGTAATTGTGTGATGCGCAATTTTATTTGAGTTAATCTCTGGTCTTGTGCCTGCTCTTCTTGGATTACCTAATACATCAGCCAGCTCTTCTCTTCCTGCCAATACATGATATATCTTTCCAATGTCCTCCCTGTCAATTTCGAACGTACCTTTTTCTAAATTTACCCTTGATAGGGCGTCTGCTACAGTATTTTTCTTACCTGGTACATATTCCCACGTGATATTATATTCATGTAAGGCCAGAATCCACCGAGTCAATCTCCCATGGCTCAATTTGCACCTTTTCAAGAATGAAATTGATTTGTTGTCGGACCTTACAGTGATGGGGTATCCCAGTATATACGTACGAAATTTGTTGCAAGTGAACACCACGCTTAATTGTTCCTTCTCAGCGACGTTGTACTTACGCTCACTTTGGTTCAGGACACGGCTTGCAAAACTTATGACTTGATGATTTTCTTCGTCTTCCTGGGGCCAGGCTCACATCACTAGCATCGCAGTTAATGAAGAAATTTTTGTTGAAATCTGGGTGATGAAGTATAACGTTTTCTAAGAATTTTTCTTTAATCAAACTAAATGTTTTATTATCTTCCTCACCCCACTTCCATTTGTACTTTGAAGACAGTAAGTGCCTAAACCTGGATGTTAATGTCGAGTAGTTCTTCTGGAACTTTCTGTAATAATTATATACTCCCAAGAATGATTGTAGTTGCCTAATATTCTTTGGCTTGGGAAAGTTTTGAATGGCTTCCACCTTTTCTGGGGATGTAGTTATTCCGGTTTCTGTGAGTATAAAGCCAAGGAACTGCAACTTATTAGTTAATAATTTTGATTTGTCTCATTTGAGAGTAATGTTGTTATCGGCTAATCTTTGTAAAACCATCTCTACCCGTAGACAGTGTTCTTCCCACGTTGTAGAGGCTATCAATAGGTCGTCTACGTACACTGTCACAAATTCCAGTACTTCCCTTCCTAGGATTTGGCCCATGACCTTTACGAAGACAGCAACAGAATTTACTAAACCAAATGGAAGTCATTTAAATTGATAGTTCCGGCCCTCGAAAATGAAGGCCACGTACTTCCTGCTATTGGGGTGCAGTTCAACCTGCCAATACGGCGTCTAAAATGCTCATAAATCTAGTCCTTGAACCTTTTCATTATTTCGTCAATTTCGCCAGGCGAGTCCTATCATTGATTATATTTTTGTTTATCTCTTGGGCATCCAGACACAAACGTACCGCCCCATCCTTCTTTTGGACTGCGACAATTAGACTAGTATATGGGGATGAACTGTATTCTATTGTCTTGTTCTATCATCAGCTGTATTTCTTTTCTTACTGCTGGTTTGAGGGATTGTGCTATGGGGTATGACTTTCTATTGAATTGATTGGATTGTGGAATGACAATTCACAAACAAAAGTTTTTGCTTTTCTGGGCAAATTTGAGAATACCTGTTTATATTTATGATATATAGTCACTAATTGGTTTTTCTGTTCTGTTATATCCTTTGTACTGTTGGTCTGAAATAAATGTATTTCTTGGATCTTTTGGTTCCATGCTTCTTCTTCTGGGTAGGCTGATTCCTGAGCTGGTGTTATAGACTCCTCCCTATCATCGCTGATCAAGGTGTATGAATGCCGATTGTGAGTGGCACACTTGCGGCCTATGATCTCACTCGACCATTCCCCTTGTTCATGGCACAGTGTTAATTTTCTACTGCCCATCTCTATAACAGCTGAGTGGCGCCGTAACGTATCGCACCCAATCATGACTTTAAATGGTAACCCTTGGGCTACCAGGAACACCATTGGAATCATTTTACCTTTGCTGGACACCTGCATCGTCACCTGTTGTCTTACAGTTTTGTTTGGCCTGCCAGTGGCTCCCACAATCACCATGTTACTGACTGGCAGCGTTGGTATGTTCTCATTGCACATTTCTCTGATTCTATTGAATTCAACCTTGTCTATTAGCAACACATTTGCCCCAGTATCAATCATCACATCCGTCAGTACCCCTTGTAATGCAGCAGTTATAAATATTATCTGGTTATTTTGTTCATTCTCAGGAGGTGATTCTTCTTCTATCAGTTCATCTCTTATATTTCTTAAGTAATGATTTTCCTTAATAATGGTAATTTTCTTAGAATAATTTTTTCTGGTCATCTGCCCGTCCCATTCTCGCAGTGATGGGCAGTTTGTTGTTTTCACTGCTACGTTTAGTTTCCCACCCTGTCTTGTGCAGTCTCTTCCTCGTTTCTATAGTCTGGTCTGAATTCCCTTCTTTCCTCCTGGTCGCTTGGAGGATGATCTTTTATGCTCCTACTCCTGGGTTGATTTCTTGTATCTTCATTCCCTCTATTGTTGTTTCGGTATTCTCTTCCATTATCAAAGCTTCGTCTCTTTGTTCTGTATCTACTATTATTATTATTATTGTTATTGTTATGATAGGTACTACTATTATTATTGTTATTATTATTACTGTTACCGGTGCGGACATGGTTTACTCGCTGACGCTGGTCCCTATTTTGGTCCTCTCTATTTATGTTCGGTCGGTCATATTGTCTTCGGGATCTCCTGTAGTAGTCCTCTTGTTCATAGTTCCCTAGCAACGCTTCCATGGCTCCGATTGTTTTTACCTGGCCACAGTCTAGTTCGGACTATTCCATCATCAAAATGTTATAATTTTGTCACTAAACATTCTTCGGGAATGCATGGCTCTAGGTTGCATGTCAAGCACCCTTTTCCAAGGAAGTAAGCAGTTGGTGACTGACCTCGAGTGGCGTCGTACTTCCCATTACACAGATTGTCCCTTATAATGTTTTGTACTAACTCTGACCAGTACTTTGACCTAAATACATGTCTGAATTCTTCATAGGTGTGTATTTCATTACGAATAGGTGACCACCAATTATCAGTTATTCCTTTGAAGCAGTCAGCTAATAAACTTTTTATCATACTCCATCAGTTTTCCTTTATTCGGTTGAGTCATTCATCTATTCGTTCTAAAAATTCAATAGGGTTCCTTCTGTAGACTTTGAAGTTTATGTTTTCCCTATTATCCAGTATAGCATGGTGAGTATTGTAGATTGGTCTACGGCGCAAAATCTCGAGTTCCTCCTTCATGTTTATCAACTCTGCTTGTCGTATATTTTCAATTTTTTCTTTGTTATCCCTCACTTGATTGTTTATTTAATCCATCTCATCATTAAATTGTTCTATTTTTCTGGATATGTTGCTTTGTATTCCGTCTAATTTCTCCTGCGTTTCTTGCCGTATCTCAGCTACTCTAACTTGGTTATTATTTTCCACATGGTCTATCTTGGCATCTAATTCTACCCTGAACTGTAAAATGGTTCAATTAGTTTGTTCTAACCTTTCATTTGTTTCGGCTATCTGCTGTTTCACTTCTTCATTGTACTTATTTACCCTTTGGCTAATTATCTCATTGACATGCTCAATTTTTTCATTAAGCATACTTGAAGTTTCTGAATTCATATTAAGATAAATTAGGTTTCTCAAAATACTGATGCTATTCACATAAGATGTATTTATTACAAGTAATGTCAGTAAATTTACGTATTGACAATTTTAGAATATCTTACAGGTAAATTACACACTTCTTGTTGGACATCCTATTACAGAAACGGATACTGATATTGAGTAATAACACTATTGCTTTCTGTATACTTAAGGAACAGTGACTGACCTCAGTGGCAGCTGGTGGTTCCAAATTTTTATGGTTGCAGTAGTTGGTTGAGTGGATGGGAGAGGGATTAAAACACATTAAACTATCATAATCACAGTTATAGCAAATTATTATAATAATTTTATTAGCTCAAACAATAAATTTACATGCCACTTTTGAATTGTACGTGAAGATTGCCGCATAGAATCTAATACGGTCTCCATTGAAATTTGTGATACTTTTAGCTGCTTAATGTTTTCGTAAATTATTTTATAGTTTAGTTATTCTATACTGGTGGTTGTGCAACGCTGCACCAGCCACTGATTGACCCATAAAGTACAAGGAAATTGTAATTATTTATTTTGCTAGTACATCAAACATACAGGCACCTTCCCAGTACATTTATGCTTTGTCAAACCAGGATACTGAGTGAATGCCTTACCACATAGATTGCATTTGTAGTTCTTAACACTGCTGTGAATTAATTTGTGTACATACAAGTTACTTATTTGGCCAAATGTTTTCTCACATTGAAATTTCTTTATACCACTATGAACTACTAATTTGTGTTGCTTCAGTGTGCTACTCACACTGAATGTCTTATCACAAACATTATATTGGTGCTTTTTATTATCACTGTGAATTAACTTATGTTGCGACAAACTCCCGCATGTATTAAATGCTTTATAACATACATCGCACTTATAGCCCTTTCTATTTTCATGGATCAGCTTGTGTCTGTACATACTTGTTCTGTTAAAAAGTTAGTTACACACATCACATTTCCATTTTGAATTACTTTCGTTTTCACTCAGTTTCTTCCATGCTAATAATTGCGGTGTATGCATCAAATTTGTTGTTGTATCGGTGGCAGAATGATTTAGCCCAATCACTTGTTTTCCATAATATGATTTTTCAGTGACGTCCTCATTTGGAAAGATAATTGTTTCATACAAATTCCACTGAAAACATAGAATAATAGTATGATAAATCAAGTTGCCTTCTTAAAACATTTGTGATTTGGAAGTTATATTAATTTGAAGTATGACAATTATGAATTTAGCACCATAAGAAAACAAAAAGCATATCAGAAATTATTAATTTTCTTATTGTGGTATCTTACACAGTCCTTGAAATTACAATAAACGGTACAAATGAAAACTGAGTAAATTTTCACACACACACACACACACACACACACACACACACACACACACACACACACACACACACACACACACACACACACACACACACACACACACACACACACACACACACACACACACACACACACACACACACACACACACACACACACACACACACACAGCTTCTTGTGTCCCTCTTTCTCAGAAATGCCATATTTCATATCATATCACTTCTAAATCTTGAATTAATTTGTAATTTCATGAGAAAAATAACTTAAACATTTACCATAATTTCTTAAGCCGATGCTGATTTTTTTTACTTTCATTAGCCACTAAATCAGATTCTGTAATTAAAAGTGATCAGTTTGTATTGGATGGGGTTTCTAAGATCCATCACTGCAGAGACGATGTGAATCGGCTGATGTGAAATGTCTCTAGAAAGCCAAATATTCAAAGGTTCTACAGTCTGTTTTAAATCACAGATTAGTCACTTTATCACCTTTTTCTTGGAAGATTCTCTGAACTCACTATTGTCAGATTTATTCTTTAGTATGCAGACGAGTTGAATTAGACTGAAGACTGATCACCCAAAATTAGGAAGAAGTCTCTTCTGTGCGAAAATCACATCCTAATATACCTGTAAAGTTTTTGCTGTTAACTTTATATGAAAAATGGTATTTCAAACGTTTATTGAAGCTGTAATTAAAAACATTCTGTGCACTACAGTAGTCCAAACTTGTATCCAACTGTATTGTCAAATTATATCTACACTGTTTGTTACACAAGCATGTACACTGTTTCCATTCATAGCTTATCCTGATGTGAACAAACAGACATGGCACATCTGAAATGCTATTTGATACTTGAATTATAGGCGTCTCACTCTCACAGGAGTACAGACAGGGTACATTTAATCTTTATACTGTATAAACACACGTAAATTGTAATAATTTCTCCTGAACAAAGTAAAGTTTGTGTGACACTGTCAGGACCGACAGTGAAATATTTTGTACCAGTTAATGGCCTTTTTTATTAACCGTTTTTTAATATCACAACAAACAAAAAAGTAAAGTTTATATAAAACAAAAACAGAAGATGCGATAATTACCAGTGTACTGTATACTATCAGTTGCTGTCAGAGAGTGTAATGGGACAAAAGGGGCATAACAATTTTTTGTAATATTTTTACTAAAATCTATTGTTTGGAAGTGCGTGGGAAATTAGAACCAAGGGTATGCGAGTCACAGTAAAAGCACGTGGCCATACTGCGTAATAAATTCGCCGTGTGTTTTTGTGTAAAATGAATTTCCGGCTTCTAGAGACGTCTGGAACATTCGATGTCTGGAGGTAGGAAACGGGTGGACATCCATTTGAAACCACGTGGCGAATACACAAAGAACAAATAGCGTCACCACGCGAGCCAAGCTCGCCCAGTCGCCAGTTAACCATCAAACAGAGCAGACATAATTTTAACCGTAGCCTCGGGAAAGTTTTGGTAGACCGAAAATGTATAAGTAGGGTCTACCAAAGAGTGTATCACAATAAAACCACAGTAAACAGTGGTTCAACCGTAGTAACAGTATATAAAATGAGCGGAGTTAATGAAAACTGGTAGGTACGTGGAGAAGATAGAACTGACATAGTGCACAATACCGGGGACCTCATACAGCTAAGTAAAAGTGAAAGTACCAATTGGCCAAAAGTTTATATAGTAAACAATAAATTATTAATGAGATCAATAAATGGGGAATAAAGAGAAATAATAAGAGAAAGAGTGAGAGAGCGTGTGAGAGGAATAGGGGAGAAAGAATAAGTAACTGTAACCAATAAAGATTTGTATGTAGAATTAGCTTAGGGAATTTTATACTTTATAATTGTTTATCGTAATATATCAAAAGAAAGCTAGAAAAAGAAAAAAAAATTGAACGTTGATATATAAAAAATAATTATTATGCCAGAACCATATTCTAATTTTCTGTGCCAAAAAACTTGCCTAAACGAACCTGCAAAAGCTTCTGAATTAAGGGGAATAATTAAGTAGTTAACTAAAATATTTAATGTGGATTATTGTTATGGTCTCAATGTATAGCCTAAAAACATCGTGGCGACCTTATATAATTGGGGACCTTCTGATGGCATGGTAATAAGGTAAGTCATAGTAAATTCGTGAGAATTGGGGTAAGTAGTCATTTTGTATATTTGTAAAATTTAATACCTTTACAATTGGAGGTCCCTCCCAGGATATTTGTACAATTTTTATATAAATTAGGCCTGAAGTTTGGCACATGGAAATAGGTTGGCAATGGCAGCAATTTTTGAATAATTTGTAGGTTATAAGATGTTTAGAGTAGCACGTGGTATATAAAAAGTTTTCTTGTTTAGTATATAAACTCTTATTTATATAAATAAAAATTGAATATGATTAATTATTTAATTAAAAATAATTAAAATGGAAAATAATGAGAATGAGGTCAGTCTGACTGACTCAGCTATCATGAGTGATTCGGGAATTCATTCAATTTCAATGTCAATCAAAAAAAGTAGTTTAACTGAATCAGTTATAATGAGTGACCCCGGGAGACACTCAACCCTGGTGTCAACAAAAGATAGTAGTGAAATTCATCATAAGATGATGAATATGCTACAATTGCTTTTAGAACAAAATTTTAATGAATTAAAGGGTGATATGAATAATCGTTTTGATGTTAATGATATTAAATTTAATGAAGTAAGGGGTGACTTGAATAATATGAATAAACGTTTTGACAAAAGTGATGAAAAAATGAACGAATCACAAAAGCAGTTTAATGAATTAAGGGGAGATATTAATAATATTGAAGATAATATTAATAAACGTCTGAATGGTATTGAAAGATAATGTGAATAACATTAGAAAAAGAAATGAGAAATGGAAACAAGATGCAGGTAAGGGTCATGGGAATAAAAATAAACTAAATGATATAATAGATGACAAGGTAAGTGATGATAGTGAAAATATAGGTGATAATTATAATGGTGAGATGATGACGAAGAATAATCAGGTGGTAGACGATAAGGTAAGTGAGGTTGTTAATACAAGTGAAAATAATAGTGAAATAACAAGTAATAATGACGATGTCATTGAAAATGGGGTATCAAAGAATGATACATTAAGTAATAGTAGTGACAATGAGAATATCATGGGAGTTGAGGTTAGTGAAGAGGTATGTGTAAGGAGAGTTTAAGTGAGTATGGGGGGGCACAGGACAAATTTTCCCTATGGTGTATGTGGAGTAAAGGCTCCACAAGTGTTTTATGAGGACGAAGATTTCTCCGGGGGAGACATGTGGTCTCCAAATGGTCCCTTTATGTTTTATGATGTACCTGGTAAAGCCAGATGGTGTTTTAATAATGTTGTGTTGCCCTTTGCATGGAGTGAGAGAGATGTTAAAGATTAATCGAGGTTATGAAGAGTTAGTGCAGGGTTTAAATATGGAGAGAGGTGAGAAAATTGAGTACTTACCTGGTGATGTAATTAGTCCAGTAGCAAATGATGATTATAGTGTTGATATTAAACCTGGGGATAAAATTGGTGTAATAGTAGCAGATGATGACAATAATGGTGAAATTATAACCTACCTGGTGATGTCAAATAATACGAAGGGCGACTTGACCATACCCAAAGTAGAGCTGATATATAAGATAATAATGGGGAATAATCCTGTGGATTATTATTATGGTATAATGGATAAAACAAGTTTAAATGGGCATTATATTGATAGAAACAATATAATGAGTTTAATTAAAAACGAATTGTGTATGTACAATGTAAGATTAATTTTTGATGATGGAGCTTAGGTATGCGTGTTGTTAATGAACATTTAATTATTTTAGTTAATGGTTTACACAACTGGCTGAATAACATACAGATTTTTGGTAAACAATGAAGGTATCAGAGGATACAGTGTGTTGTATGATGTGCACTCAATGTTAAGAATTCTGATTGAGTTGATTATAATAATGGACATTGATGTAATTATGAATTTTTATAATGTAATTAAATTAATTTGAGATGGTTTAATTAATTTAAGAGGTGAATCTTGGTAATAAATTTGAAAAATTTATTTTGAGATTTAACTTTTATAATAAATGGTAAATGATTAACATTTAATAATTGAAATGTTTAATAGAAGGTTAAAACTCTAGTTGTGTAATGGTAGTAATTGTTATTCTAATTCAGAATTTAAATATTTATCTGAGTATGATGTAATTGTGTGTAGATATAAAACATGTATTATATATTTTAACTGTTGATTCCCCAACTTTCGGGCGGTCACGGCATCACCGAACCTTGACCGTGGATTTGGCATATCTGCAACAAGCTATGGGCAGACTTATTGTACCCTGACCATAGTTTATTATTGAAATTGGTGGACCTAGAAATTTAACTGGGGAGGAAAGGGGAATCTAAAGAATTTTGGAACTACAGCTATACACCTAATGGAAGGGTGTTAGACCGCTTAAGGGCTTATAAATAATCATTTTTACTGCGGTTGCTGGTATCCTGGATACCAGTAATACCGAACTTTATGTAAAGCTGAAGCAAGGACGGGGTAAAATAAAAGAAAAAAATGTTTACTCCCAGCAGCTACAGTCCTTGTGGAAGCAACTGGGCGAGACAGTCCAGCCATTGGGGGGAAATAGAGTAGTGGATAGGTGGTAGCAATGTTACAAGCTACGTAAATAAATTTCATTTATGGAATTTGTGTAACTTCAAAACGGGGAGCGGCAAACAGTCCAATGCCTTGAGATTATTACACTAAATTGTAACAATATAGGTTAAGGGGTTTAGAAGGGGGATATTAAAATGAATTGTAAAAAAGTGAAAGTGGATGACTAAATCGTTATAATACGATTAATAATGGAGTATTGGAGTACATATTTTGTTGACTATGTATTTTTTTTTAGTGAGTAATTTTCTATTTAGTATAATCATATTTGTATTGTATAAAGATGACAATAGTAATCTGAATTGGTAATTGAAGTTGAATCTATTGAAATGAGATAATTGGAATCTTTAATGAAATCTTTAAAATAGAGGATTGTATTTGTAATGAGATTTGAAAATTATTTTTTTCTAATTGGAATTAAATTGAGAAAAATTGGTTTCTAATATGACGGTTGAATGTATAGTAATGTTATGTATTCTAAACAAAATGTATTCTGTTAGCGATAAGGCTATATATATGGTAAAAGAATAAGGCTATGTGTATGCAAGTAGGTAAGATAAGACAAAAAAGAAAAACCAGTACTTTGATAAAGGCAAACCAGTATGTCTAAGAGGAACCCAAATCGGTTAAGGATATGAAATGGTGAAAGGTCATTTATTGATGTTTTTCCTTGATTTTTACAGAATCTGGGTGGTAAGGTGGAGGCGGACCTGTGCTGGCCAGCATGTCAAAGGAGGGTTACCTAGTGCCTGTCTGGCTTTATGGTGTTAGGATCCTGAGAAAGGAATTCCAGTAAAGTCATGCCGATGCGGCCACAGCCACCAGATTAGGGGGGGGTAACCCACATTTTTAATAAGGAAATAAGGTGGGTCGTGGCGTGATATCCTAGCTGGTCCTCTTAGGTTTAGTCAATGAGAGTTTTTGTTTTTACATAAAACCTCTAATTGGGGGGGGGTATTGTAATGGGACAAAAGAGGCATAATAATTTTTTGTAACATCTTAAGTAAAATCTATTATTTGGAAGTGCGTGGGAAATTAGAACCAAGGGTATGTGAGTCACAGTAAAAGCATGTGGCCATACTGCATAATAAATTCACGTGTTTTTGTGTAAAATGAATTTCCGGCTTCTAGAGACGTCTGGAACATTCGATGTGTGGAGGTAGGAAATGGGTGGACATCCGTTTTGAACCACGTGGCGAATATAAAGAACAAATAGCATCACCACGCGAGCCAAGCTTGCCAGGTAACCATCAAACAGCAGACGTAATTTTAACCGTAGCCTCGGGAAAGTTTTGGTAGACCGAAAATGTAAAAATAGGTCTACCAAAGAGTGTATCGCAATAAAACCACAGTAAACAGTGGTTCAACCGTAGTAACAGTATATAAAATAAGTGGAGTTAACGAAAACTGGTAGTTAGGTGGAGAAGATGGAACTGACATAATGCGCAATACCGGGGACCTCATACAGCTAAGTGAAAGTGAAAGTACCAATTGGCCGAAAGTTTATATAATAAACAGTAAATTATTAATGAGCTCAATAAATGGGGAATAAAGAGAAATAATAAGAAAAACCGGCTCAGGTTGTAAGGTAAAACTTTGTTTTTACTCATAAAAAACTTTGTGTTCCGAGTCGTTAGTGAAATAGTTGTATTTAAATAATAAGAGAAAGAGAGAGAGAGCGTGTGAGAGGAAAAGGGGAGAAAGAATAAGTAATTGTAACCCCAAGTACTGGTTTGTAGAGAAAGATTTGTATGTAGAATTAGCTTAGGGAATTTTATACTTTATAATTGTTTATGGTAACATATCAAAAGAAAGGTAGAAAAAGAAAAAGAAATTGATCATTGATATATAAAAAATAAAATAAGTTTTGTTTAATAGCATAGCCATGTGTTAAAATAATTATTACGCCCGAACCATATCCTAATTTTCTGTGCAAAAAAACTCGCCTAAACGAACCTGCGAAAGCTTCTGAATTAAGGGGAATAATTAAGTAGTTAACTAAAATATTTAATGTGGATTATTGTTATGGTTTCGATGTATAACCTAAAAACATCATGGCGACCTTGTATAATTGGGGACCTTCTGATGGCGTGGTAGTAAGGTGTCATAGTAAATTCGTCAGAATTGGGTTAAGTAGTCGTTTTGTATATTTATAAAATTTAATACCTTTACAAGAGTAGTTCAATGCCTTCCATATCGTGTCTGAACTTGTATCATCACTTGAGTCAGTGTTATTATTGATAAGATTGTTCATTGTCCACAACAACGGCATTCGTAATATGGGCCAATTGGCATGGGTTATCATCTTCCTTGATTATATTCTGCAAACAATGACTCTACTTGTCCGCTGTTGTTTCATTTACCGTGTTCTCAATAAATTGTTTTATATCAAGTGGTTAATGTTGTGTTGTGACTGGCAACATATCCTTTCAACTGGCTCCATATTAATTCAATACCATTCGGAATACAGTGATAAGGAGGAAGTCTTAAAATGACGTGCCCTGGTTTAAGTGGCAAGATAATTCTCATATGACTATATAGACATTCTGCACATGCGCGTACTAGGGTATTGTTTCAACAATGTCAACGCCCCTGACCAATAGCGTTTTAGATTTGCCACATGGGTTTCTTTACATCACGATTGAACTAAGAACGGAAAGAGTATATGTACCAACATGTAACAGCATTTCAACAAAACACTTACAGATTTATGTTGTTTGTGCATGTCGACTGGACTTTGTAGTTGCCCACCATCATATGATATTTCTGTTGTATGGAGTTTCAGTTGAATTCTGCATTGTCTCAGATTGCAGTGAAGTGTCTTGCCATATGGTGAAATGTTATTGCATTTTTCTCAGAACGCTGTTTACTAGTATTTTAAAGATCCAGAAGATGTACTAAGTCAAAGTGAAATTAATTTGGAAATGGACAAATTATTAGCCAATTGTAACTATCATATCACCTATATAAGAAACTATTAGAGGTACTACATTTTATGCTTTATTATTGTACATCAATAATTTTCTGCAGTGTAGTTTACTAATGAAAGTCATTTATTATTTGGATACATCTTGTAAACTTTTTTTATTTTTCAGAAACACACACTTCTGCTCTAGTTACTAACAATTGTTTCCACCTTAATAAGAAATAATTAGTTAATTATAACATTACCAACTCGGAAAATAAAGTTTTTTATTGATAAAAATGTAAAATTTTTACCTTATAGCCTGAATCAGTTTTTACTTATTATAAGCTTCGTCTGAGGATGTCACTGGGAACGCTGTCCATCCTGTTCTTGGTGACAGTGCCATCTTTTGAAAGATCGATGTGTGTGTGATATGTTTGAATAATGTGTGATTTGAATTGTATCTGTTATACAAACACAAAACAACATCCTAAATGAACAGATACAAATCAAATCACACATATTATTCAATCATATCACACCCGACATACACAATATCAATCTTTCAAAAGATGGCGCTGTCACCAAGAACAAGACGGACAGCGCTCCCAGTGGCATCCTCTGACGAAGCCTATAATAAGTGAAACTGGTTCAGGCTATAAGGTAAAAATTTTTACATTTTTACCTATAAAAAAACTGTTTGTTTTCCAAGTTGGTAGTGTTATACTTGTAATTAATTAATCAACAGACACGTCATGGACAACAAAATTCAAATAATTAGTGTATTGTTTTAAGAAAATACATCACATCTTTAATTTGACATAGTTACTGTTTTTTAAAAAAAATCACCATTTTTAAAAAATTGGGAAAGTATAGAAAACAGCCAGGCAGCTGGGTCATGCCTACGCTAAAATGGTCAGTATCAAAAGTCTTAAGAAACAGATGAAGTGAATAACCAATAATGTGCTTGTAAAGCAATTTTGTAATTAACAAATACAGTGAAATTGTTTTAGTGAGGAAAACCACATTTAAATTAAACTGCAACTTTCAAATAGAATTTGACAAGACGTGATTAAATTAGGGAATCTCGAATATAAAAGTAACATTAATATTTTAATAAATATAATGTTAATTTATCTAACAATACCCTTTTGAATTTATAATGACTAATTCAGCTATGGTTCCATTATTATTACTTTGCATATCCTAGACCTTGTTCTTGTACACTGCATATTGTGTATAAATGTATAATTTTTAGCAACACAGTTTTACACACATTTTGCTGCTTAAAATGTAGATAAGCAGAAAACTTGAGTGCACCACTATGTTAAATCTAATATAACTAGACTCTTCTATCTATGGGAACCACAAATGGTATACACTTGGACTATTTAAAGAGATGTGTATATTGCTTGTATCCAAAACCCTGTAAATAAAGAGTAGTTTTTTAATAAATTAACTTAAAAAAATAAGACAATTAGATATATTAAAATAATTTTATTCCTTTAATTATACTTAACATATACTACAAGATTTATAGTGGTATAAACTCTTTTACAAAGCAAATGTCTAAAACTTTATGGTCACAAATGTTCTGCTGGTAACACAAATATAAAAAAATATTTACATTTTTAATCTGCAACTTAAAGAAGATGATAACTCTTCAATACACTTAATTCAAAAGTAATAATATGCTTGGCCATATCAAATAAAATTTAGAAAAACAATCATGAAATGATTTTAACACTATGAATAATTTACTATAATAAAATCTGAGGGTATAGCTCATATCATTCATAAATCTTAACAAGTTACTATATACAAGGATTGTTCAATAGAAACAGGTTTAGAGGGTGTAAAGCATTTTTTATTCAACAATTTTAAAAGAACTCTGCATTAACATTAAGGCACGAGTCCTACTGTTGCACTAATCTGTAGATTCCCTGCTGGTGATAAGGCCGAATGCAAATTTTTCTACTCATCAGTAAGCAGTCGTGGAATCCACTGAGCAGCAACTTATTGATAGCCAAGACTATGAATGATGGAATGAACAGTTCCCACGCTGATGCTCAACACTTGAGAAAGTTCTCTAACTTTGATGCGCCTATTTGCGCATAAAGCAGTTTCCAGGTGTCTCACATTTTCCTCTGATGTAACACGTGCAGGTCCAGGGCCAAATCTTTAGTGGATTCTCTTCCTTGTCGAAATTTATTGCACCATTCAACCACTGCCTTATGAGAATAACTATAGTCACCATATACATAATTCATTCTCGTATAAATTTCCATTGGCTGACCCCCCTCAGTGGCCAAAAAGTGAATAATGGCATGCAGATTGCCTTTAGACAGATTTTCTATCATAGATGTCATTTTTCAACCCAGTCACAATACTTAGAAAAGAGTAAACTGTAAATATTTTTGACAGGCGCGTCACTAGTACTTAAACAGACGATATAAACAAATGAATTCTGTTGCCATGGCGATGAAGTCATGGCTGCGCAGATCAAACATGTTTCTATTGAACAATCCTTGTATATATAGAATTACAGGACCAATATTATTTACATAACTGCAACTAAATAAAAGCATCTGCAACATAATTTTATTATTTAAATCATGTAAACACCTATCCTTTTATGAGGTTATCATTCATTTGCATTTCAACTGTTTACAAAATTTACTTCCATATAATTGTAACACTCATTACATTCTGTTTAAAAAACACTGACATGCATACACAAATGTAAGATTCATTACTATCATGATCTATCACTTACCGGCTTTACTGTTCTTAGTTCGCAGTTTTAATTTCTCTATGTAATTTAAAAGACTATTTCTCTGTTTATAGAACTTGCCATGACCAAAGTTCCAGTAGAAATAATTTTTGATCAGTTATGATGACGGCTTAATTATTTGAGAACTTAAAATACGCTTATAGTATGTGTCACATTTTGCACCAGTGTCTATTGTGATTAACTGCCATACGTCAGTATTAGTATCATAATTACTAATACAACTGGATCCGTAGTAATATGATTGTTTTTATTTTTGGTATTGTACAGACCCACATTGTAACAAGACGCAAAACCTTATTTAATTTACTATAGTCTCGGTATTGGATTTCTTTATTTTTCATGAGTGAGATAATTTCTTTAAATTTGTATTACTGTGGTTGTTTGTCAGTTGTTAGCACGAGGGGTATCCAAACAATAAGTTTCCCTAATTTTTATATCCAAGTATGAGACTCGGGCAGTTACCACACACAGAGAATTTTAGTTTGGGTGTAGTGGCAGTGCTCCCAACCAGTCTGGTGGCTGTGAGCTGCTCAAGCGTCAGTAGCGAGCCGGGCGCTATGGAGACTCCACTTCGTTTGCTGGCAGTTGTGAAATAGTGTTATTCGTTTTTTTACTGCAAAAAATGAATCGGTCATGGAAATTCATCGTCAGTTATGCAGTCTTTATGGTGACGATTTCACGTCTGTACAAATGGTTTGTTGTTGGCGAACAATGTTTATTTAAGGCAGAGAAAATGTTCACGATGATGAGCGCAGCTGCCGATCAGAACTTCGCGCCAAGGCGACGCCATTGCTGCTGTGCGTGATGTCATTGACTCCAACAAGCAGCTCACACTCAACGAAATCATGACTCTACTGGCACTAAATATTGAAATTAGCCGATCCTCTCTTCACAACATATTGGTTGAAGACCTTCAACTTTCAAAAGTGTGTGCAAGATGGGTGCTGCGCTTATTGTCTGACGCCCATAAAAAGCAGCGTCGCTTCACAGCTGCACATTCTTTCTTGCAGTTGTTTAAAGATGAGGGTGAGGCCCTGTTTACGAGAATAGTCACTGGTGAGGAAACATGGATTCACCATTCACCTCCCGAAAGCAAGCGCCAGAGTATTGTGTGGCAAAAACAAGGAGAGAAAGCTCCCCAAAAAGCCAAAGTGATTGAGGCAGCAGGAAAGGTGATGGCCAGTTTTTTAGGACTGGCGTGGAGTATTGCTGATTGATTATCTACCACATGGAACGACGATAAATGCAGCGCGGTACTGTGACGTGCTGACCAGACTTCGCTGCGCTATTCAGAAGAAACAGCAGGGGCTTTTGTCATGCAAAGTTTTGCTCCTTCACAAAACGCCCGAGCACATGCTGCTCGTGCAACAGGAGAGCTTCTCGCCAACTTCTGATGGGAGATTTTCGAGCATCCTCCGTACTCTCCAGATCTTGCTCCAAGTGACTTTCCGGAGCTCAAACATCATCTAGGCGGACAGCGCTTCGCCAATGACGATGAAGTGATAAAGGACGTGGATAACTGGTTTCAGAATTTGGCGGCAGATTGGTATGAAGCTGGAATAAAGAAACTGTTACCTAGGTACCAGAAATGCTTGGAAAGAGATGGAAATTACATAGTAAAATAAGTACTTGTGTACAAAGGTAAATAAATATTTTTTGCAAATTTTAAATTATTTTGTTTATTTCTCCTTGATAAGGGAAATTTACCTTTTAGATACCCCTCGTAAAAACCACAAAAACCAAAACTTCCTTTGTCCCCCAGTTTGTACAGGAGGAAAGGACTCTTTTCACCTTTTCACATGTCATATCGCTTGAGTGATGACCTCTCTCCTGATTGGTTATCCGATGCTCCAGGAGGCCCAGTCTGAACCCTGTGAACCGGGCGCGATCCTATAGCAACCAAATTCTATAAAACTGACCAGACACTGACCATCACGCTTGTTCTTGCCATAGTTTTCTAAGAGAAGACTCTAACGTCAGGGAGTGGGTCGGCTGTACTAATACCGTGTGCGTCTCAGATATGTGTTCTTCTCCAACATTATTCCTCGTAGCTGTGTTCTGCGTGTTGTAATTACTGAAAGTGTTATTCAACAGGAGTGTTATCTAAATGTTAAATAAAGATATTTTTTCTCAAGTCAGTCTCTGGAATCAATCATTTCACACTCGCCTACTCACGTCACTTAATAATTTTTTGTTGATTACCGCTCAGTCACAACATATTCCTGTAAATTAACCTTCATAACAGTTATATTTACTGATCATATTTAAGCTTACATTCATCACAAATCTTAGCATTTTTCTATCTTCAGGCTGACAGAAAACATTGTCACAGATTACATACAAGGGTCATTTCATAAATAATGTACATAATTTTTTTATTTGCGTACATGTTTATTTTCTGACATCTCTTTACAGTCCTTCAATATAGTCTCCCTGCTTCTCAATTACCGTGTTCCAACGTGTAGAAAGGTTTGCAATTCCATCTAATACCCCATCTTTGTTCATCTGATGAACGGCTTGGGTAACAGCGGCAGAAAGCTCTTCAAGAGATGAATAACGATGTCCTTGCATGGGTTGTTTCAACTTTGGGAATAAGTCAAAGTCTAGAGGACTCATGTCAGGACTGTAGGGTGGATGAGGTAACACTTCCCAACCGTATTCACGCAGCTTTTTAGATACGGTACTGGCGACGTGCGGGCGAGCGTTGTCATGGAGAATAAGTGGCCCAGCTTTGAGCAACTGAGGTCGGGTTTTGTGCATTTTTCTGTTGTTTTTGAATAAAATCACGATAATACAGTCTTGTGACACTTCGACCACATGGAACTCTGTCTGTCGTAATGATTCCATGATGATCATAAGCGAAGATCATCATTTGTTTCACCTTGGGTTGAGCTCGACGAAACTTTTTTGGATGTGGGGGGGATTGACCTCTCCACTCGTTTGACTGTGATTTCAAATCTCTAACCCATGCAGGAAAGCTTGACCTTCAACGTCAAATCTTTGTTTCAGCAACGTCGCAATGTCCAGGCGACATTGCTTCTGTTCAACACTCAAGCAGTGAGGGACCCATCGCGCAGAAATTTTTCTCTTGTTCAAATTTTGTGTCAGAATTCGGACTTTGTTGAAATTCCTGTGGCTTCAGAAATTTCCTCACATGTCACACGACGATCTTCTTCAAGAGCATCTGCCACAAGTTTCACACTTCTTTCATCTGTTCCTGTTTTCGGCCTTCCTGGTCTTGCGTCGTCATTTATGCTTACACGACCTTCAAGAAAACGATTTGCCCAGCGAGAAACTGTACTACGGTCCACTGTTAACGCACCGCACACTTCACTTAAAGCATTGTGAATTTCGGTTGGGTTTTTGCCACGTAAAGTTTCGATCTTAATGTATGATCTTTGATCCTCAACTGTCACAGTACCCGAGACCGGTGCAGCTCCATTTCTAAATCGTGTTATTAAAAAACAATACATGGTATTGATGAAACAAAAGCACGTGCTTCTTCCTCAAACCTTGAACTACAACTGACATAACAATCACTATTGACGCGTCCTTCACTACGCAGCGTTGCCAACCTGTGCATTATTTATGAAATGTCCCCCGTAACACCATTGTGGAATAATCTACTTTGAAAAATGTTAAAAACAAAACCTATCTTTCTAACTATCAATACACATAAACTTGTTAGATAGTTGTTATTATTTAAGTATTACTATATATTGGTAATGAGAACTCCCCTTTGTATTAATTTGTCCTTTGAAATATACCTCATAAGCTAGTAAATGCTGTAAGAATAGTTTCTGGTGCTACAAGTCAGTGCTAATTCTTGATCTTCTCCAGAAGCCTTTTCCAACAGTTCCAATTTATGTGTTGGCTCTCACGTCCCTCTGTCCAAACAGTTTACCATCACTGCATAAATCTTCAATCCATCACAGCTGTGGCCTGCCTATCTTCTTCCATCCAGCTGCTTTGTCAAGATTTCCCTCAGTATTTTATCCTGTTATCCTCATCAAATGCGTGGTCCACCTCGACCTTGATAGTTTAACATTTTGCAATGCCTAAATTCCTAAAAAGTATGTATCATTCTTTATTATAACACACCTGGCATACACCCCCTTAAACCACACATTTTTTGTAATGTCTTTTTTCTAAAGTTAAAAGATATCTTTTATTTACTCTCGTGATGATTCCTCTTTCTACTCCATGTCAGGATGTGGGTGTTAAAGTTTATAGTTGGAGCATTTTGTTAAGCTCGATACTAGTCTACTTCTCATCTGCTTTGACAGTCCAAAGCAGCATCTATTTACTACTCACATTCGCCATTGGAGCTCATTTGTAGTGTCACTATTTGTTGCCACTATTAAACCCAGGTATCTAAACCCATTCATGTTTTCAAAGGTAGCCATTAACACTTAGGATGCTGAACACATCAATCGACATAGTGACAGAACTTTCATTGTCTCAATCACGTCATTTGACATGGTGACAAACCTTCTGTAGAATGCAGATCACATCAGTTGACGTGACTTAGTTTTGTTTCTTTAAATACGGGATCACTTCTAATGAAGTCGTTTTAGCTGTCACATGTTTGTTAGTGTTCATAGTTCTTGAAATCGCCAGCAGATGGTAGCTGAACTGAACAAAACTGAAACTACAAAGAAATTTCCAAATGGTATGTGTTGTCACCGGACAAAAGGCTTGTCACATGCCAAATGGCACCAATCGTACGATTCTTCATTATTTTGGTGACCATAAAATGGGCCATGTGGCAAAAACGCTGTGATGTTTGTTCTGCCCGAGCCGCACTGAGATGTTCGGCGGCTGCGCCCGCTGTTCGTGGCATACTGCAGTCCTCCTCTTCTTTTGGCATTGGTTTGTAGAGTCCGCTGCCAACCCAGCGATGTCCATCACTGGTTCGTCACAGGGTGAAGAATGCAAAGAACGTCCGTTCTACTCTTCTGCCTGTTCCTTCTGGCTGGCTTCGGGTCGATGTCGTCTGATAGAGGAGAGGTGATGAAGTGCGTCCGATGGCGTGGCACCAAAATATTCTAGCAGCGGTCTTTTTATCCTCCGACCAAGATCCCTGATTGGCTCGCCGCGTATTTTTCAGGTGTCACACGCTGCCACCAGTTAGCAGTGCTGGTACCGGAGAGCAGATGTTTGCCTCGCTGCCATCACAGTGTAAAGACCCATGCTTCAAAGTTTTTCATTAAAAAAAAAAAACCATACAATCTATTAGTGATATATATTTTCTTATGTTTTGTGTTTCAACAGTGAAGTGTACTACTTCTATGTAATTTAAAGTGATTTTATAATATTTTAGTGTGCTACAATAGTTTTGACTTTTTTTAAAATAAAAATTGTGTATAAAAAAGTAAAGAGTTACCTTGAAAGTATTTATATAAAACAATAAAATTTTATATTTAATTATGAAGTGGAAGGTTCAATGTTTAAAACAACCATTTTCTAGGTACCATTTTTCTAGGTTATGTTATAGTTTCACAAGAATTTTTTCAAAAACATTAAAAACTCTATAGAAATATTTTGCGTCAGCAGCCGGCACTATATAGAAGTTTTGTGCTGAAACGTTTATTAAGCTGGCACTCAGTGTTAATCAAATTACAGTCTATTATAATTGTTATCAGTTGTCATATACTTAGTAGGGTACATTAACAATCACTGTAAATTGTAGGAGGGTACAGTACGTTCATCCTTACTGCTACAGTGATTTAATTCATGTTGTGATAACTGGTTAGACCTAATAAAACGCTTACTGCACACATCACACTGGTACTTCTTAATACCGCTGTGAGTTAATTTGTGTCGTGATAAATCACATACCCTTAAAAACTTCATATTGCATACATTACACTCATAATTCTTAACACCAGTGTGCGTTAATTTATGTTGTATTAATCCAGCATTCTGAGTAAACGCCTTATGACAAACATCACATTTGTACTTCTTTACACCACTGTGAATCAATTTATGTTTGGGCAAATAACCCGCTTGAGTAAATGTCTTCTTACATATATCACACTCATTAGTTTCACACCATTATTGCACTTGTACTCCGTAACACCACTGTGCTTAAACTTGTGCTTGTACAATGTGCTTCGATGAGTGAATGTCTTATCACATTCACCACACTGGTACTGTTGCTTAACGGTGCTGTGAATTAATTTGTGATTTGCCAAGTACTGGGATTGTTTGAAAGTCTTATTACATATGTCACACTTGTACATATTGTGGTCACTGTGGATTAATTTATGCCTTGACAAGCATTTGACCTAATAAATATACCACATATATCACACTGGTGATTGCTAACAATATGGTGAATTGATTTGTGTTTTGTTAAATGTGTGGAAGTAATAAATGCTTTGCCACATTGACCCTTCTCAAAGCCACTGTGAACCATTTTATGTTTGGAAAAATTCCCAGATGTAGTGAATTCCTTATTACATACATCACACTTGTATTTTCTACCATTTGTGCGAGTTTTTTTATGATCTACTAATGCAGTGTTGCAAACTTCCTGTTGTGCTAATACATGTGATGTGGGTACCAACTTTGTTGTATCAATATCAGGGTGATGTGTTCCAATTACTTGTTTTCCATAATGCAGTTCTTGAATGGAGTCTTCATTTGGGAAAATACTTACATCAGAGAATACACACTGAAAACAAAATATTGGATAATGATAATTCAATCAACTTATGATTTAATTCATAACACTTATGATTTGCAGGTCATCAGTTTAATTAAAATATGAATAAAACTTGTCTGAGGCTTTCACGGCCGGCTTCAATGATATGAGTACTTTGTCTTGCTGGGCTGTAAGGCCGTGGTCCATATTTGTTTTGAGCAAAGGTTTTGGCCTTCGACGGCCATCTTCAATGCAGAAGGCTGCATTATACTGATCAAGCTTCGCAGTCAGTGACAACTGAACTGTGGTTAAGGCTAGTGGGCGTGAGGACACGCATATTTATGTCTTTCAGTGTCCGCACGAAGCTGATGTCTGACGCCACCAGCCAATCAGAAGAAAGGCAAATTCCTGTTGGTTCGCCACAACTTGAATATGGCATGTCCTACTCACGCCCGCTAGCCTTAACGAGTCAGTTGTCACCGACTGTGAACCCTGGTCAGTGTGTTGCAGCCCTCTGCACAGAAGACGGCCGTCGAAGGCACAGCCGAAACGTTTGCTCAAAACAAATATGGACCACGGCCTTACAGTCCGGCAAGACAAAGTACTCATATCATGAATAAAACTTGTTCGGAGAATTTAACTATGGAATTACCACCATAAGAAAATTAGCTCCCATTTATTGTGAATTGAAACACAACACAGGTTGAGTATTTTCTTGCTATTATTGTGTTAGTTGCAGAGTACTTGAACAGGTTTGCTATAACATTTTGTGATACTTCATTACACAATTAGGAGACACACATTACATATGTTCTAACATAAGAGACACATGAAATTAGAACTTTTTTAACACTTTAAAGTTGGCACTCGTACGCTATACGGGCGGGATTATTAGCGCGCGTGACGGCATCCATATGGTATACGAGCGGCAACTTCCTATCAAAATAAACACGTCTGCTCGTTTGATTGCCGTCACTTTGGTTATATATATTTAGTTCTTTGTGAATCCACTGGTAGTGCCAACTTATGGATTCGATTCGTTTTAACAATTATATCGATATTTCTAAACATCGCTGCACTGATAGCAATCGACCTTGTACTGACCTTCTGCCAGCTGTTGCGTAGTGTTGTGTAGTTCCGTTTTGGTTAGAAAGCGTGTGTTTATACTTCCATTATGGATGTTTCACGTGATGTAATGGATAGTTTATTTGAAGATTCGGACTGAGACAGATGACAGTGATGACGATGCCTCATATTTTCCAGGCAAAAACGAAACTAGTGATGATTCAGGTGAGTAATTATTTGGTTTTATTCAATTTTTTACTTCATGTTTGTAATTTTTCCTTAGTTTTGTGGTACTAGTGGTTGTTTTTCTTGTGTTTCAGATGAAATACAAGACTCGAGCACTAATACAAGGAAAAAGCAGGCCTTCTACATCAGCTGAAAATGACAGTGACTGGTCAGAAACTGAATCTCAGAGACCAGAAGGCCTAGTTTTTGAGAGATCTCGGACTTTTAGAAACATAGTTGCTCAGTTGAGCTCTTCTGCCTCTGTCCCATTTATTGACAACTGCACTGAATTTGACTCTTTCTCTATTTTTTTTTACTCTGACGTAATGAAAAAAATTAAAACAGAAACTAATCGTTATGCAGCATCACGAATCTCTTTTCTGAGGAGTTGAAATGTTATTCATTATGGAATAAATGGAAAACAGTAACACTGAATGAGATATATAAATTTTTTTCCATTACTTTGCATATGTCCATGTTAAAATTACCACACATAAATGACTACTGGACTACAGATGTATATCTATCAACAATTTTTCAAAGCGACTGCTATCCCGTGATAGGTTCAAGGCAATCCTTTACATGCTACACTTGAATAATAATGAACAGTACATAAACCATGGTCAAGATGGTTATGATCCGATTTATAAAATTCGCCTTTTTAGATTTTTTCTCAAAAAATGTTATGAAAGTTTCCCAACTTATGCAATCCTCTGTTGATGAATGTATATGCCCTTTCAGAGGTCGTGTAAGTTTTCGTATTTACATGAAAAACAAACCAAACAAATATGGAATAAAACTGTTTACATTGTGTGATGCAGCTACTGGTTATGTTTTAAATTGTGATGTTTATACAGGAACTATGGGCAACAAGAACAATACAGTGCAGGGTATATTTGAACGACTACGCAGTAATTATTTGGACAAGGGTCACTGTATATACATGGACCATTTTTATACAAGTCCTTCTCTTTTGAATTTTCTATGGGGAAAGAAAACTCATGTTGGAACTGTAATGAAAAATAGAAGGGGGCTGCCATCTGTCTTCAAAACAAAACAATTGAAGAAGGTGAAGTATTATTCCGGCGTAAGTCACACTTGCTTGCATGCAAGTGGAAATCAACAAGAGATGTTTACTGCTTGTCAACAAAACATGGAGCAACTACTTCTTCTGTGCAGACCAAAGGTAAAGGTGGGTGAGTTGATGTAGTCAAGCCAGATATGATTATTGACTACAACTTGGATAAAGTTGGAGTGGACAGAGCTGATCAGTTATACAGCTACTACCCATTCCCTCGTAAAACAATAAAATGGTGGGTGTAAGAAACTTTTCTTCCATTTGTTGACTATTCCCGTTATAAATGGGTACATTGTATTCAAAGAAAGGACCAACACAAAGCTATGACTAAAGGATTTTATGAAAACAGTTGCCCTGAAATTAGAAGAAATGGGTGGGGGTCTGGCTGAACCATGTCCAAGACCATTGTCCACAAGTGTTGATAGAACTGTTGCTCGGCACTTTGCCACATACGTTCCTGCCACAGCCAATAAAACTAATGCAACAAGATACTGTAAGGTCTGTTCTGATAGGGGTTTGAAGGAGAACGACAAAGGAAAAGGAAAGAATCAAGAATATGGTGTAAAGATTGTGGTGTTGGTCTATGTTTTCCTCAGTGTTTTATTGATTACCATACTCTTGTGAATTATGCTTGAAATATGATTTTGCTTCTTATGTCCTCATGCATATATACTAGTATTTTATGTTATAATATTTTTGCATGTTTTATTATAAGAAAAGATTATTTCTGCTTGAAATATGATTTTGATTCCTATATCCTCATGCACATGTATTAGTATTTTATGTTATAATATTTTCTGTGTTTTATTATAAAAAAAGATTATTTCTGCTTGAAATATGATTTTGATTCTTACATCCTCATGCATATATATTAATATTTTATGTTATAATATTTTTGTGTTTTATTGTAAAATAAGATTATTTCTCTTATGTTCTCATGCATATGTATTACTATTATGTTATATAACATTTTTGCGTGTTTTCTTGTAAAAAAAGTAGATTATATCTGCTTGAATATAATTTTTCTTCTTATATCCTCATGCACATGTATTAGTATTTTATGTTATAATATTTTCTGTGTTTTATTATAAAAAAAGATTATTTCTGCTTGAAATATGATTTTGATTCTTACATCCTCATGCATATATATTAATATTTTATGTTATAATATTTTTGTGTTTTATTGTAAAAAAAGATTATTTCGATGTTCTTCCTTCTTTATTATGTATAAAAATTTATTAAAATGTAAAAATCCATACACATTCAAATAATATTTTTGTAAACATTTACTAAGCAATGTGCATTTTAAATACATCACTAAAAAGAAGACTTGAATTTTTATTAGATATATCATATGTATATCTAAGCCTCAAAATTATTATCCTGATTTGTTCAAGTAAGCAAAAAATGGCAGTCACGCGTAATAAAATATACTTGAAAGTGCAGACTCCAAAGTGTTAACTTCCACAGTATTTGAGATAAAATATAAGAAAGTCCACAATTGTAATTCTCATTTACATCTCTACCATAGAGTGTAGTATTTTGGGACGATTCTTGTCATTTCATTGTGTAGCAGAATCCAAAAAAAAAAAAGACTATTTACTTTCTAAAAGTTTTAAACAGGAATTGAACGACGGCAGGAGTATAAAACCCCAGCGAGCGATACATGCTTTCTCAGATCATTAACAGACAGTACGTGAAATCCACGCATCTCGCCACCACAAATTTTACAAAGTTTAAGTAATGTTTAAAATCGAATTACGTAAACTAAAGTGCGAAGGAACCGGCAGCACATCGGTGAAAGTAATTATAGTGATATACATGAGTTATTTAAAAGACAATAATACTGTAAACTACAAGGAATCAAAACGTCGTCGATGAACTTCAAGAAGTCCACATAGAAATTCGAGACATCCACAAGGGAAAAGACGAGGAGAGGAGAGGAACCAGAGCAATATACTAGAGGAAGCAGGGACAACCATACGCAGCTACATCCAGCTGTACATCATCACGACCAGAGGCCCATGTCAGAACTCAGCATCCATTAGCTGGAGAGAGAAATTCCAAATGACGCAGAGACAGAGAAGGTGATACTGGAAGGGGATCCCGAAACTCGAGAGTCCAGATGACGGTAACAACACAGTTAAATGGTTGCAGAAATATGCAGGTGAAGTCAGACATTTATTCAATCTTATAAATGACCCTGAGGTCTATCAAAAGAAGGCTCTAGATTCCATATGCAAGTTTACATAAACTTAGTTATTTTTATTTGCATAATGAATAATTAATAAAAGTTCAGAGAATAATAATTTATAACAAAGAACATACAACTTATTAATCTCATAAATAAATGGTAATTAGAGAAACCATTTTATTATACGCGTATTTTTATTATATAGTTAAAAGCAAGTAACTGTAATGTAAAATTGTAACGGTCCAAATTGGTGGGTATTTTTATTTGATTTCATTTCGGGGATTTATAAAAAATATGTTATAATTAAACTATAAAGTTTTACCTTAATCCGTCTATGTGATCGCTTAACTTTTCTTCTTTTCTTCTAACGCGTTTCGGATTGTTAATCCATCATCAGAGGTTAAAATAATTCGTCGGTTAAGACTTCGTTAAACATTAAAAGTTGCGTAAAAGACATTTAAAAATTACACTAAAAGAACATTTAAAAATATAGTCCACAAACACAGCGACGTAGCGGATGCGAGTGCGCACTCAATACCGGTCAGCGACGTACTGCCGTAAAAGACATTTAAAAATTACACTAAAAGAACATTTAAAAATATAGTCCACAAACACAGCGACGTAGCGGATGCGAGTGCGCACTCAATACCGGTCAGCGACGTACTAGAAAAGTTAAGCGACCACATAGACGGATTAAGGTAAAACTTTATAGTTTAATTATAATAATTGTGACGCGGATACCAATACAATGACTTTAAAAAATATGTGTAAAGTTTTATTCCAACAAAGACAGAACACGTGGTGAATGGAACAGTTTAGAACAAAGGCAAGACGTAATAGCATTGTGCAATCAGTTGAGGTATGTAGCCACCTCAAATTTCCAAGAACTTTGTTTGAATGTGACAGCGCGCACGCATGCGTCAAGTGAGTATACGCTCGGGGTGACGCTACTTCAGAAAACTCAAAATGGCCTAGAGGGGAATTGTTGCCTTGCACATGTCCCCATGAAGGCGGATATGAAACTTAAGGTCCGCCTCTTTTGTGACATCAAGCCAGAAGCGCCTAAATATCGTCGGCACACGACACTGAAAAAACTACTATATATCAGGCCTACAGCCACTAAACTACAACAACTGATCAGCAATAAAATGTCACTGTTATATTGGTTGTAAATGTTCCAGGTAATTAAAGTTACAAAATCAAGTACGAAAGTTACTTTAATTGTAGATCTTTAATTAATTGAGACAATAGGAATATTGTTAATTAAAGTAATAGAATGGTCTCTATTAGAATTTTTATAAATGTTTAATTATTATTTATTTTAATTAAATGGTACATAATAAAAAACCACACTTGTTAACTCAATATTAATATTTAATTTTGTACGTGTTAATCACGCATTGTAAGAGTATATGTGTTAGGTATTATATGTCTGTGTAAATATTCCAGGTCATATATGTCTTATTTGTGTGTATAATGTGTCTTAGACTATTAGAGATAACATTTTTCCACGTTATAATTATACGATATTCATATAAGTGAATATAAGGGTTTCAATATTAGTTAACCTACACACTAATTAATAACATGACAATTTGCATTTTTTAATTAATAAACAAAATGAATATAATTTTATTAACAAAGTCGTACTAATTTCACAACCAGTACTAATCCTCTGTACTCTTTACTTGTAACGATATTCACGTGCTTATCCACCCTCAATTAACTACCAAAGCCTGCGACCTAGCTGGGAAACATCAAGGTAAATACTGCAGAAGAAGAGTATACCTTCGAGACGTGGGTAAGTGCGCACAAATGAGTAATAGCATATGTGCAAAAGTGAGTGTGTAAGAGTATCGTTGCATAATTAATGTCGCTTCCAACGTGTGGCTCGATATATATTAAGTATCGTTGGGTCATAATTAATGGCGTGCCCAACGCGTTGCTCGATATATGTTAATTATCATTACAAACAAATGGGGCCCAGAATATAAATAAAGTCAAATAAATAATTAGCACAGTTATTGTATAAAAAATAATAGTAAATTCAAGTAATAAGTAATATTACAAATTGTTAAATTTAAGTACAGAGAAAAAAAAAGTTGTGAAATTAATACTAATAAATAAATAAAATAAATTATAAATAAAGAAATATAAAGTCACGGTGGACCAATAATTAAACACATAATTAGTATAACGAATCAGTTAGGACACCGTAGTCTACAATGACGAAGTAACCAACAATGGACTTCGAAACGACGTTTCAACGACTGCAAGAGGAGTTGAATATGAATAGTGAAAAATTAGAAAATAAATTAGAAAGTAATAACGATGAGTTACAAAGTAAATTAGAAAGTAGCAATGATGAGTTAAAAAATAAATTAGGAAGATTAGAAGATAGTAATACGAGATTAGAAACTCAAATATAAGATAGTCGTGAATATTAAATTCACTATGGAAGTAGAGTATAACAATATGTTGAATTTCCTGGACGTAACCACATATAAACGTAATAACCTCCTTAGCTTTAAAATATATAGAAAGCCAACGACAACTGATATAGCCATACATGCTAGTTCCAATCATCCTTATACACAAAAAATGGCAACTTTTAACACACTGGCACATAGATTGACGAATATACCGATGGACATAGAAGACTATAACGATGAAATTAATATAATAAAACATATAGCAATAGTGAATGGTTACAATAGTAAAATCATTGATAAAATAATATATAAACACGCTAATAAATTAAAACGATCGGACAAAGTTAAAGATAAAACCCAATATGTTGCCGCTAGATATATGAACATACTACCTAATATACTACATAATGAACTAAAAAAGCTAGGGATTATTGTCTCGTTCAGGACCACGAATAAATTAACAAATATACTTAAGCCTCATACCACAGCATTACTAAGAGGATTGTTCGGGTGTTTATAGGATCCGGTGTAATGAATGCGATAAAATCTATATAGGCCAGACAGGGAGAAAATTTTCCGAGAGATTCAAAGAACATTTACCTAAGAAGTTCCCCAATACTAATGTATCGCATTACGCACAACACCTAATAAATGAGAATCATACATACACTGGATTTAAAGAGAACCTGGAACCTTTACATATAGGTAAAAAGGGTCAACTACTAGATGCCCTAGAAGAATTTGAAATTTACAAGGCCTTAAGAATGAATAAAAGTCAGGTACTTAATGAACAATTGTCATTCAAGTCAAATAAACTATATGACACAGCAATGAAAATAAACCGTGAATAGCGTGTACGGATCAGTTGGAAGTCGGACTTCGGCCAGTGCACTGGTTCGGTTGTAGCGCGTTCCGATGCAAACTCGATGTTCTGTGTTAATTTATTTAAGTGTGTTATGTGTTTCTGTCTTTGTGAACTTTTTAACGAAACCCTAACAATAGGGTAGATTTTGTTTTTACCTGAAGATGGGGATATAAGCCCTGAAACATGTTGTAATTTAGTAAAAGATCACTTAGTGGATAAAATTAAGGTAATATTTATTTAAGAAAAACATGTTTGTACTAATGGGACACAAGTACACTTGTGTCAAGTGCAACTTCATCAATGCAGCATTCGCTTCCATTATGCACCAATGCAGTGGAAAGTGGCAGAGGTAATAATGATTCCAAAGCCTGGTAAACCACCAAATGATAAAGAATCATATTGCTCAATATCACTGCTACCGACCATCTCCAAGATATTTGAGAAGTTGTTTTTAAAGCATCTCAGACCTATTATTGAGGAGAAGAATTTGATTCCCAACCATCAATTCGGATTCCGAAATAAACATGCAACAATTGATCAAGAATACAGAATTATCATTATCTTTGAGAAGGCACTAGAAGAAAAATAAATTTGCTCCACAATATTCCTGGATATAGCACAGGCCTTTGATAAAGTCTTGCATCAGGGGATGGAGTACAAATTGGAGAGATCTAACAAACCATTTCAGCAAGTTATTGAAATCCTATATTTCAGTCAGATATTTCAAAGTAAAACATAAAGACTGTTATTCTGAAACAAAAGAAATCTCAGCTGGTGTTCCACAAGGCAGCATATTAGGGCCAGTTATATACCTGCTGTATACGAATGATATACCAACCTGTGAAGAGGCTGTAATTGCTACCTTTGCTGATCTCACTGGCATTATAGCAGCAGGTAACAGCATTGAAGAAGCAACTGAGAAACTACAATCTGCCACTAACAAAATCAATTCTTGGACAAAAAGATGGCAGATAAAACTAAATGAAGGCAAGTCAGCACACGTTCATTTCACCAATAGGAAAATTAAGTACCTGTCTGTGGTTATCAACCAACAAGTGATACCACATGAAAACAGTGCGAAGTACTTAGGAATGACATTAGATGCCAAGTTATGCTGGAAGGGACATATAAAAAAGAAAAGAACTGAACTTGACCAAAAATTCAGAAAAATGTACTGGCCCCTGGGGCGACATTCTGAGTTATCTGTACATAATAAACTATTGGTATATAAACAAGACTTTACAGCTGTCTGGACATATGTCTACAACTCTGGGGATGGAAAAAGAAATGTAACAGAAAATTACATTTAGAAAATTTTTTATCCAGATATTTCAAAATAAAGTACTGAGGTGTATTGTTAATACCCCATGGTACACACGAAATGAGGACATCCACAGGGATCTGAAGATTGCTTCAGTCGAAGATGAAGTTCAGTGATTCACCAAGAAGCATGAGAAATGTCTGGATAAACACCAGAACATCGCGATGCTGCAACTTCTTGACAATACTGAACTTGTGCGAAGGCTAAATAGAATGAAGCCATTTGATTTAGTGTAGTGTGTCAAGTGACAGGCATCACAAGAAGAAAGTGATTAGTTTTTAAAGGAGTGCGCCATAGGACACTCATCCTGCACCTTGTAAATTGTTATGAGATGTAAATTGATAGATGGGCTTAGCCAAGTCTCAAAAAAAAAAACTAGTGGGACAATCTGATTGGCATATACCAGTACAAGCGTTTTTAAGAACACATCAAATCATTCAAGGTGTTAACATTCCAAGTGCCCGACCATTACCAACAGTTTGACTTACACTCCAGTAAGCCAGTATGTGGGTGTGATGATGAATCAGACAAGGTGTGCATGATCATTCAAATATGTTTTACTGGTTTCATTCTTTAAAGTTTGCCATTGCATTTCAGTCTGCTGCATCATTTCAACATTTAAAAGTGAACTACTTCTTCTTATTATTACATGTTTCTGGATTCTTCTCCGATGACACGATGTCTCCTGTAGATGTTCTCCGCCACTGTCCAATATGAGTTGTCATTCAGTATTGCGTCCATATTTGTTTTCTCAGTCTTGGCACTCCTGGGATATCTGTCTGGCAATCCACTAATATGTGCTGTAAGGTCTCCTCATGCTGATGACATAGTAGACAGGTAGCAGTTTGGGTCAAGTTGAATTTGTACAAGTATGACTGGGTTATGATATGGCCAAGTCTTCCTCTGGAGCCGAATGTTTGAACACTTCTAAGGATGCTTCTATATATGAAGATATCTTGTGTACTGACGTGCTGTTTGTATGTTGAACCTTTGGTGGAATTCAAAAATGCATACTGCCATGTCTCTGTGAGTCTTCTGTTGAAATCCAAAGTGGCAGCCAGTAGTGATGTTACACTTTCCTCTATTGGGGACAGCAAAGTTGCGTCCTTAGCTATCTCATCTGCTTTTAGTTACCAGTAATATTTACATGGCTGGGAATCCATTGTAGAGTTAACTCAATTTTGTTTCTTTCCAGTTTTTGATTATGTGGAATATATGGACTGTTCTAAAGTAGTATGATGATGGTTTGCATTGCTGTAATAATGCAAACCATCATTATATATATATTATAACGGAACCAAATATTAACTATTTGGGGTTATATGTTTACCGCATGCTGAAACCATATTTAAATAAAAATTAACAGTTAAAACTCCATTTGAATGTAGCGCATTGAAAATAATGCTGTGTAAAGCAACGCACACGTGGTCGTTATGTAATCAGTTCGCTGTACAAGGAAGCGACCACACCCAAACTGTTAATTATTAATATCTCGGAAACTAATAAATAAAGGCGAAATCTAACATAGCCAAAATGTTTGCCGAGATATTAATAATGACGTGTGCAAATTTGATGCAATATAATTAACAAATGTAAGAGTTAATTAAAATAATTGAATAACTTCTGTTAAAATAGAGTTACAGTAATGAGATTTTAGTATGTTATAAAGATAATAATTTGTGACAGATTGTATATTTTAGATTTCACACAACTTGATTTGCAACCAAGTTATTGCAAAATTAATTAAGTACAGGATATCCTTAGCGACAAAGTGGTTCCGCCGGATAATTATATATTAGATAATAATTCTATTCTCCGTCTGTGGGAACCAGACTTCATTCTCACGGACTAAGGGAATTCTAAATTTTATGTGGTAGGGAGAGTGTTTCGACCAATGAAATCATTTCATGCAGCCCCAGCCAGTGCGATGTTTTCTGGTGAAAAAATCACTCTTCTGTCAGTACTCACGAAGTTAAGACGTAGTCCTTCGATCGTCTAGTAGCCAAAGCGGTGAAGATCAACAAGAAGACTCTACGTGGTCAACACACACGCAATTACGAACACACTAACTACAGATCATCTGTATAGCTCGTAATTGCTACGTAAAGGCGAGATACTCTTCAAGACATCAACCAAGCTTATTGTGTACTACCAGATAGTCATAAGCACGCAAGAGATCCACCCGACTTCAAGACCAGACTTCAAGAATACAGCAGAGAGGCCGTCTAAATCATTGGTTAACAGCTGACGAGCAGAGCGACCGCCCGAACGAAGCACACACACACACACACGCTGACGTGCAACGTGCAAATCGACGGAGAACAGGAAGCACTTCCAGCAGACAACAGCAGACGTTAAAATATTCACAAACAGCAAGGAAGCAGAGTGTTGCCGAATTTTGAACTCCACGACCGAATCCAGCAGTTCTAAGCAGATTACTTTCTCTAACCAAGGACTCGAATCGACGAGGGACAAATCGGGACGACATCCTCTTCAGTAACAGGAAAGCAAAATCCATTTATTTATTTTTCAGATCAAATTTTCTATTTTTCAATTAAAACATTGTAATTCAAATAATTCAGGTGCCAAACAAAAAGCAAAGACTCTAGTAATTAAAAAGTAAATTCGTTCTGATAATCTGTATAGCAGTTTAAGGCTTTAGTAAGTTATAGTTAAGAAATAGAAGTAGTATAAAAAAAGCGCTATACAAATCTTAACTGACAATCTAATCTTAGATCATACTGCAGTAGATCAGAAGTAGAATCACTATAAATGAAATAACGTGAACTAGACTGTCACGTCTAATTTATTTTAATTAATTATTCTAATTAATTCCAGAGTTTTATATTTTGTTTCATGAACATTTAGATTCAAATTAATTAAATAAATTTAATTAAATTCAAATCAATTAATAAAGTCAAATTTAAATTGCAATTAACTCGCAAAGAACGAGTTCAGTTTCTTTCAACTATTAAACAATCGAAAAACATCGATTCATTGTATAGACTATAAGAAAATTCATAAGATTATAACCATTCTATTCTTGTGTGTTGGTGGTGTAATAAACAACGTTTTATTACCCCATATAACAGTGTTTTATTGTTGTACGATAAAGCCTACCAGTCTCACAAAACTCTCCCCCTTTAAAGTAACCCATTTCGTGTGTTGTTGTAATAATTTGAGATTACTAGCTTGCGAACTTCAAATCCAAAATCCACACGCCCTAGTCGGAAGAATCTGCAAGATCAGACAGCAGGTGGGTACTCACACACAACATTACATTACAATAACGCAAAGTAGAAGTGTAGTTATAATATATATATATATATTGTAACGCAACATAGTTGAGGTTCCCCAACGTTACATAAAAGATTGAATGAAATATGGTCAAGGACCATACCCTGACTTAAGGTTGTTCAATAGGTCATGTGCTCGAGAAGTAACTCAAACCAGAAGGAGGCAATGACTAGTATTAAATGTATAAAAACCAGACTAAGGAATGATTGAATGTTATGAATTGTTTGTTTGGTACTGTGGCATGTTCAGGTCACAGAGTATTTTATATTGTATGTTGACTATACTAAAGATGAAATAATGTTATTTGATAATAATACTTCACCAATAATTATGTTTATGTTTATATTGGATTTGTATTTATATAACCCAGTATAGTCACCAATGTTAGGTACTGTACGAAGTTGTCAGTATTGTATAATGTTGAAAAATAATGTTGTTCTAATTAATGTTTATAAACTGGATCAGGAGTGTGACCAGTGTTTTAAATCTAACAAGTAGTTCTGACAATTATGTCATAAATTAATAAAGGGTTCCAGAACCAGTTAATTAATATAAAAAAACAACTAACCACCAGTAAATTAAAATTCATGTAATTAACTATGTAATCAATAATTAATTGTACAGTAGGTCAGGTAAAAAAGAAAATTAAGTTAAAAACCAAATAATGTTATAATGGTTGTAAATGAATCTATAGGCCTAAATTCCATATTAGTGAAAGGAAATTAATACCTTTTTAGTAAACCCAGTCCAACGAAACTCTAGTAAAACATTTACTGTTTAATAAGGAAGGTTAGGGGAGAATTTTATGTGATTCAATATTAATCCAAGCATGGAGTATTTTATTGGAAAGGAGTAGTAATATTCTATAATGCCGGCTCAAGGATATATAGAAATCATGGTTGTTAAGGCAACTGATTTTTAATAAGTTGTTGATTTTGGATAGATGGTACTGATTGTTACAAGCTATTAGATTGAAATGAACCGATATATTTAAATATATGAATAAATATAAAGGAAAGATATATCCAAACTGATAAAGCCTTTTTGTAAAACAATTATATTTGAACGATAATGAATCGTACAAATTAAATAAAACTCTAAATTATCAATGAGTAAAATAAAAAAGAATTGAAAGCTTCTCACCTCAGTCACTAAATATTTCCGCTGAATTTGGTATCAAACCAATTCATGCTATAAATTGAAGACCAGTAAAGAGTTAAAGCCTGAATTAACGGAAATATTTGGAAATACAGAAAACTCGGTTGACGAAATAACCTTCATTGATAGCGTAAGCTGAGATCCTAATTCCAGTTCGTTGGGACCAAGAATTGTGAAGACGCAAAAGAAGAATCGAAGCACAAGAGTTCCTGTGGGATTACCATCATCCATTCATTGAAAACCAGAGCAGTTTTACTGGGTGAAGACGATATAAACTGGATTTTGACCGCTGTTGACAAACATTCACCGCCTAATGAAGCTTTCGCCGTTTGGGTAAAAAACAAATTATTTTCATATCATTGTATTTTAAGTAAATAATTTTATTCTTTTTGTAAATTGAACAACCTTAATTATGCGTTTTACCTGGCCTTACTAATGGTTCAAAGAACTACACGAACCCTGATATAAGAATTATTTGTCATTATTTTCAAAGTATATATGTTTTTTTTAGAGTTCGAATAATTAAGAATCGATATATGTTGGGATAGTCGATTGGATCGTCTTATTGTTTGTCTGAGACAACGTAACTTGTTAAATACCAGAGAAAAATAAATAAAGTACATTTGTTGTATGAGATAACGTTTTAATCATTGCAGAGAAAATACTATATGTAATTGGCGTAATAATTTATTAACAGATTGATACAAACACTCAGAATAACTAACCTATAAGTACACTTATTTCTAGTAATAGCGCTCCAAGTTTACAGCTGGTGGGACGGGAGATTGCTGAACTAACGGGTTTTGTCATACTAAATTTGAATGAAATTTTTATCGTTGAGGGACTAGGGTTGAGACAAAAACCACTTACATTCAGTAAATACTCCATATATATTGCTCATATTAAACAACCACTGAGAATTAAATTGAGTCTACAGAATAATACCATTATAAATTCAGGAATATAATTCTAAGTTTGTGGACTTAATAATCTGTGTTCTGAGGGTTTCACTGGTCACAACCGCAAGGTATATTAGTTAATAACATATTAATTAAACCAGGTAACAGCATTTTAATTGTTACGAATCACCGCCTACAACGTACTACTTGGCGTTTGTTACACCGGAGTCTCTTATAACTAATTACACTCATAGACAAGATTTCTTTATAATTTGACGTCTCCAGCTGGTATCATACATTATAACATACGTCCTCACATAATTAACAAGCAGTTCGTTACTAAATTGATTACAACAGTGGGGTTTTCAAACGTCCTCATAGGTGATCTTTATTTCTCTTTTTACAAATTGACGCTCGCAACGTGGGGCATCATCGTCTCATCTTAACACCTATTTATTTTTCTATTTACAATATATATATATTGTGACGTAGCGAGGCGAAGATCTGCTCTCGGCGCCAGCCGAGACGTGACACGAGAAGGTGAGATGAGCCAATCGAGGATCAGCAGCAGCTTGATTGGCCTCGACGTGACCATCTAACGTGCTCGAGGCCAGCCAACCAGGGACCAGCGGCACTCTGATAGGTTCATGGCACACGACCTGTCAGGGCATAAAAAGAGCGCCGCTAGAATTTTTGGCGCACTCCATCGGACGCCTTGAAGACAGCAGGAAGAAGAGGAAGAAGGAAGAATGGAGAGCACAGGACCCCAGTGATCAAAATCAACTGGGACAGCAGCGGGCTCTACATACCGCTGCTGAAAGAAGAGGACAGCAGTACGCCCGGAACAGCGGACGCAGCCGCCGAACATCACAGCGCGGCTCGGGCGGCGTACGCAAATAATGTAGCGTCCTCGACAAACGGTCCTTTTAAGGACCACAAAAACGATAGTGTGTACGATTGGCGCCATTTGTCCTGTGACAAGTGGCGCCCAACGTGGGGCGACGATCATCTTGCGGATGCAAGATCCAGCCACGCCAGAGAGCTACCAGCCGGCACACAAAACAACATGGCGCCCAACAGCTACACCCAGCGGGACACCGGGTTCGAGGTAGAGCAAGGCTTTGCGCAATTCGCCGCAGCTCTGAGGTGCACGTTGCCACTGGTGATCACCGCTACATACCATGGCCTCAAGTACGAGGATCCAGAACGATATCTTCAACAGCTAGAGCGACAGCTGCGGGACTACAGAGTCCCACCTGAACAGTGGGCAGATTACGCAGTGCGGCAGCTCTGAGGAGAAGCTGCCACGTGGGCAGAGAGATACACGGGATTGCAGATAAATTGGCCCGAGTTCTGCGACCGCTTCCGGCATCACTTCTGCGGGATGCAACGCAACGCAGAGCTGCTGGCCGAGCTGTACGGACAAACGCAGCGGCAGGAATCGGCGGAAATCTTCATCCTAAGAAAAATCAAGCTGTTTCGCCGTCTGTACCCCGGAGGTGACGAGAGTACGAGTATAGCCATGCTTACACAACAGCTGCAGCCACGCCTTCGACCCGCGCTGAGGTTCCCGCCACCTACGACTTTAGAGGAACTTTTACAACGGGCAATGAGCATCGAGGCGGACTTGGATCAAGATAGTCGTGCGCAAGGTCGGGATGACTCTGCTGAAAACTCCCTGGATCGAGTAGGGGGGTCGAAGCAGTGTCGATCGGCCTCAAGCACGAAAGAGGAACAAAGATTGAACAGCCTAACGCCCAAGTGCCGCTACTGCCTGGGAAGACACTTCCATCGGGACTGCCCTGTGAAGAACCGGCAGGGAAACGACCAAGCGCCCCGGTAAATAGCCCACCGGGGCGCGTGAACCAACTAGGTGCGGACATACCGCGCATTCCAGTAGAGATCGCCGGCCGAAAACTGACCGCAGCCTTGGACTCCGCCGCAAACTACGACTTCGTACGAGCCGGTCTGCTGCCCGGAGGAAGGAAGACGGAGCCCCGAGTTGTCCAGCTAGCGCTACACGGTCAGCAATGTCACTCAACGGCCGCCGTCGTCGCAGACATTATAATTGGAAGTCTCGCGTCCACCACCAGTCTGCTAGAAGTGCCCGGACTGCAAGAAGAGGTTTTACTGGGCCACCACTGGCTCACGGCCAACCAAGCAGTTGTGGACTACCGACGGGGCTGCCTTCACATTGGCAGCGAGAACAGACAGACGGTCTTCTGGAATGACCGCGCGGAGCCCGAGGAAGAGGACATTGACGAAGCTAGCCTTCAAACGTCAGCAGGTGGCCAACACCATAAACGGCTTCTGGAAATGTTACACCGTCATCGCAGTTTGTTCTCCCGTGGCCCGCTCCGCACTACATCTGCGGCCAAGCACGAGATCCGGCTGAAAGAAGGTAGCCAGCCATTCCGGCTCCCAATGTACCGGTACTCCGACGAGAAGAAACGCACCATCCGGGAACAGGTAGAAGAGATGCTGAGGCAGCGTATCATTGAACCGGCCACCTCGCCATACAGCTCTCCGGTGGTGATTGTGAAGAAGAAGGACAGCACACCCCGGTTCTGCGTAGACTTCCGGAGGCTGAACGATCAGACCGAGGATGTGGACTCACCACTGCTGCTGATATACGAAACAATCAAGGACCTCAGCGGGGCCCAAGTCTTCTCGACCCTAGATCTGAAGAGCGGCTACTGGCAAATCCCGCTGGAGGAAGAAGCAAAGAAGTACACAGCATTCTCGGTGCCCGACGGAGGTCGCTACCAGTTCCGGGTGATGTGCTTTGGGCTGAAGAACGCGCCCAGCACCTTCCAACGGCTGATGCAGGATGTTCTCACGGGACTATTACGGGAGTGCTGCCTCGTCTATCTGGACGACATCATTGTCTACTCCCCCGACTGGGAAACGCACCTGCGACACCTGGATCAAGTCTTGGAAAGGCTGCAGATGCACCAGCTAACCTGCTCGCTCAACAAGTGTCACTTCGGCCGGGAAGAAGTCGCCTTTCTGGGCCACGGGATTACTCCGGACGGCAACCTCCCGCAGCAGCAACATCTCAGAGCGATTGAAGACCAGCCGGCCCCCAGCAACAAGAAAGAGCTGCAACGCTTCCTGGGAACCTGCAACTGGCTGCGAGAGTACATCCGCTGCTTCGCCATGATTTTGGAACCGTTAACGGACCTGCTGCGGACAAGAAAGTGGCATTGGGACGACACAACTCAGCGAGCCTTCGAAGAGGTTAAGGCCGCTTTCCGGCAGCCGTTAAAACTCTCACGACCGGATCGAGACTTGCCGATGTTTCTGCAGACCGACGACAGCCAAAAGGGACTTGGAGCGGTGCTTTATCAATGCACCGAAGCCGGAGAGAGGCGTATCATCTCGTACGCCAGTGCCAAGCTCCACGAGGCGGAGAAGAACTACCACTCTAACGAACTGGAGTGTTTGGCAGTCGTCTGGGCCATCAAGAAATACCGGCCATACTTGGAGGATCGCCATTTCACCCTAAGGACCGACAACAAGGCGCTAACTTGGCTGAAGCAGGCGACGGGGCAGAAGACGAAGTACGCTCGCTGGGCTCTACTGATACAGAGCTTCAAATTCACCGTCGTCCACTGCCCGGGCAAGGAGAACGAGTTGCCGGACTTCCTCTCGAGGGAACCTGGGCTTGAAGATACTGCCGGCGTCCAAGATGAACCACGGATGCAGCCTGAAGAGAGTCCACTTCGCAGTGTTGCGGCAGCTGCACCGCGACTACAAGAAATCACAGCTGTCGGCATCCATCAGGCAGTGCAGGAGGCGCAAGAAGGCGACCAGGAGTGCCAAGCGTAGAGAAACGACCTTGCGGCGGCTACAGCGAGAGGATACCGGGTAGCATGTAGCATGTAGCACTGTGGTAGCGGGGCGTCTTTGCACCCGGTGCATGACTGCAGCATCTGGGACGAGCCCAATGGCTGCCTGTGGATACACGTAGTTCCTGAATTCCCGGGATTCAGGAGGACAAGCCTGACTGGCCTCGACAGGGGTAGCAGATGGCGCTGGGCTGGTGGACTGAGTAGTAGACTGCTCACTGGGAGGTTGAGGACGATGACTGGGGGCGGGTCAAGCCCGCGGAGAGGGTACAGGTGGAACCTGTGATGATGTAGGTCGGCCGGCGGAGTTCCGGCGACGACGAGAGCGCTTGGATTTGCCCGATCGGGCTGGAGGCGGGGCTGATTTAGCGGCGCGGTGGAGGTCGCTGCGGTTTCATGGCGGCGATAAAGTTAGGGCAGCCTTGGTAATTAGCCGGGTGGGCTCCGTCGCAGTTGCAGCATTTAGCTGTGTACCCCACCTTTGGCTTATCACAGCCACGATGAGGCTCAGCACAACGCACGCAACGCGGGGGCTGATGGCAAAAGATACTGCTGTGGCCGAACCTCTGGCAGTTAAAACACTGCGAGGGGCCGGGCCGCGGGTCAAATGTTCGGACTTGCACCCGTAGGTGCAGAAGATTTTGGAGACTATAAATCTCCTCGAAAGGGCCTACTTTAAGAAGTTTGACCAGAAAGCTGTTAACAGGTCGGCGGTCATCACCTTTGGCAACATGCAGGACGCTTACCGCGGTCGGCGCATAGCCGAGCGCAACAAGTTCCTGCCTGATGGCATCAGTTTCTGTAAAGGAAGGAATTCCCGACAGAACGACCTTGATTTCACGCTCTGACGGGACGGCAAAAGTATGAAAAGAAATCTTACGCTCTGTCAGGAATGACTGAACAGAGCGGAAGTCTGGGATCGTAGCGGTCGCCAGCTTTAGCGAGGCGCCTTGGCACCTCGCCTCGACCTTGACCGAAGGGAGAGCTCGGGATATGGAACGTAAAAGATCAGAATAATTCCTATTATCAGGAATTACAATGGGTGGAATTCGTGGGGAAGACACAGTTTGGGTAGCAGTTGAATACTCACGGTGCACGCGCTGAGTGCCGCTGTTACCATGATTAGACGGCAGATTTGCAGCTGAGGCGGGCGGCGGAGTTTGGGCCCCCGCCCAGAATGGCATCATGTTCCTGCACCCGGCGCCCAAGCCTCAGGCGGCACCGGCGTCTGCCGCGTCTTCGGACGCGACTTTCGCCGACCGCGTGCGTGCTTGGATCAACGCCTTGATCCCGCAAATTCTTGCTGCCAAGGATGTCCAGTCCTTACTTGTTATCGTCCTCACCTCCGTGACCCCACTTATCCCTCTCGATGGCTAGGCCCTTTCGGCTGGTGGCTTGGAACGCATGTGGCGTTCTATCTCGCCGTCCCGAATTGGCCGCCTTCGTCACCGAATATGACATAGACGTCATACTCCTTAGTGAAACCCACTTAACTCCCGCTCACTCGTTCCAGCTTCCGGCGTACACGACGTACCGCACAGACCGGCCTGGCCAGAACCGGCGTGCCGCATCTGGCGGCACTGCCATTCTGGTTCACAGGCGCATCGCCCACCGCCCCCTGCCGCCTCCGACGACTCGTCGCTTGGAGGCGACGGCGGTTGCTCTCTGCATCGGGGATCGGGAGGTTCGACTGGTTTCAGTCTACCTCCCCCCTCGAGGTGGACCACCGCCCGACGAGGATGAATGGGACGCTCTCTTAGAAGACCCTCTACCAACCATCGCAGCCGGAGACTTTAATAGTAAGCATCCCCTGTGGAACAGCCGTGTCTCGAACCCATACGGCCGCTCTCTGTACCAATACGTTCAACGTCATCCTCATGTGAACGCTCTTGGTCCTAGATCACCGACCTATATCCCCAATCAACGGGGACCTCCAGACGTCCTTGACATTGCTGTTGTCAAAGACTTGGCCTACCCTATCGCTATAGAAGCCGTGTCAGACCTCTCGTCTGATCACGACCCGGTAATACTCACTGTTCGGCCCACGCTGGACACACCTCTCCAGCCTCCCCATCGTTTAACGAGAGTCAACTGGCGATCGTTCCACGATGAACTGGGTCGAACAGTACCATCTGACCCCCAGGTCGACATTTCCAGCCCGGATGATGTAGACCGCTTGGCCGACTATCTTCAAGAAGTCGTCACGTCCGCCATGGACAAACACACCTATGACGTCCCTGCGCCCAACAGACGGTCGCAGTTACCTGAAGAGGTGATTCTGGCCATCCGCAAACGGCGCCAGCTCCGCCGGAGGTGGCAACAAACCCGGGACCCTGCCGTAAAACGCAGGCTGAACGCCCAATCAGACCTTGTCAAGCAGCTTCTGCTTGATGCCACTGCTCATCGATGGGACTCATATCTTGAGTCTCTGGAAGTCACGCCCCAGTCCGTTTTTCGGGCTGCGAGCCGACTCACTGGCGAGAAAAGGACCCGCTACCCCCTACGATCACCGAACGGGATTGTGTACTCCGCGGCCGACAAAGCAGAAGTCTTTGCCGATACCATGGAGGAACAATTTACCGTTCACAGAGGCGTCTGCGACCCCGGCCACTCGGCAGCGATCGCAGACTTCCTATCTGGCTATTTTTCCCGCCCTCCCGCAGACCCAATCGACCCGTTCGACGAGGCTGAAGTGGAAACGGCCATTAGTCGACTGCGCCCCAAGCGGGCGCCCGGCGAGGACCGTATTGGTGCAGCGGCCCTACTCAACGCCCCAGCAAGTCTCGTTTCACTCATACACGTGCTGTTCAATGGATGTCTCCGGCTCCATTACTATCCCAGCCCATGGAAACGAGCCAAAGTCATCCTGTTACCGAAGGCTCGCAAGCTGCGTACACTCCCGGAGAATCATCGACCAATCTCTCTTTTGCCAGTCTTATCGAAGGTGTTCGAGCGCCTCCTGCATCGCCGGATTACTCCCCTGCTGGATAATTTCATCCGGCAGGAACAGTTCGGCTTCCGCAGGCAGCATTCGACCACTCTTCAACTTGTCCGAGTTGTCACGCAACTCACTGACGCCATCAACAGGAACCATCAAACTGTCGCCGTCCTTCTGGACGTGAGTAAGGCCTTCGACAAAGTCTGGCACGAAGGCCTTCTCTATAAACTAGCCACCTCCCCTCTCCCTGCCTCATTTGTACATCTGATGCGGTCGTATCTCTGCGACCGCAAATTTAGGATCTGCGTCGACGGGACGTACTCTTCTGTCCGCCCCGTCGCCGCTGGCGTTCCTCAAGGATCTGTCCTCGGCCCCGTTCTGTACCTTGTGTACACGAACGACCTGCCAGTTTTGCCTGGAGTCACGCTCTCTCTCTATGCGGACGATGCGATGTACCACACCAGTTCTGCAAACCTTCGTTTTGCGACTGACGTGGTGCAGCGCCAGCTCGCATTACTTCCGGCCTGGCTAAGGAAATGGCGGGTGGCGATCAATACGGAGAAATCCGAGGCGATTGCCTTCTCCCGTCAGCTCACTTCCCGATGCCAGACCCTCTCCCTTGAAGGGAGCCCAATCGCTTGGCAACGTACTGTGAAGTACTTGGGCGTCACTCTTGATCGACGCCTAAGCTTCAGAGCTCACGTATCCACAGTGCTCCAGCGCGCCCGAGGCGTCAAAGCCAAACTATACCCATTCTTATCGCCTCGAGGGCCACTGCCAGTGCGCACGAAGCTCTCGATCTATCTGCTCTTTTTACGAGCCGTCCTTATGTACGCAGCCCCTGCATTTTGGACCCAACTCGCCCCCGACGTCGTTAAACGCATGGAAGCCTTCCAAGCCCTTACCCTTCGCCTTATCTCCGGCTCTCCCTGGTATGTAAAAATGATACTATCAGGCGAGGGCTGAAGATTCCGTCGCTCGATGGATTTGCGCGAACTCTTACGTTCAACCTCTTCCATCGAGCATCCATTTCAGACTTTCCACACCTCCAACATCTCGATAACGATGATGGACCACCACCAGTCAAACGCCGCCGCCCTCGAGCTTTGCTCGACGACCCACCGTAATTTAAAATAAATTGCCCTCTCACCATCTGCCCACGCGCCGACCAATCGGATCTCACCACCTTCCTTCCATTCAAATCCGGTCCGTTGCAGGCCGACAGATTGGTCGGGCGTTGTGCCGGCTTTAGGTGTGCCTAGCGCCACCTTCAGTCGGCAACTTCGCCCCTCCAATCTCTCACCTGCCTCGGTATCGCCATAAGGCAGTCTACCGGACTCTTACCGGGCTGGCGGAAGTGTATCGACCCGTTGTGGGCGAACAAATCCCGCCAATCCGTGCTAAGCGTTCGCGTAGGCTTCCCTCTCAGGCCATTGGTGGATCGCGTCAGCGGTTCAGCCAATCACAGCCCGTCTCCTTCACCTCCGCCAAAATAAAAAAGGGGGTACCTATCCTCGCTGCGACAAGTCTCGCTCCAAGCACTACACAAGCAACAGGCAGTCATCGGGCTCGCCCGGACGCTGCCGTCACTGGGGCACGCACTGTGCTGTGCCCTACATACATCGTGGACATCGTGGAGTTTGGGCCAGTTTTCGCTTGCGTTTGGCAGATTTGCCCTCCACAAGCGAGAACTGTCCGTCCCCCGACCCAACACTGCACATATCGACCGCACTATTATCACTTTCACTGTCGTGAGGAAGTGGAGTGGAACGGAAGCCGGTTGAGCATGTTTCCATTAAGGAAACAAGCGGCGCCGGCAGAGGATTCGGGGCCGTATTCGACGCCATTTCGGACAAGCCGAAATGAACGTCTACGCTAGGTCTAGGATAGAGGGATCACCAGACACTGAAAACTATCCACAGGCACAATTGAACACGACACAGACCGCACAGCACACGGAAACAAAAACACTCCCGCACAAGCTAAATGAAAACTGATTTGCACTGTTGATGCGATGAATCTGATGAAGTTGATGATGCTGAAGACAATGGTGATGATGATAATGTTGTAAACACAATATTTCCGCAGAAATTAAGAAAATTCTGCAGAGCAGAAACAGACACAGCCTACCCGGGCAAATGCTCTAGGTAGACGAGGATACCGGGTGGACAACGGCCTGGTTTGGAAGGACAGACGCAACCAGGAACCAGGACTGTACGTGCCGCCGAGTGTCCGCATGGAGGTCATCCCCTGAAGCCGGTCATCCGGGAGCCGAAGAAACGTTTCGGGCCATCGGCAAGGACTTCGTCTGGACCGGCCTAACCATTGATGTCCGCAGATACGTCCGGAGTTGCAGAATATGCGCCCTACACAAGCGCGGCGCAAATCCCGAACAGGACCAACAGCGACCTCACCGACCCAGGAGATGTTGGAATACTGTCGCCCTGGACGTCATGGGACCATATCCGCTGACTCGAGCTGGCAACCGGTACATCGTAGTGGTCACGGATATGATGTCGAGATGGGTGGAAGCAAAGGCCGTGCGCAAGGCGGACGCCGACACCATTATCCGCTACCTGGAGGAAGAAGTGTTCCCTCGTTGGGGATACCCAGAGGCGTTGCTCACCGACAACGGGAAACCGCTCACGGGCCACAAGTGGAAGCAGATGTGCGACAAGCTGCACATACGACCGTGGACTACAGCCAACTACCATCCCAGGGCGAACCCGACCGAGCGGCGCAACGGCGAGATCAAGAAGGCGCTGCGGATCCAGCTCCATGACTGCAAGGACCATGGCGACTGGGACAAGCGTTTGCCGGCGGTTCTGTTCTCGCTGCGGAATCGTGCAAACGCCGCCACTGGAGTGACACCGAGCGAGCTTCTGCTGGGCAGAGACCTACGCCGACCCGGCGACTGGAGTCGGCCACACGCAGAACAGGACGTCCGGCCAATTGAAGAACGAGAAGAGGCAGCCAGGTCACACCAGACCAAGTATCAGCAACGGCGGTATCCGGAACGGAGGACACAGGATCCTACACTGGCCGTAGGGCAGCTGGTGTACGTCAAGAGCCACGCCGGACCAGCCAAAGGACGGAGGTACCCTGGATGGGAGCCAGCCTGGGAAGGTCCCTTTAGCGTTGCCGCAACCCTCGGCGGCCAGATTTACACAGTGGAGAAGGACGGACGCCCATACAAGGTTCACCGCCAATGGCTCAAACCCGCCGGAGAAGAACAATGGGCTGGCCACCGGAGAGCATTCAAGACCCGGGGGAGTTGTGACGTAGCGAGGCGAAGATCTGCTCTCGGCGCCAGCCGAGACGTGAGTAGTAATAAAAGGTTGGTTCTGGGACAGCCACGCCCCCCTCGTTTGTTTATGTTTACATTTTTTTTACTCCCTCCACCCCCGTCTTCACCTACATACCGCCCGCGCGGTCACTCAACTCCGCTCGTTTGTTTACGTTTTTTTCGGTTTGTTTACATTTTTTCTCTCTCGCCACGCCCCCCACTCCTCTGTTTATGTTTACATTTTTCCTTCCTCCCCACCCCCGCCCTACCCCGCACCCACCGCGCGGTCATCGACCTCTTCGTGTTTATGTTTACGTTTTTTTCTCCACCGCGTGTCCCAGCTTTGCGTTGTTTACGTTCTCTCCTCTGTTTATGTTTACATTTTTTCCTTCCTCCCCACCTCCGCCTCGCCCCGCACCCACCGTCGCCGCGTCGCGGTCATCGACCTCCTCGTGTTTATGTTTACGTTTTTCGTGTCCCAGCTTTGCGTTGTTTACGTTTGTCGGAATGTTTATGTTTACGTTTTTTTCTCTCTCGCCGACGCGGCGGCTATCACCACGTGCTCGTTGTTTTCTTTGGCCGCCGCGTCGACGGCACGCTGACCCAGTAACAAACGTAAACATAAACATTCCGACAAACGTAAACAACGCAAAGCTGGGACACGAAAAACGTAAACGTAAACATTCGGAGTTCGGCGACCGCCGCCGGAGGGCGTCTGTTTGTAAACAAATGTTTAGGAGAAGGGATAATGGCGTGATATATTTTTTTATTAATGTGGTATTGTTTACGTATCAATTTTTTCAGTTAATACGAGATTTTCGTTTATGATGTCTGTAACGCGTGTTACACCCGTCCAGATTGTGCTAGATTTTTTTGTCAACGAAGGTTTTGTTTTTATAACTAATTCGGATAATATTAAATGCAGCAAGTGCGGTTTTAAAACAAAAGTATATCTGACAATCGCGCATATCCAGTTCATGCATAAACTTTTATATCCGAAATGCGGAATGATTCGCGATAGGTATTATAAATTTGAAGATTACGCTAAATCGAGAGAGTGTATTACAAATTATCCAATCGCTGTGAAATGTGTTCGAGAAGCGCGGAAACAGATGGAAGCATCATTTGCGTTTCCTCGATGGCGAAAACGTTACCCGTCAGTCGAGAGACTGGTATCAGCGGGATTTTATTACACCGGAACGGAAGACGACGTAATATGTGTTGAATGCGGAATAGTACTTTGTGATTGGAAGGAGACTGACGATCCTTGGCTCGAACACGCGAAAGCTTCGCCAGACTGTGTATTAATTAAATTGCACAAGAGACAGTGTGCGGAAAAATAGTAGTAGTAATAAACAAGTTTTATCTGGAAATGTATGCGCTTTTTTTATTTTGAATTATTCGTTTAGTATCGTTTTAAAATTATTATTTATCAAATATGATTTGGTCGTGTGCGTTAATTGTATCCTATAACGGTTTTATCAGTATTATTAGTTCGTAGGTTCGATCCCTCGCATTACCAAATCATATTTTTTTTATTAATTAAAATATATAAAGAACAATTTTCAGTTCCCGATTAAACAAATGTTTATTTTCTGTCAGTAAATAGCTTGCGGTCTTAGCGGCAACATTGTGTTTTTACGAGCGCAGATTTTTCGTCAGATTTATTTTGTAAATAATGAATTTTCTGAGACAAATGTTACTCGCTAAATCAAAAGAGTGTATTGCTAATTATCAGAATGCGATAAAATGTGTTGAAGAAACAGAAGAAATGATGAAGTTGACATTTTATACATGGCCAAAACGTTCACCGTCAGCCGATAGACTCAGATCAGCGGGATTTTATTATACCGGAATTGAAGATGACGTAATGTGTGTGGAATGCAAAGCGGTTCTTTGTGAGTGGGAGGAGACTGACGATCCTTGGATTGAGCATGCGAAAGCCTCGCCATATTGTTTATTAGTTAGAATATATAAAGAATTATTTTCTATCCCCACCTAACCGAATATTTAGTATACGTTCAATTTTATTGTCAGTGTTCAGTTTACAGTCTCTGTGAGAACATGTTAACGAAAGAATGGACGGTAGAAGTATAATCGACTTATTAAAACGCGAATTTTCAGAAGACGTTGTATTAAGGTTATCAAATATTATTAAAGTAACGAGTTTAGACGATTTGGTGATAGATCATTTTCGAACGTGCCAACTGAAGGGAATATATGATTGCTTAAAAGAAATTATTTTTTATTGTGAAGTAAAAAAGTTATCTGAAGACGGGTGTTGTTGTAGTGATAAGTTTACTGACGTTATAGACGGTCCGTGCCCGTGCGCTATTTTTGAAAGAAATAAAAATAAATTACTGTGTTGTTTACAGTTGATTGAAAGTCATGATGATTCAGAAATTAAATTATTTTTTGTAGATAGATATCTTCGATTTTTAAAAACAAAATGACTGATAAATTTGAAAACAGTATTTCCGCATTTAATTGGCAAATATATTATTTCGGCCCGCCGCTCGATGGAGAATTAAATTTTAACGAAATTTGTTGTTTGATAGTGAACGAATTTACACGAGCAAATGTTGTTAAAATTGAAAGGAATAAGCAGATTATTAAAATCAGTTTACCGATTACTTATACGTACGGTGCTGTATTGAAAAAATTAAAAAACTGTAGTCGTCAAACACTACTGAGTATCGATCATGAAGAAGAAGAAAAATTGTATAAAGTAAAATCAGTTCGTGCGTCACCAGTCGCTGTGAAGACGTCGGTTAAAAAACAATGTCAAAACAAGCGCTGCTGTGTGAAAGATTAATCAATCATTCGATAAACGAATTGTTAGAATCCGGTTTTGTTTTTAAACGATATTTAGATAGTGTTCAGTGTTCTTTGTGCGGGTTTCAGACAAGAGGAACTTTACCTATCGAACATATTCAGTTTATGCATAAATTATCGAAGCCGAATTGCGAGATGGAGCAATGTATAATGTATAATTTCAATAATTATAGGAATGCGAAAAGATGTATTGCAGAGACTAAAAAAGTGATGTTATTATCATTTAAAAGTTGGCCTACACTCGAGCCCAATTTTAAAAAACTGGTTAACGCCGGATTTTATTATACCGGCGTTGGTAGTAAATTATCATGTATAGAGTGTAGAGTCATTTTAAACGGTTGGAAATGTTCTGACGATCCTTGGACTGTTCATGAAAAAGTATCACCACACTGTTTTTTGGTGAAAATTCACAAAGGTGAAGATTGTATGTAATTAATTATTATTATTATTATTATTATTATTATTATTATTATTATTAAAAAATAGTATTGATGTATTTGTGTTTGTTGTTTTTTATTTATTTTCTTATCGTAGTTAGAACCATCAACATATATATAATGAGTGTAAGAGAGAATCCATCAACATATATATAATGAGTGTAAGAGAGAATATCAGTAACGAATTACATAAACAAGTTAGAAAAAATTTTTTAACTCGTAGTGTTGAGCTCAAAGGTCTTGATGATTTATATCAAGCCGATCTTGTAGAAATGATTCCATATGCAAAGTTGAATAGAGGTTATAAGTATATATTAACGATGATAAATTGCTTCAGTAAATACGCATTCGCTGTTCCAATAAAAACAAAATCGTCTGAAAATGTTGCGCGAGTACTTAAAATTTTATTACAAAATAATAAAATGAATCATTTACAAACAGATAAAGGTAAAGAATGGTACAACGAACGTGTGCGTAATTTGTTGAAGCAATACAATATAAATCATTATTCTACACATTCAGATAAAAAAGCTTCTATTATCGAACGGTTCAACCGTACTTTGAAAAATAAAATGTGGAAATGGTTTACAACTAACGGTAAGTATACGTGGTTGAATGTCCTTCCTGATTTATTGAGAGACTACAATAATACTGTGCACAGAACAATTAAAATGAAACCTGTAGATGTAAACAAGAATAACGAAAAAGAAGTATTGTTACGAATAAATAAAATAAAACAATTAACGTTCAATAAGAAACCTCCAAAATTTAAAATCGGCGATAGAGTAAGAATTAGCAAATATAAAAAGGTGTTTGCTAAAGGTTATCTTCCCAACTGGACAAACGAGTTATTTACTATTTATAACGTTAAATCTACAGCGCCGAGAACGTATATTCTGAAGGACGATAAAGGTAATATATTAGAAGGTGGTTTTTATGAACAAGAAATAAGTAAAACAAAATTTGGTGACGTATATTTAATTGAAAAAATTTTAAAACGTAAAGGCGAGAAAGTACTTGTACGTTGGTTGGGTTATGATAAATCACACGACAGTTGGATTAATAGAAATAATATTATATAATAACGTGTGTAAAAAAATAGACGTCAGTGATGAAGCTTAAACGGCAGAAACATAAAATAAATATTCGCGATATTGATACGATTGTGTGTAATTGTAGTGATCTGAAGAAAAAGAGAAAAAACATAGTAAATTATTACCAGATAATATTAGATGTTTAATTACAGGCTCATCAGACATGGGGAAGACTAATTTAATGCTTAATTTGTTATTCGATCCGAACGGATTATGCTTTGAAAATATATATGTGTTTTCAAAATCGTTGTATCAGCCTAAATACAAGTTTTTAAATAGAGTGTTTTCAAAAATACCGTTTATAGGCTATCATACGTTTACAGATAATGACGAGGTTATACATCCGAATGAAGCTAAACCTAATTCTGTAATAATTTTCGACGATATAGCTTGTGAACGGCAGTATAATATACGAAATTATTTTACAATGGGGAGACATAATAATATTGATGTTTTTTATTTGTGCCAGTCGTATAGTAAAATTCCAAAACAACTGATACGAGATAACGCAAATTTAATAGTTTTATTTCGGCAAGATGAACTAAATTTAAAACATGTTTTTGCCGATCATGTTAACACGGATATGAGTTTTGATTGTTTTAAAGAAATTTGTAATAAAGCATGGATACGTGGTAAACATCATTTTTTAGTAATAGACAAAGAGAGTGATATGCGTCGCGGTCGTTATCGTATTGGATTCGATATTTATATAGATACATAAGGATTGATAAATTATTGTACAAGATGACGTCGCGAGCGAAACGTGAACAACTTGCGAAAGAGATTAAACAAATTAGGAAAGATATTAAACGGAAACACGCTAATTTGACTCAAAGTGCTATCAGCGAACAACAGGAATTAGAGAAACAATTAGAACCGATAGTTCAACCTTTAAAAAAGTTAATAAATTTACGTGATGTGCTTTACGATACGGATGAAAAAATGGATGATGTAGAAACGCGTTTAAAAAAACATAAACGTCGTGGAAATAAAATAGAAGAACAAAAAGAAGTAGGAATTACACCGATTAAAATGAGAAAAATTGGATCGATAACTAGTACACCTGAAATGGATGTTAACGAAGGTGCTACGGAAATATATGAAACACCGCCGACATTACAAGAAGTACTATCAACATCTACTGGTCTTAGTAGAGCAAATTATTGGATTGATAACGCTGTCACAGGAAAATTGCCTAGACTATATTTACGTAAATTGTTTAATGATAAAAATAAGGAAATCGATCATACTTACGGTGTTTATTTTGGAGACGATGATTCGATAAAGATAGGCAATTCAACTATTAATTTCGAGGGCGATAATATTATTATCGATAATGTAACGTATGAAGGTACGCCTGGACTTTATGAACTTCTTTTTATGAAAATACCTGACGATTATATATATTCAGAAGAGGATCTGCATACGTACGGTTTGATACTAAAAGCGACAAATGCTCATAAACAGAGTCACTCTGATCGAGTTAAGAGTAACAAAGGACATAAATATAATAATATAATTAAAAATCTGGTATCAGAGTCAACGTCTACTAAATCGAAACTGAAACGTATTGAAGGACGCGGTGTTTTATCGTTAACTAACGATGATAAGCCGAATTATGTATATTGGGATGATCCGAACGAGTTATGCGACAGATTACGTTTATTAATAGCATCTAAGAATACCGGTCATTCCGGTCATGAAAATGAAATCATATCAATTATCGAAGAATTGCGAGAAGCGAATATAATAAAATAACGTGTAGTAACGTTAATTTTGTCATTTACAAAATGAGTATCGATAAATTCGGACGTTACAATAGACATATGCGGATAAACGTTGTTCGCGGTCCTACTGGTGAAGGTTTTCGTTTAACAGATGAGGGTGATTATGATATAGATAATAAAAGACTCTGTAATGTCGGTAACGCTGTTTCGGAAGAAGATGCTGTTACTTTTAAAATTTTAAAAGAAAATTGTTTATATCAAATTGATAATCAGTACGACGTTGCTTTGAAAAATATAATTAATTTAGCCGATCCGAAATTACTTACTGACGCAGCGACTAAATCGTATGTAGATACAAAAATTCCGACCGTATCAAATGGAATTTGTAACTTCGAAGGTTATAGGTTAAATAACATAGGTTATCCATCGGTTCCGACAGATGCTGTAAGCAAACAGTTTATACTCGATACAGTTAATATAGTTCAACAGAGAGTTGAAGACAGATTAGACAATTTTGTTAATATATTAAACAATCACGTGTATAGTATATTATATAATGTTTATGTAAAAACAACGAAAGATAATCCTGTCAGAGATATAGAAGATTGGAAAAAAAATATATATTTGTAAATTATTATTTATCGCCGTCACAAATGCGTGTATATCAGAAGAGTGCAGAAGATGTCCGTCGCGGTCGAGGATTAATCGGAAATTTACTGAATAAAGCGGTCGATATTTTACCTATCGAACTACATGTTCCTGGTTATCAATACTGCGGACCGGGTACGAAATTAAGTAAACGATTACAGCGCGGAGATTCGGGTATTAATAAATTAGACGCGGCTTGTAAGGAACACGATATAATATACTCGAAATATCGAGATACTGAAAATCGTTCTAAAGCCGATCGTGAATTAGCGGAAAAAGCTTGGCAACGTGTAAAAGCACGAGACTCGTCTATCGGTGAAAAAGCTGCTGCTTGGGCGTTAACTAATATTATGAAAGCGAAAAGTAAATTCGGCGGCGGTATTAAAAAGAAAAAAAGAAAAAAATAAGCGAATTTCTAAATCAAAAAAAAGAAAAAGGAGGGGAAGGGGATTATACTTACGGCCGTATAAAAAATCTGGTGGTGGTGGCGGTGGTGGGAATAAAAAAAAAAAAAAACATCGAAAGAAATAAAGATTCCTTCACACGCTCTCACCAATAATGAATTGTTTTCCTACGCTAAACTCTTGAATGTATCTAATTTTAGAGGTGTTTTTATGAAAGATACTTTACCGTTAAAAATTCAGAAAAATGAAACCGGTATTGTTAATTTAGATAGTATACGCGGGTTAGGTACGCATTGGGTATGTTACCGTAAACAAAATAAGACAATAAACTATTTCGATAGTTTTGGTAATTTAAGACCGCCGATTGAATTAGTTCGTTATTTTCAAACATCGGAGCAACAACCCGTCAATATAAACTATAATTATAAACGTTATCAGCGATCGAATACAGTTAATTGTGGACGTTTGTGTTTACAGTTTCTTAGTAATAATGTTTAGCTTAAACGGAGTAGGATCCTCGCTTAGTTGTGATATATTTCCTCCCATCGAACTCGAAGGAAATTGGGAACTCGGATTGATTAATTTCATGACATACAATTCCATACCGAATGTTGAAGAAAATGTAAATAATATGTTTTATTTCGGTAACGATGGAGTGATTGCATTACCTACAGGCTCTTATGAAATCGAGGATATAAACACTTATATAAATCAAAAATTACCAAAAAGTAATAAAAGGAAAATTATTAAATTATTAATACGTGCTAATAATAATACTTTGAAAAGCGAAATCTATTCGAGTGAAACGATAGATTTCACTAAACCGAATTCTTTGGCTTCTCTTCTCGGATTCGCTAATACTGCCAAACTCGAACCGCTTATATGGCATTCATCACAGTCGACAATCAACATTGTAAAGACAGACATTGTGAGACTTGTCTGTAGTGCTGTGGTTGGATCATTGAAGAACGGCCGAGAATCTCATATATTACACGAATTTTATCCGACAGTCGGACCGGGGTATAAATTAGTAGAATCACCGACAAACGTTATCTATTTACCAGTGAATACAAATAGATTAGATAATATTACAATACGATTAGAAGATCAAGACGGAAAGTTAATAAATTTTAGAGAAGAAACGATTTCTTTACGATTACATATAAGAAAAAGACGAGATGAGGCTAATTTTTCCATATGGGCAAAATAAAACAATAGTTAAGCCCGTAAATAGTGTCAGTAACATACGGGATGCTAATCAGTTAACATCTCTTAATAGAAAATTTTTAAAATCGTTAGGGTATAAAGTACTTATTAACAATGAGTATATTGGACGTGTTAAATAGCGCTGTCTATGATGACGATAGTATCATCGGACGTGCGTATCATACACACACTCCTTACGCATCTACTACATTAAATAATAATGATGAGATACGTATTCCTGTTCATCAACAAGATCATTATACACTTCCCTGCGAGAGTTATCTACATATCGAAGGTAAATTAATGGGTGAAAACAATCAGAAAAACGAAAATATTCAATTAATTAGTAACGGATTAGCGTTTTTATTCGATGAAATACGGTACGAAATATGTGCTACGGAAGTAGATCGTGTTAAAAATGTTGGTATCGCATCAGTAATGAAGAATATTTTAACATTCAAACCCAGTGATATGAAGAAAATAACTAATGCAGGATGGACGGGAGATGTAAAAAGTTGCTTCACAACAGATTCAACGAATTTCGTGTTTTGTATTCCTTTAAAATTATTACTCGGTTTTGCTGAACAATACAAACGCATAATTTTAAATGTGAAACAAGAACTGATTTTAATACGATCATCGTCTGATAATAACGCTGTAGTTTTAAACGCTATCGATAAATATAAATTACAATTAACAAAAATCAATTGGCGAATTCCTTATATTTATGTTAGCGATGAGTATAGACACAGATTATTGAGTATTGTTGATAGAGATACGCCAATAAAATTAGCGTTTCGTAGATGGGAGTTGCAAGAATACCCGACTTTACCAGAAACTAAACAGTTGACGTGGACGATAAAAACTGTAGCACAGACTGATAAACCGCGTTATATAATTGTAGGTTTTCAAACAGATAGAAAAAATAACATAACAAAAAATGCCTCTCATTTTGATTTATGCAACTTGCATAATATTAAATTATATTTGAATTCGCAATACTATCCGTATGATAATTTAAACGGAAGTAAAGAGACGCTATACGAAATGTATAAAGGGTTTCAATCATCGTATTATGATGGTAGCGAGAACGAACCTGTTCTGGACAGGACCGATTATTTATTATACGCGCCGATAATTGTTATTGACTGCTCTCATCAGAGCGACCTTTTAAAAACCGGTTCTGTTGATGTTCGTTTAGAAATAGAATCAGCGCAGAATTTTCCGTCGAAAACGACTGCGTATTGCTTACTAATATCTGATAATTTGCTTGTATATTTACCTTTATCTGGTGTTATAAGAAAATCGATAGAATGAATCGATTGTTAACATTATATTTATTCGCTTGTCATACACATTTTATAATCACTTGTAGTGTTAGCGCTTTATAATAATGATCGGTTTTATTGTTGATGTTCAATGTTTTTTCGACGACGCTAAAAATTATATTGTTAAAGAATTGTGTGTACAAAGAATAGAAAATCACAACTGTACCGGTGTGAGAGAACATTTTTTGTTTTTACCACCATTCGATTATCGTTATTTATCAAAAAATAGAAAAAAACAAGTAGAGTGGTTGAAAAGATTTTTTCATGGTTTCAGCTGGAATTGTGGAATTCACAGCTATGACGAACTTCACAATATTTTAAACAGCATCGTTACTGAAGGTGAATATGTGTACACTAAAGGAGCAGAAAAACAGAGACTCATCCAGGACATGATCGACTACAAGTCGGTTGAAGTAATAGATCTCGAAGCGCTTAAGTGTCCATCATTAAGTGTCTTACAACAGCAGACTGTGGCACGTGTCGATTGTCCATATAAACATAATCTTGATCATTGTGCGCTAAATAATGTATTTCATATAGCAAATTGGATATTGAATAATAAAATTTAAAATGTATTTTTTTAATGTATTTATTTCACATCTTTTTCCTTCACTATTATTAATCTATGATCGACTACAAGTCGGTTGAAGTGTCCCTCATTAAGTGTCTTAAAACAGTCTGTATAAACATATTTTTTTTCTTCACTATTACTATGCTAGAACATCACATTATTATTAATCCGGGAATCCATGATAAATACCAAACAAAGGAAAGGATTTTGTGAAAGTATTAAACACCAACACTAAATTTTTTTTTATATGCTATTTATTTATACATATATATATATATAAAATTACAAAAATTCTATAATTTTTTTATTAATTCTTTTATAAACGGTTGTATAGTCGAGCCTGGTCTGTCGACTATCGCTTTCAATTTCACAATTTCTCCAGGTGTTAATCTTTTTGGCGAAAAAAACCATTTATGGAGAAGACGACTCTCCTCCTCCTGTTTTGATGACGTGTTCATTTCCATCAAAGACGCAAATAGAAGTAGGTCAAAAACAGCTGTAAATGTGTTCTATGTAAAATTAAATACGGTTTAAAAATAACATAGGAAAATCTTATAACAAAAACAAATTAATTTTTTGAATAGAGAAATATAAAATACGTTATACCTTGTAATAATACATATATTAAAAATGATATAAAAAGAACACACTTATTTTACAGGTGACCAAAAAAAACAAGAATTATTATACACGTTCTTGTGTAAAACATATTATTTTTATTATATATATTAAAATTAAATTATTTATATATATATATACATACAATTAAATACTTATTTATAATATATACATATTTACATACATCAATCAATCAATCAACTAACAGACCAACCTTAAATTATTTTAATACGGCTTATACCGCGTCTTGTACGAGCCGTGTGCTACATCTTTAACATTTTTAATTTTGTTTAAAGCCGATTTAAATAAATCGGCTGTTGCCACGAACAGCGGGTCTTGTTGTGACGATGCTAAAACAGTCACTTTACGGGATACTTTTTGCCACCAGCTGTCGGAAGGTACACGTTTGATGTCAGCCGTCTGCGTTAATTTTACCTCGATCAAATATGGACCTTCCTCACCTGGTGTTTTAACCCATTTCTTCATACCGTCTTTTAATATCTCAAACTTTTGTTCAAATTTAGCGTTTTTGATTTTTTTTGATTTTTCAGATTTTTTAGATTTTTTAGATTTGGAAAAAGAGTTAAAAATTTTATCAAAATCGTCTTCGCTATCTGATTGAGTATCGGTACTACTATCGCTGTTTTTATTGAGTTCAATCGTCTCGGCCGATTTCTTTATACTAATTAATTCACGAAACAATTTAATACTATCATGATCTAAATTTTTGCTATTGTAAAGTTCGTCATCAATCTGAGAATTAAAATAATCGATAATTTCCGCTAAGGTCATTTCTTTTTGTTTCCTACGGAAAATATCGATTTCTGACGGTTCATCATCAAATATATGCATGACCGCATTCTGAATAATTAAATATAAATTAATAATAATTGAAGGTTGGTCCAGTACAATCGCTTTCAAATTTTCTAATGCCTCCTCCCACAGCACTATTTTTACCAGCCCCGTTATGTAAAGACATTGAATCACGTCTTTAATTGAAAAATACGTCGATGGGCCGGCGGATGCTGAAGGAGAAGTATTGGATGCTTCGCGTTCCATTACTAGAAACAGAAAAAAAATAACATAATTAATTTCTAACAACATTTTAAAAAAAATAAATAATATTGTTAGAAAAAAAGAAAATTTAGAAATCTGTTAAAAATTTTTCTATTTCTAGCAATAAGTTTTCATCATCATCATAGTTATCTGCAACGCTTGTTCCTCCTGTCGAGCCAAAACCACAAGAACCGCGAGCTGTTGAATCTAAACTCGCTAATTCTTGTAATTTTGGCTCAGCTATTTGTTCGCATATTAACTGCGCTATACGATCTCCTTTTCGAATGTAAAAAATTTCAGAAGAATGGTTAAATAAAATTACACCAACATTTCCGCGATAGTCTCTGTCAATAACGCCTGCACCGACGGCGATATGGTGTTTTAACGCTAACCCAGAACGTGGTGCAATTCGTCCGTAACATTTCTCTGGAATTTTAACAGCCAAATCAGTTTTAACTAACGCATTGTCATGAGGAGCGATCATACAATCATACGCGCTTCTGAGATCGAAACCCGCAGCATATGCGCTCATTTTGACTGGAGGATAAGCATTATTAGATAACTTGACAAAAAACAGAGTTGGAACTGCCATTATGCCTGCAACACAAAAAACAAATTATACTGCCTTCAGCGATGATAATATCTATATACAAAAACAATTACATTATCGGATAATATTAACATATATTAAAAAACAATTTTAAACAATTACTTACTGAATTGATGTATGAAGTTGTTGTACAAAAAAGAGAAGAAGAACAAGTTGATAATATCTGTATAAAACAAAATCAAGTATTAGTTTTATAACTTAACATAATCACCAGTAGCGTTAGTATTTTTTAATAAAAATAATCATTTACCAAAAGTGACGGTAGTCAGTCGCTTGATAAAAACGTACGAAGGGAGACGAAAGCTGATATAAATACAAGCTGATAATATCTGTATAAAACAAAATAAAGTATTAGTTTTATAACTTAACATAATCACCAGTAGCGTTAGTATTTTTTAATAAAAATAATCATTTACCAAAAGTGACGGTAGTCAGTCGCTTGATAAAAACGTACGAAGGGAGACGAAAGCTGATATAAATACAATCTGATAATATCTGTATAAAACAAAATAAAGTATTAGTTTTATAACTTAACATAATCACCAGTAGCGTTAGTGTTTATAATATAAATAATCATTTACCAAAAGTGACGGTAGTCGATTGATAAAAACGTACGAAGGGAGACGAAACAAGCTGATAATATCTGTATTAATTTTACAACTTAAAATCTATTACTATCAACAGCGCTAATGTTTTTATACTAAATAAAAATATCCGCTTACCAAAAATAGTAGTAGTAGTAGTAGTAGTAGTAGTAGTAAGCAGATGATATCTGTATAAAAATAAAAAAAGTATTAATTTCACAACTTAACATTATCTATTTAAAATCTATCACCATCAACAATGTTAGTGTATACAAAAAATTGTCTCTTACCTGAGATAGCAGCAGTACAACACGTCGAGTCGAACGAAGAATTGTACATAGATCAGTAAAATTCAATTTACTTTATATACATTTTTTGAGAATACCAATTATGACCTCTGTACAGAGACTTGTTTACTGTTTTCCGTTATCAAGCCACTTCCATTTACGTAATTATACAAAAAAACTGTGATTAATAATCATGTGATATACGCGTGAAACTTGTTATTTACAGATTGTAATGTCAAAACAACAAAAAAATAATATAAAGAAATAAAAATACTGTAAAAAGAATAATAATTAGGACTTTGTATCCAGATTTTGTTTACTGTTTTCGTTATCAAGCTAATTCCATTTACGTAATTGTACAAACAACTGCAATTAATAATCATGTGGCATACACGTGAAACTTGTTATTTATAGGTTGTAATGTCAAAACAAAAAAAAAATAATATGTAAGAATACAGTAGAGAGAATAATAATTAAAACTCTGAACCCGGATTTCGTTATCGAACCAATTATTTTAATAACTGTAATTAATAATCGTGTGATATACACGTGAAACTTGTTATTTACAGATTGTAATATAAAAAACAAAACAAAAAATAATATAATTAAGAGTACTGTCGATTAAACAACCCGGAATTATCGCAAATTGGTTTTTCCATTTATGTACGGCGCCAATTAACTGAAATGACGTAAATATTTTTTTTCTCAATTTGTATTTTACTGTTATAAACGCAAAACATTTAAATACTATGATTTTATTTCTCTACATCAGTATGAAGACAAATTCATCAAATTCGTTACAGAACAGATAGAGAGATACAATCGCTTCATAACAAAATCAACGAATTTTGTGTACCTTCAAAACTATTACTCAGCTTTATTGAACAACAGCAACCTATAGGTATTGGAATTATTTATTTTACTGTTAGACTAATTCAATAGTAAATATTTACTTTTTAAAAAATGAATGATTTTACTTTTTTTAGATTATAATGGACAAACAACTCCCATTCAAAAAGAGATTGTCTGTGAGAACCGATAATGACGCAAATACTGGCACACCTGAACCGGGATCTTCATCCAGACAAGATCCTCAGCCTGGGCCATCTTATATACAACATCCAAGTTATTCTTCCACATCATCACCACCATCATCATCATCATCATCATCATCATCATCATCATCATCATCATCTAATAATAATTTACATTTAAAAAATAATAGATTAAAACATATAATTTTAGAAAATAAATTTATAGAAATAGAAAATGCGTTTAAGGGTAATTTAAGAACGTATTTTTATAAAAATAATAATAACGTAATTAAAGACATATGTCTATTATTAATTTATTTAAAATTAGAAATATTAAACATTTTAAGTAATATGATTGTAATATATAACGCTATAAAATTCAATATTTTAGTTGAATGTACATACGTTAAAAATAATATTAATGAATATCAGGACAGAACATTTAAAACCAAAAATATTATTTTACTTCATAGTTCGTCTATACCATCTGAAATAGACAGTATGATAAACAGTATTTGTAATGAAGAAGACATATATGTACAAAAAGGCTCTGGATGGTCGTTACATTCAATTGACGGGATATTAATTCGAATTAATCGTTTTAAGCCTTTAAGAGGTAGTTCGTATATTCCGCTTTCACCAAAACTGACTGCTAAAAAAAGCATAATTAATCCTAAAAATACAGATAATTATTGTTTTAAATGGGCGATTCTTTGTAAATTCGTAAACGGTTCACACCCGGAACGCATAAATTTTCGTTATAAGGATTTAGAAAATAAATTTACTTTTAATAATATCGATTTTCCTACTCCGTTAACACAAATAAAAATTTTTGAAAAAAATAATAACGTTTCGATTAACGTGTATGGTGTTGAAAACGATATCACAATTTACCCGTTAAAAGTATGTGATAATGAAAAATCAAACCATTTCGATCTTTTATTATTAAATAAAAATAATACGACCCATTATTGTTATATTAAAAATTTCACCAAATTAATTAGATCGCAAGTAACTAAAAGTTTTAATGATATAGAATTTTGTAAACGATGTCTAACCTACTTCACTGTTAAATCTAAAAAGTTAAAAATACATAAACGAAACTGTCAAAAAAATACACCTACACGAGTGATAATGCCGACTGATAATTTAAAATTTCAAAATTTCCAATACCAATATAAACTTCCAATAGTAGTTTACGCGGATTTTGAATGTATATTAAAACCGATAAGTACTTGTTACCCTGATCGGAAATATTCTTTTACAGTCGCGAATGAACTACACGAACCTATGAGTTTTTGCGTTTATTTCGTTGTAGATAATTCAATTCCCGCTAATATTAAAAAACATTTGCCATCAGAACCGTTCTTATATAGAGGTAAAAATGCTGCGGAAAAATTCGTATCATATCTCGTTGAAAACATAAATTTATTAGGTTTGCTTCTTAATAATATTATACCGTTAAAAATGACAAAACAAGATAAAATCAAATATAAATCTACTACACATTGCGAAATGTGTAAACGCGAATTCACGTTATTTTACAGACCCGTTAGAGATCATTGTCATATTACCGGTCGTTACCGTTCCGCATTATGTAATAATTGTAATCTGAGGAGACAAAATCAAAAATTTGTTCCCGTTTTTATTCACGCTAGTTCAAATTATGATTCTCATTTTATCGTCCGTCAATTAGGGTATGATATTAGGCAAATAATTGTTATTCCAAATTCGACTGAAAAATATATATCATTTTCAAAAAAAACGTGTAACGGAATAACTATTAAATTTGTTGATACTTTTCGTTTTCTAAATAGATCCTTAGCGGAACTAAGTAATAATCTACCAAAAAATCAATTTTTTCATACTAGCAAATTTTTTTCAAATAATGATATGGATTTAGTCACTCGAAAAGGTGTATATCCTTATGAATATACCGATTCGTGGGAAAAATTGGAAGTACAAGAACTACCTCCTAAAGTCGAATTTTATAGTAAATTAAATGCGAAACATATAAGCGATGAAGATTATAATCACGCGGTTCAAGTTTGGAATCATTTTAAAATTAAATCGTTGGGCGACTACAGTGATTTATATTTGAAAATTGACGTATTGCTTTTATGCGACGTTTTTGAAAGTTTTCGTTTGCTTTGTTTATCTTCACATAATTTAGATTGCGCGCACTATTTAACCGTTCCAGGGTTTGCTTTTGATGCGATGCTATTTTGTACTGGTATTGAACTTGAGTTGCTTAACGAATACGAAATGTATATGTTTTTTGAGGCCGCTGTAAAAGGAGGAATATCGTCATGTATTAAAAAACATTCAAAAGCCAATAACGAATATATAAAAGAAACATATAATCCAAATTATCCTAAAACATTTTTAGCATATTTAGACGCGAATAATCTATACGGGTGGGCGATGAGTGAATATATTCCGTATTCTAACTTTGTATGGACTGATAAAATTACTATTACAGATATATTAAATACCCCTAATAATTCTAAAACAGGGTATATATTAGAAGTCGATATAGAATACCCTGAAAGTTTACACGATAACCATATGGATCTACCATTTCTTCCAATTAATAAAAGTATAAATCACACAAAACAAACAAAATTACTAACTACATTAGAACCAAAAGAACATTATATTTGCCATTATATCAATTTAAAACAAGCTGTCAATCACGGGTTGAAAGTAACTAAAATTCACAGAACGTTAAAATTTTATCAAAAACCATGGTTAAAACCGTATATCGATTTAAATACGGAAAAACGACGAATTGCAACAAACGAGTTTGAAAAAGATTTTTTTAAATTGTTAAATAATTCTGTCTTTGGTAAGTGTATGGAAAATGTAAGAAAAAGAATGAAATTAGATCTTGTAAGTGAAAATAAAAAATTATTAAAACTTATTTCTAAGCCGACTTTCAAAGACAGAATTATATATGATAAATCACTTTGTGCTGTATTATCAAACAAAACGTCTATTTATTTTAATAAACCAATTTATGTAGGTTTCGCGGTATTAGAATTGAGCAAAACCTTAATGTATGAATTTCATTATGATATAATGAAAAAAAAATATGGAAACAAAATTTCGTTATTATATACTGATACTGACAGTTTGTTTTATGAAATATTGACAAATGATTTTTATGAAGATATGTTAGATCCAGATTTGAAAATGTTTTTTGATACTAGCGATTATCCTCCTGATCATAAATGTTATTCTACTATAAATAAAAAAGTAATTGGCAAATTTAAAGACGAATGTAACGGTATTCCGATTAAGGAATTTATTGGTTTACGATCAAAATTATATACCTATACTACGCGTGACAATAATATTCAAAAGAAAGCGAAAGGAATTAAAAAATGTGTAATTAATAACGAGATCGCGTTTAACGATTTCAAAAATTGTCTTCATAATACTCTTTCGGAAACAGAAAAACGTAGAATTATGAAATTAATAAGATCGAAAAAACATATAGTAGAATCGGTATCAATTAATAAATTAGCGTTAAGCAATAATGATGATAAGAGAGTATTATGTGATAACGGGATAAATACAATCCCGTACGGTCATTATTCATTAAGCCATTCAAGTTGATACTTTATAGTCGAACTATGAATCGTCTTTTTATGTTGCAAAATAAACACAATCAACGTAAAAACATCGTTTTTAATATTTACGATACTCAGACTATGGGACTTAAAAATTTTAATATCTGTTATTCTAAAATATTTAAATTTCTTCGTGAAAAAGTAGAAGAATATGATAATAATGTGGAGTGTGTTAAAAATTGTACAAAGTTTGATGTGTATCAAAATACTTGTTGTAATAATCATTTAAAATGCGATCAACGTGTTACTCAACTTTGGAATACTATATCTCAATTATTTTAACATATTTTAATTTACCATGACATTTTATGTATATATTTTTAATACCTGAACAAAAAAACGATATCGACAATATTCAAATAATTTCCTACACAAAAAAATGTTCATTGAAACGCATACTGGAAACGTGATTGTGTTAATTGCAATGAAACCAATAATAAATTAATCTTTTGACCTTCTACTTATAACACGTACTGACGATAATGCGTTTTCTGTCTATATAAACCGATTAAAAATTGTGGCTCAGCATCCAGAAGCATACCAACTGTTGTAATGTATAATCACACAGAATTTTTGAAACGCTTAAAGACGTTTTATAAAATTGAAAAAGCTGGACGAAAAAAACATTATCATAGATTTTATCCTAATAGAAATCAAAATCCTCACAATCTGGCAGCCGCTGGATTTGTTTATGAAGGCGATGGCGACACCGTTCGATGTCTGACATGTAGAATCAGATTTATGGAATGGACGGCGGAGGATTGCCCTATAGCATTACATAAGAAAAGAATGCCGCAATGCCAGTTTGTGATAACACAACTTGGATGTGATCATTATCATCTTTAAGGTATTTTTTTTTTAAAATAATTTTTACTATTTTAAAAAAATAGGTGATTATATTAGTTTCACAATATAATTTAATTCGTTACCTGTAAAATAAGTAGGTTCTTCATATGTCGTTTTTACATTTCTCTATTCCAACAATTTTGTCTTATAAGTCTTTCCTATATCATTTTTTTTTAAATATGTAATTATTAAAATATATAATGTATTCTGTACGTTTTTCTATTACTTTTTTTATCTTTAGTTAATAGGATTCAATTTTTAGTTCTTAAAAGTTTAGTTTATCTTTTGTTCAATTTTTAAAAAAATATGACTTTTTTTTCAAAGGATTCTTGGTGCGTTTAATTAACAAATTATTATTTTTGTTTGTTATAGGTTGGGGAGGACTGACTTCCAACTACTGACAAAAAAAAAATAAAAATAAAAAAAAATAAAAAATAATATGTTAATATAATCTTAATTATTTTGTTATCATAGTTCAAATAGTTATTTTGTATGTACTTTATAGTTAATGTAATCTCAATTATTTTGTTATCACAAAATTTGTTAGTCATTTTGTATGTACATAGTTATTTTGTATGTACTTGTTAATATAATCTCAATTATTTTGTCGTCATAAAATTTGTAACTGTTCAAATAGTTAGTTTATATGTACTTGTTAATATAATCTCAATTATTTTGTTATCACAAAATTTGTAACTATTCAAATAATCATTTTGTATGTACTTATTAATATAATCTCAATTATTTTGTTATCACAAAATTTGTAACTATTCAAATAATCATTTTGTATGTATTTGTTGATATAATCCGATCATTATATATGTATTTAATGGTATGATAATAAATATTGTGATCTGCTTTGATTTGTTATTATTATTTCGTAGGAATAATTAAAATAAAACCAGTGTTTTGTTAACAATACAATTTATTACACTCTTTACAACAATGAAATATTTCTCAATACAAAAATTCGAGTCATATCAATTTGAAGGTTATAGGTTGTCCATCGACTGTAACGTAAACAAGCGTCGACAATAATACATATCAACTTTATTTTTATAAATTTTATTTACAAACTGAACTTTTATTCTTCTTCATCGATATTACTATCAATTATTGTGTGAAATCGATTGGTCTTTCTTTTGAATTATCAATTGTAATATTAATTCTTTCAATTTGTATAGTACATCATCATTTGCACATTTCAATCCGAATATCGATAGATTATTTTGTTCTGTTCTAACTAATCCGCCCGTAAATTCATTAAAGACATACACAGTGTTATTCTTAAAAAAGTATAAATTGCCATCAGAAAATCTAAATGATGAATCGATTTTAGGCGGTATTCCAGGAAATGTATCGGATATATAACCCCATGATTTAGTAGTGAACATACACTCATTGACTTCTCTATAATAATTATCATCATGAAATATATAAGTTTTACCTGTATAACTGTTAAATACCGCATGCAAATTATTCGGTTGTATGTTAAATAAAGACTGGATATGCTTCGGATAACCATGACTTAATTTAAGACTCATTAAATCAAACATGAATACCAAAGAATCTATAAACATAACTATCTCGCCAGATGGCCGTTGATATACAGCTAAAATTTTTGTGAAATTTCTTGGAAGAAACGTTAACCAATGCTTTATTATAAGCGGTTTGGTGTACATCATCTCTGTCGGATTTAATATCCACAGCCATTTTTCATGTAATATATATAATCGTTTATCGGCAATTAAAAATAAATTAATATTTTTAAAATTACAAAGATCAATTTTATTTGTATCTATAGGACGCTCGTCTTCCGTCTCTGGTATTGAAGAAGATGGTGACATCGGCATGAAAGACGTCATAAAAGTGTTTTGTGTCTTACCATACAAATTTTGAATAGCTAAAATATCTTCATCACCTAACTCGATTTTACCGTTGTAATAAGCATACATTACAGAATCTGATACATCTGAATGTGATAAACCTATAGCATGACCGATTTCGTGTATTAAAGTTGCATACAAACTTGATTGGCCAAGAGGAACGACTTTACCAGTCGAATATGACCAATTTTCATCTTCATCAATATGAATTTCTCGTCTTGAATTATTATAATCAGGAAAATATGCGTGCGCTAATGTTCCGCCTTTGCCGTCAAACATTCTCGTACATTGCCATGATTCTTTTTGCATCATATGTTTCAATCGTTTATTAGAAATTAAAATATCTGTATTCACTCTATCATGTTTGAAACGTATACCAGACTTTTCCTCCCATACTGCGAAAGATTGTTTAGTCAATTCTAACACCTCTTGATTCGCTAAATAATAATGCCATGTTACTTCGGGCTTGTTCCATTTGAAACTAGATACTCGATAATCGATAATATCACTGTTACCGCACCTAGTTTTCGACATTAAGTTTATAGTTTCATTATTTAATTCGCCATCAGTAGGCAATTTATAGTATTCTTGAAATATAAGTAACGCGTTAGCAATATCTGATTCATTTACCGCTTGCAACGAAAATTCATCATATGTTTTAAGATAACCATAGTCATATAAATATCGCTTAACTTTATCCATTTCAATCTGTGTTGTATTATCGGCCGAAGAATTTTCTAGTAATATTTGATCGCATTTTGCCCATAATGTTAAAAAAAATATTACAGATTTAAGCGGCGTCATAGTTTCCGATTGTACTGTACAATGACAAATACCAAATAACGTTATTAATAAAAAAAATATATCACGCCATTATCCCTTCTCCTAAACATTTGTTTACAAACAGACGCGCTCCGGCGGCGGTCGCCGAACTCCGAATGTTTACGTTTACGTTTTTCGTGTCCCAGCTTTGCGTTGTTTACGTTTGTCGGAATGTTTATGTTTACGTTTGTTACTGGGTCAGCGTGCCGTCGACGCGGCGGCCAAAGAAAACAACGAGCACGTGGTGATAGCCGCCGCGTCGGCGAGAGAGAAAAAAACGTAAACATAAACATTCCGACAAACGTAAACAACGCAAAGCTGGGACACGAAAAACGTAAACATAAACACGAGGAGGTCGATGACCGCGACGCGGCGACGGTGGGTGCGGGGCGAGGCGGAGGTGGGGAGGAAGGAAAAAATGTAAACATAAACAGAGGAGAGAACGTAAACAACGCAAAGCTGGGACACGCGGTGGAGAAAAAAACGTAAACATAAACACGAAGAGGTCGATGACCGCGCGGTGGGTGCGGGGTAGGGCGGGGGTGGGGAGGAAGGAAAAATGTAAACATAAACAGAGGAGTGGGGGGCGTGGCGAGAGAGAAAAAATGTAAACAAACCGAAAAAACGTAAACAAACGAGCGGAGTTGAGTGACCGCGCGGGCGGTATGTAGGTGAAGACGGGGGTGGAGGGAGTGAAAAAAATGTAAACATAAACAAACGAGGGGGGCGTGGCTGTCCCAGAACCAACCTTTTATTACTACTGACGTGACACGAGAAGGCGAGACGAGCCAATCGAGGATCAGCAGCAGCTTGATTGGCCTCGACGTGACCATCTAACGTGCTCGAGGCGAGCCAACCAGGGACCAGCGGCACTCTGATAGGTTCATGGCACACGACCTGTCAGGGCATAAAAAGAGCGCCGCTAGAATTTTTGGCGCATGAGGAGAAGGCCGCTGCCTTTCGGGACTCTCTCCAGACCATCCATAGTCACCCCGTTAGCCCGGACTTTGACGCCATCGCCGAAAATACTATAGACACTTTTTTAACCACCCACTCAGACCTCTTCACCCCACACGACGTCCTAACCGCAGACCACGACCATCCGCTGGAGCGGCCCATCGAACCAGACGACATCAAAGACCGACTTAGAAAATGTAGGAATACAGCCCCCGGCCCTGACGGAATCCCCAACCGGATTTTAAAAGCGCTCCCCGACACTGCTATCGAAGCCCTAGCCCATCTATACACTGCTAGTCTCCTCCTTGGCTACGTCCCGCGGGCCTGGAAACACGCCCATGTCCTCATGTTCCCCAAACCTAAGAAAAGCGCCAGCCTCCCGTCGAACTATCGCCCGATTTCTCTCACCCCTGCAATCTCCAGGCTTTTCGAGAAAATCCTCGTCGCCAGGATACATCCCCACCTACAAACTCATAGCGTCCTCCCTAGTACCCAGGGCGGATTCCGCCCTGGCTACAACATATACGATCAACTCGTTCGGGTTATCAGCGCCATCCAGGACAACTCGGCCCGCAAACGCCCGACCATCTTAGCCCTACTCGACATCCGCAAAGCCTTCGACTCTGTCTGGCACAATGGCCTCCGTTTTAAGATCCTCGGATGTCACTTTCCCCCAACCATCGTCAAATGGCTCTCCCAGTTCCTGGATGGCCGCACGGCACAAGTCCGAGTCCGTCAGCATCTCTCGGCACCCTTCAGCCTTCACGCCGGTGTCCCCCAAGGCTCCGCCATTAGCCCGCTACTCTATATCATCTTCACGAAAGACACCCCTCCCCCTCCGCCTACTCTACCCTACCCATCTGCAGGCCTAGCCCAGTACGCCGACGATACTGCCTACTGGGTCTCAGCAGGCGCACACCGGCAGATCCCAATCAAATTACAGCAAATCCTAGAACCTTTCTTCGCCTACTGCAATACTTGGCGAATAACTGTAAACGCGGACAAGACCCAACTCTGTGTTTTCAACTCCACTGGACGCAACATGTCGCATTTCTATACAACGCCCGTCCGCGTTGGCCCATCATTAGTACGCCCGAAGCGTGATTGCCAATATCTAGGCGTCACGCTTGACTCCAAACTTACCTGGCGACCACACATCAAACGCACAACTACCATCGCCCGTACCCGCCTCCGTTCTCTCAGAACCCTCAGCCGACTAAACCACTGCTCCAGCGACTTACTAGGCCGAATCTATACTACATGTATCCGACCCATCCTCACATATGCACACCCAGTTCTCCTTACTGCCTCTCCAGCCTACCTCGATCTTCACCGTCTCACAGAACGACGGGCCCTAAGACTCATATACCGCCGACCACGCCTGACGAAGACTTCCAATGCCGCCCTGTATGCGCTTAACACCCGCTTCCCTGACCTTGATTCCTTCCTTGTTAAACTCAACTGGAAGTATTCCCGCACAGCCTCCCGCCGCAATTCCATTCAAACGATAGTCCCGTCAATTAATAGAAACACCCGCAATACAAGCCGACCTTCCTACTTACTAAATCGCCTCCTCGCAATAGCCAATGGTCCTCCCCCTCGCCTCCAACCACGCCGGCGTCAACGACACAGACCGGTTTAAGCAGTAACACATACCTTTCCCCCGCCACGGACTTATCTCTCCCAGGCAGTAGCGACCTGTCTTCCTAAAGCAGCCTCAATACCCAACACGCGATAAACACTCTCTTCTCTTCACAGTAAACACACACTCTAGTTCCCCACACTTACGTACCCGAACATAACCCGAATCTGTTCCTTCCGCCTCCCTTGACGGCTCCCTGTCGCCACCCAACAGCTTTGGCGACCAGCGTCACACGTCCCAGTCTTGGCCGCCCCCCCCCCGCAAGAACGTCGCAGAACAATATGAAGAAGAAATAAACTAATTAAACAAAATGCATAAATAAAGATGCCCCAGAAACATTATAACGGCCACATCCATCTACCTCTCCCTCTCGAGTATGGCTACACACTACACCTCACACAATATAACCAACAAACAGTACTCTCCCAACTAAGTGCCTCCACCTTCTCTGCGCTCCGGTCGCCTGGCGTACGTCCCCCCAAAAAACCCCTTATCCACACGACTGAAGGGAGCTCGTCTCCAAAACAGCCCGAGTCCGACCATACTGGTCGGTCTCAAACAGCAAAAAAAAAAAAAAAAAAAAATTTTGGCGCACTCCATTGGACGCCTTGAAGACAGCAGGAAGAAGAGGAAGAAGGAAGAATGGAGAGCACAGGAGAGCCAGTGATCGAAATCGACTGGGACAGCAGCGGGCTCTACATACCGCTGCTGAAAGAAGAGGACAGCAGTACGCCCGGAACAGCGGACGCAGCCGCCGAACATCACAGCGCGGCTCGGGCGGCGTACGCAAATAATGTAGCGTCCTCGACAAACGGTCCTTTTAAGGACCACAAAAACGATAGTGTGTACGATTGGCGCCATTTGTCCTGTGACAATATATAACCATCATTATTACAAATAGTGCACAGGCTGCACTACTATTAAGTAGTGCAGCCTGTGAAGATACAGTCAACTCCCGATTTTCCAGGATTGGGTCAACCGGGAAAAATATATGATTTTAAAAAATTGTAGTTTTAGCAAAAATATTGATACATACTACGTTTATAATGACTTTAATTTATTACAGTATTCTTATGCCTATTATTTTCTGTGGAGTGCTGTAGCAAATAAATCACTAGTTGTAATTATTATAAGCAAATGACAGTCTGTTTAATGTGTTACGATACAATTTGACGGCCTCTTAACACTGCGCGCGTGCGCTATTAGAAGACGCAACGCACTGCATCAAATTGCCCCCGCATCATGGCTCATCTCAGCGCGAACTGGTTTTAGGCGCAGACAGAGTGTAGCGCCGTGTGCCGAGTTTGACCTTGACAGTCCAGTCAGTTGTTCTTTGAATTGTGACTTGGTAATTCGTGCTTTACCGACTTGTTTACCCTCACGTGTTGTTTTGTTGTGTTCGCATGTTTTCTTTGTGATTTAAATTTCAAAATGGAGAAAAACCATAAAAGGATTGTTTTATCAATTCAGAAAAAACTAGAGATTCTAGAAAAATATGAGAAGGGCCAAACTTTTAAATCGTTAAAGGACGAATATGGAATTGGTGATCAAACCGTTCATGATTTGGTTAAGAAAAAGGTGGAAATTTTAAAATTTGCGTGTTCTTCTGACTCATCATCTGGCATGAAGAAACGGAAAACTATGAAGAACTCGACATACAAAGACTTGGACCGAGCTTTACTCGAGTGGTTCAATAATCAACGAGCACAAGGGAATCCTGTAAGTGAACGAATATGTGCCAAAATAGCTAAGTTTTTTCGAAGCTTTACGCCTAGAAGGAAATTTTGATGCATCATCTGGCTGGCTGACACGTTTCAAACAATGTCACAGCATAAGAGAGTTGGAAATTCGCTGAGAAAAATTGAGTGGCGATCAAACGGCAGCAGAACAGTTTTTCAAAGACTTTAATCAGTTTGTTTTTTATGAAAATTTACAACCAGCACAAATTTACAATTCCGACGAGTCAGGATTATTTTGGAAGCGCTTACCGACAAAAACTTTAGCATCTGAAAATGAAAAAAGTGCGCCGGGACACAAAGTTAGTAAGGAACGAATAATGGTAATGTGTTGCTCTAATGCGACTGGGACACATAAACTTAAGCTCCTAGTGATAGGAAAATCAAAAAAAAAACCACGATCATTTAAAGGAACACGAGCAGTTAACATACCTGTAATTTACTACAATCAAAAGAAAGGGTGGATGAATAAAGACATTTTTTATGATTGGTTTCCACAATAAGTTTTGTGCACAAGTTCGAGAGTTTTTAAAATCACAAGGACTTCCACCCAAAAGCAGTGTTAGTATCAGACAATGCTAAATCACATCCAAGTGAAATGTTTCTCAGATCCAATGACGGACAGATCGTTGTTAAATACTTCCCGCCCAATGTTACAGCCTTGATCAAGGGGTAATAGCTACTGTAAAACTTAACTATCGGTCAAGTATTTTGAGAAAGTTTATAGAGGAAGGGAACTATTTCAAGACCTTTTTTAAGGGACTAAGTGTTCAGCATGCGATCTATGAGACTGCAGCTGTGTGGGACAAAGTTAAACCTACTACGATGACAAAGTTGTGGAAAAAAATATTTCCCGACATATCGGAAGATAAGGTTCTTGGATTTCGTTGTCCATGACGTGCCCGTTACTTAACTAAATATCACTATAATATTGACGACTCGGAACACAAAGTTTTTTATAAGTAAAAACGTAAAGTTTTACCTTACAGCCTAAACCGGCTTTCACCTATAGAAGGCTTCATCAGAGGCTGTCGTTAGTAGCGCTGCTCGTCTTGTTGTTGGCGACGAGAAAGTGTTTCGAAAGATTGAAGCTGTGTGTGTGTGGTGAGATGTGTTCGAATAATGCGTGCGATTTGAATTGTGTCTGTTCGTTTAGGATGTCGTTTTTATTTGTTTTTGTGTGTTTGTATATTTCTAATTGTTCTAGAGTGTCTAGTTTTCGGCCTTTTGTGTGTACGTGTAGTATGTTCACGTTATTGTCGATGTTTTTATATGTGGGGTTTGCTTCAATGAGGTGGTTTGCGAAGGTAGATTCTGTAGTGGTGTGGAGTGCTTTTGTGTGTTCAATGTATCTCTGTTTGAAGCTACGTCCTGTCTGGCCTATGTAGAATTTACTGCAATTTGAACAATTTAGTTTATATACACCGGGTAGATCGAATTTGTTTTGTGCTTTGGGCATGCGTTTTGATAGTGTGTGTTCTGTTTTGTTAGTAGTTTTGTAAGCGATTCTGTATCCTGCTTTTTTGAATTTGTGGGAAATTTTTTCTGTTTGTTTGTTGATGTATGTTAGTGTTATGAATTTGTTGTTTTCTGTCTTTGTCTGTTGTTTGTTTTGTGTAGGAGTTTACTGACTATTGTTCTGTCATAACCGTTAGATTCTGCTAGATATTTTATCGTGTTTAGTTCGTCTTTGTAGTCTATTTCATCTAAGGGGATGTTGTTAAGTCTATGTATCATGGTTCTAAAAGCAGCTAGTTTGTGTTGTATTGGGTGATTGGAGGTGTTGTGTATTAGTGTGTTAGTTGTAGTTGGTTTTCTGTATATACTGAATTTGTGCCTGTGTTCTAGTTTTGTGATGGAGAGGTCTAAGAAGTTTATGGTATTGTTGTGTTCGTATTCGGCAGTGAAGGTTATGTTTTTATGTATTTTGTTTATGTGCGTTAGTAACTGTTCACATTGTCTTTTGTTTCCCCTGTATAGTATTAGAATGTCATCAACGTATCTGTGCCAATATAGTATTTTATGTGAGTGTCTGTCATTGTTTGTGAGTATTTTTGTTTTTTCTAAGTGTTGGAGGAAGACTTCTGCTAGAATGCTGGATATGGGGGAGCCCATGGGTAGGCCATCGTTCTGTGTGTAGTATTTATTGTTATAAGTAAAGTAGTTTTGTTTTGTGATAATGTTCAGAGTTTCTGTTATTTCATTGATAAGTTCGTCTGGTGTGTTGTTCTGTTTGAGTTTGTTTTGTAGGATGGTGATTGTTTCAGAGATGGGGATGTTTGTGTAGACAAAATTATTAGACAACACACACAAATAGACAACAACATTGCAGTAAAAAACAACACTGACCTAGTAACAAAAATAAAAGACATACACATCCCCCATAACGCCACATTAGCCTCCTTTGACATTAAAAACCTGTACACAAACATCCCCATCTCTGAAACAATCACCATCCTACAAAACAAACTCAAACAGAACAACACACCAGACGAACTTATCAATGAAATAACAGAAACTCTGAACATTATCACAAAACAAAACTACTTTACTTATAACAATAAATACTACACACAGAACGATGGCCTACCCATGGGCTCCCCCATATCCAGCATTCTAGCAGAAGTCTTCTTCCAACACTTAGAAAAAACAAAAATACTCACAAACAATGACAGACACTCACATAAAATACTATATTGGCACAGATACGTTGATGACATTCTAATACTATACAGGGGAAACAAAAGACAATGTGAACAGTTACTAACGCACATAAACAAAATACATAAAAACATAACCTTCACTGCCGAATACGAACACAACAATACCATAAACTTCTTAGACCTCTCCATCACAAAACTAGAACACAGGCACAAATTCAGTATATACAGAAAACCAACTACAACTGACACACTAATACACAACACCTCCAATCACCCAATACAACACAAACTAGCTGCTTTTAGAACCATGATACATAGACTTAACAACATCCCCTTAGATGAAATAGACTACAAAGACTAACTAAACACGATAAAATATCTAGCAGAATCTAACGGTTATGACAGAACAATAGTCAGTAAACTCCTACACAAAACAAACAACAGACAAAGACAGAAAACAACAAATTCATAACACTAACATACATCAACAAACAAACAGAAAAAATTGCCCACAAATTCAAAAAAGCAGGATACAGAATCGCTTACAAAACTACTAACAAAACAGAACACACCCTATCAAAACGCATGCCCAAAGCACAAAACAAATTCGATCTACCCGATGTATATAAACTAAATTGTTCAAATTGCAGTAAATTCTACATAGGCCAGACAGGACGTAGCTTCAAACAGAGATACATTGAACACACTAAAGCACTCCACACCACTACAGAATCTACCTCCGCAAACCACCTCATTGAAGCAAACCACACATATAAAAACATCGACAATAACGTGAACATACTACACGTACACACAAAAGGCCGAAAACTAGACACTCTAGAACAATTAGAAATATACAAACACACAAAAACAAATAAAAACGACATCCTAAACGAACAGACACAATTCAAATCGCACGCATTATTCGAACACATCTCACCACACACACACAGCTTCAATCTTTCGAAACACTTTCTCGTCGCCAACAACAAGACGAGCAGCGCTACTAACGACAGCCTCTGATGAAGCCTTCTATAGGTGAAAGCCGGTTTAGGCTGTAAGGTAAAACTTTACGTTTTTACTTATAAAAAACTTTGTGTTCCGAGTCGTCAATATTATAGTGATATTTAGGAAGATAAGGATTTTGCTGGGTTTGAGGATGACGTTACAACCTCAGCTGACTTGGCCCCGTTAGCAAACACTGTCCTAGGTAGTGAAAATGTTGATCAAGATAACATAAAAGACTGGTTTGACGTTGGCGCTAACATGCCCGCATTTTAGGTTTCGACAGGCGATGAAATATTGATGCGGGCGCAGGGCATGGCAGAAAGTGAGAGTGGTAGTGAAGACGAGGGGGAGGGGAGTGACGAATGTGTTTCCGAGCCCAAAGTCACAAAAGGGGACAGCACTCAGTTACGTGGAGGGGCTTCTTGACTATTTAGAAGGACACGAAGACATTTTGTTGTGCGACAAGTTGGTTTTACACAAAATAAGGTCTATTTTAAAGAAAAGAGCAAGTGCTAAGAAGCAAAAAATTATTACCAGATTATTTTCAGCGTGTATAAACACTGACTCTACATTTTGTTCTGCTTGTATACTATTTTAATTGACAAAAACGTGATTTGACTAATTTTTATTGTGTAATAAAAGGTATGTACTACTTTATTATATGCACATATTTTATTTTTAACTAAGACCTTTATTTAAGCACTAGGTTACAATTTTTGCTTTAACCGGGATTTTGACTTATCCGTGATCACCCTGCCGGTGATTATACAGATAATCGGGAGTTGACTGTACATACTTTTTTGTTGTTTAAGGTGAGGCAGTAGGTCAGTGCTGTATTGGTTGCCAGAAGCTCAGTGTCAACACTTGAACAGGAGTTACCTGATACAAGGAAGGATTCTTGCGTACCAGGAATAAAGTATCCTGCCCCCGACTTCTTTCTTTGTATATCCAGTAATCCGTCTGTATAGATGTGGACATATTGGTTTTAGTTTTCTGCTATTATTTAAAAGTGAACTGATGACAAACAATCTGACTGCAGTAGCAGTGATAAATCTTCAGACAACAAAACTTATACAATGTCTGTTATCTAACATTGGTTATGATCAGACCAGTAATAACCATTTCTCTATTTCAGTTTTATACATTCTGAGAATTAACTAACGATTTGATTTAGGGATTTCCCACACTTGCACAAAAAAACATAAATCAGAAAGACAGTGTTTGCACTCCCATGGCTATGAATCACATAACAAATACAAAAAACCCAAAGTCGCCGTTTGGACATTATGTGCATTTCTATATTCAAACTTCTTTGAAATGTGTATATCATGTAGACTTTATAGATATTTCATCTACCTTTCTACAGTGAATTATTATGACCTTCTATCCAGGGTACTCTATTTATCAAAATAAAGTACACTACTCGTACTCTTGTTATAACATAAAACAGGCGAGCAATGGAAAAAGTGAGATGGGTTGATAAAGTAAGGAATGAAGAAGTCTTAAGAAGAATAAGGGAAGAGAGAAGAATCCTGAAGGTAACAGAAAATAGGAAAATGAAGTGGTTAGGTCATTGTTTAAGAAGAGACTGCTTCCTTAGAACTGCCATGGAGGGAGTCATAGAAGGAGAAAAAAGAAGAGGGCGTTACGAAGAAATGAAAAGACTGGCATGTGATAGGACAGCTTGGAGAGCTTTTACAATTTGAAGACCTGCCTTAGGGCAGAACACCAAATATATATCAGCTGTCCAAAATGTTCATGTTGAGGATATTTTGAAACATGCACAAAATAACTGTAATTGAATCCTTTGTCAAAAAAGGTCTAGCGGAATGGAAAATTACACAACAAACCGGTAAATGTGTTAGGAGATGCTGCACCTTCAAAACCATTGGTTTGTTAAGTGGGCACTCAGGTTTAAACAAGTTCGTACAAGCACTGAAGACGGTCCCACAGTGACATACCATGACAGTGAAGACATACCATTAAAACAAATCAGTGTTGGAAGACCAGCAATTGAGAGTAGACGAAACTGCTGTGATTACAGAGATATCACATGAGCAAGTGTATCATATGTTAATTTAAGAACTTGATGTCAAAAAATGTGTGCAATGTGGGTGCTGCATTTTTTTGGCACCCACTACAGTATCACCTCCAATACACAAAGAACTACATTTAAATTCGAGTTCACACTTACACATGATTATATTTGTTACGGCAGGATATCTAATACATTCGTTGTGAATTTCCATTGGTGCCAGTTCTTTTTTTTAATACTTACTTCTTGGTACGTGCGTCCAATTCATCCGCAATCGATGGCACGATGCACCTCGTACACTTGAGCAGCCAGAAGCAGTAGTTTTTAATCTCTCAAAATTGTTTTCATTTTTGTCTTGGTCCAATTTACCAAGTTCTCCTTCACCCTTATTTTCTTGCACGTCTGGTGATGCGTACATTCCAGGAGTATGTGTTGCAGTGTCTCAATCCCAGTGCCACACCTCTTGCACAAGGGGGACTCAGTCGGGTTGAATCGGTGAAGGTAGTGTTCTATGATTATGTGCCCTGTTCTGCCTCTAGCAATGAAAGTCTGGATTTGTCTGTTGGTATTTTTATACATCTCGAGATCACTGGGTGTTTGTTGAATCTCGTAAAGTTTTCATGCGACCTGACGATGTTTTCCATTCATGTGTCCACACGTCCTTATATGTCTGCTTGATGTAGTTTATGCTGGATGTAAGAATTTCCACCTTTTGTGGTTTAGGTTCCATACTAGCCGCCAACTTTGCGAGTTCATCTGCTCTCTCATTCCCCATTATGTCTATATGACCCGGAATCCACTGGAAGCATATTTCTTTCTTTAAGCCTTGAAGTAATTGTTGAATGCTGTGCATATAGTAAAAATAATGTGTTGGTCTGTAAGATGAAATCCCCTCCAATGATGACTTGGAATCAGTAAAAATGCAAACCCGCATGGCCTCTAATTCAGTGCAGAACTGTAGAGCTGTGTAGATGGCCAGTAATTCTGTTTCCAGGCTCGATGATGCCAACAGTGGAATGGGATATTTTTAAATCCGGTATGAACACACTAGAGCCTGAATGGTGATTACTTGTATTCAATGAGCCATCTGTATAAATATGAAGGTAGTTCTCGTATCTGGATTTGATCACTTCCATGGTAACTTGGTTCAGTTCTTCTCTACGAGCTTGCTTTGTTAACCCATAAGGCAGTTCGGTCTCCATAATCGGCACTGACCAGGACCAAGGTGGTATTGGGTTGACTGGAGGTATTTCTCTAGGTTCCTTCCTATCTTGTTCCAGTATAAATGAGGCAGTTCTAAATGTAAACGACTGCTTGCAGGCATTGTCGTGTAGTTGTTTAAGAGGGTGCACACTCGGCAGTGTTTTTGCTTTGAAAAATTTATTACATGTTGTCTGTTTTATAAATAACTTGAGTGGCTGTACATTAAGTTCTATTTGCATAGCTTCGATAGAGGTGGTTCTTGGACACTGTAGGCACGTTCTCAAAGCACAATTCTGCATTTTCTCTAGTTTTCTCATGTGTGTCACAGCAGCACCTCCCCACACTTCGCACCCGTAGATCATTTTAGGTCTTATGTAGTATTGGAGGTATAGCTGCCTCGTAACTATTGCGTCACCACCCCATGTCTTGCTACAAACCATTTTCATTAGGTTTGCTCTGATATTTTTGCAATGTGTTCATTCCACAGTAGCTTTTCATCCAAAGTTATGCCAAGGATTTTTGGATTGCTGTTGTATTTCATTGTAATACCATCCAATGTCAAAGCAGGACGAAAACCATTGAGTTTGTGTCGCCTTGTAAAAACTGTGTATTCCGATTTTGTGTGTGCGACTTTGAAATGCCACTTGTTGGTCCATTTACATAATTCATTTATAGCTGCTTGGGTTGCTTTTGCTGCTAAATTTTCGCATTTTCATCTAGTCCATATTATAATGTCATCTGCATAAATGGCTTCGTATTTAGTGGTAACTCTGATGGTAAATCATGCAGGATTATGTTAAAAAGAGTTGGACTTAATACAGAACCTTGTGGAATGCCATTGTTAATACTGTTGGCTCTGGATGTGTAATTATTTATTTTTACTTTTATTGTTCTGTTTGTAAGGAACGAGTGCAAATAATGTAGAAGTCTGTAACGGGACATTTTGGCCTATTTTGGGGTAATAAAGAAATTTGTATTTTTTAATAAAGCAAATAACATTTTTTATGATAATTGGGACAAAACGTAAACAAAGGTATATTTATTGGTAGCGACAGTGGTAGCACTGCTTGTGACATTATACATGAAAATTATCGAAACGACAGAATCAACAGTCCGCAGAACTGTGCCAAGGTCAACCAATGACATACAAAATCAGCGTAAACAAGTTATGTAACCGCATCGGATGATCTTACGTCAGCGCCTTATATAATGCTGAAATGTGGGTGTAGCAGCGCTAGCAGTATTCGTTGCACTGACAGAACAAAGGACAGTCGGCAAATAACAACTACCAGTGTCGGACGCATAGAACTGTCGCGTCCGCCGGCTCACCGGTTTAGGCGAAGTTTTAGTCGCCCGCAACATATAAAATGTGAATAATATATCTAAAATATGATTTAACAATAGAAATACATACTTAAAATGTGATTAACAGTTTTATTTACATTAATACAGTTTGGAAATTATGATTTAAAATGAAAGTGCGCACGTAAAACAATGTGACGTCTTCTGGACTAAAAAATCGGACTCAAATTCAGCTAAGTACCTACAAGGAAATACATAAACTATCAAATTTTATTATTTTTCGTAAAACAAGAACAGATGGGTAAAATTAAACTAAATATGAGCTCTTAAAGGCCTAAGTAACTGTGTGTGTGTGCGTGTGTATGTGAGAATGTATTTAAACAAAGAAGGCTGGTTTGTGTTCCCTTAATAAATTTATTTTAAGAGCTTGTTATTGTATTGTGAGTAAGTAAATTCATATATAAGAGATTCAAGGTAGAAGCAATTATTATTTACTAACAAGTTTGGTATGTACGATTTCCTTTTGTAAAAAATCTTAAGAATTATTTGGGTTGCGAGGGGTTGAGTAAAAGAAATATGAAAAATAATAAAGCATTAATAAAATTTAATTATTAATGAACAAATAAATGATTGTTGTTATTTCAGCAACCATATTCTGTTCTCCCGGTTCGCTGATTCGAACCTTGGTAAGTATATATCTTTTTCTTGTAGTTGGCAATACAATTGGCGCCCGAACAGGGACTTTATATAATGAATTATTTTTATATAAATGAACCAGAGTGCGGAAGCAGACGAGTGGCGAAATAAGATAACATAACAGATAAACATAACATTACGAGAGTTAGGTTATGTTGTGATTGAGCTGAATAAATACAAATTAACAGAAAATTTGTCTTCTTTCTCTAAAATGGCAAACGATAGTGAAAGTATCAGCCTTAATGTAAATGAAAGCATGAATCTAAATGATACAGGAACAGAATCTGTAATTATGAATGGAGTCACTGCAAACTCAACACCGACTAGTAATAAAGTGTCACTGGATGATTTATTCCAGTTAATGAAAATGCAAAGTAGCGAATTAGATGCCAAATTTAATAAACTTGAGGCAAAGTTTGACGATAAATTTCATGAGCAAAATTCAAGATTTGATAATTTTAATGATAGTTTAACCGGTTTGATGAAAAGTTCAATGAGATGAAAAATGAAATGCAAAGACAAAATTGTAATTTTGATAAAGGAATAAGTGAAATAGAGACACGTTTAGATGAAATAGAGTTCGAAAATAAGAGAGAAATAAACAAATTGAATGAAAACAAAGACGACAAGGTAAGTAGGGGAGATAATTGTAATAATAAAAATAAAAATATGATATTAGAAAATGATTATGTGAACATTGGTAGTGATAATGAGATTTTAGTGGGAGTAGAATATGATAATGATGGAATGTTAGTGTGTGATGAGTTGAGAGAAAGATTAGAAGGGGTGAAGATAAACCATATAAAATACTTACCTGTTGAAAGAGAGATAGAGAATTATTTTGATGATATCTTTATAAACGATAATGACTTACATGATGTAATAGTTGAGGTGCTGTAAGGAGAGAGAGAGAGAGAGAGAAATAGAGATTTTTAAGATAAGTAGAAAGTATGAAGAGTTTATGGAAAGGTTAGGAGTAGAGATGGTTGGTAATTATAGTAAATACTTACCTTGGGTGGAAACTGATATAGCAGTAGTAGGAGATGATAATGAAAATAATGACTTTGTAACTTATCTGATTGTGACTAATTATACTGAAGGTGACAGGACCATACCCTATGATGACAAATTGTATGATAAATTGATATGGAATAACCCTATAAATTGCGATAGTTTTGTAGAAGACTATAAGAATGTAAATAAGTATTATATTAATGATGGTAATATAATGTTTTCAAGGAAAAATAAGTTGTATAGACCTAAGATTCGACTGTTGTTTGATGATGGAGGATAATTATTTTATTGTGTTATGAACATTTAATTATGTGATAGTGTGATTTCAAGATGGACTGTTTTTATGAACTGATTTATGGTCAATGATTAAATGATAATTTGGATTGTATGTTTTTGTGTGTTGATGTCAATGTATTTGTGTATTCTTGATGTTGTGTATTATATGTATTTTTGTGTAAACCATGCATGTAACAGGAAAGTATAGTTTAATTGATTTAATAATAATTATAACATTTTTCAAACTAAATAAATAATTGAAAAATAATTAATTGGGATGATGAGTTTAAATAATTATGAGATCTAGATTCTAATGAATAATAAATGATTAAGCATGTAATATATGTGGATATTGAGTTGTAAGGTAAGTGATGAATTTTCTAGTGTTATATTAAAGTGAAATGTTGTAAAGAGGTTTGGGTGATAATGATAAATAAGGCATGTGAGTTAAGCAGGGTTAATTTTAATGGGAGTTAGAGAGAATAAGAAGTTGAGATACAGATAATACACAAAGAGGGTGTTAGATATTTTAGGGACACAGTAGTTAGTGATTATATGTCGAGAAGATGAGTAATATGTAATTAGAGAATAAATAGTTGATGGTGATATTTTGTAGTAAGGATAGTGGTGTAAGGAGGGATCAACGTGCGGCGTTGTGGCAGTTCCCGTAATTAGAGAAGGGTAAGAGTGTTTGCCGATATTTGGTGGAGAGCAAAAGGTTATGAACATGTATATTGCCAGGTAGGGTACACACATCCTAGTACAAAGAGGTAATAGAAATTTCACTTAAAGAAGTGAACGGTATATATAGAATTAAGGTTGAAGGGGGTTGTTATTATTGAGAGATTGGTGTCATATTATATAAATCTGGTAGTAGTGGTTGTTAGAAGGAAGGGTAGTAAGGTTAGATAGATAAATGCCAAAATAAGATATAGATAATAGTGAATAATAGAGAGTCACCCAAACTAGATAAGTATTGATGAAAAGGTTAGGAAAAGAAAATTCATAGTAGAAAGGTGATGTAACAGAAAGGTTAATAATAAACTTGAAATTTTTTTTATAGAATCTCATTGTAACAAATGTTAAATAGTTAAATGTTAAATAGTTAAAAGTTGATATAAAAGAATGGTAAAGAGTTAATAGAGAGTTCATAATAATAATGTTATTTGATTAATAAAGTTTTGATACAAGTTATTTAAATGTGAATTGTATAATGTAAATGTAACAATGTTAATGTTTGATGTTCAATGTTTTATTATGTTTTATTGTTATTGGTAGCAACAGTAACAAATATTAAGTAGAGAAAAATATTGATATTGAATATACAAATATCGTTCTGATTCTGTTGCCAAGAAATATGAGTATCAGGAAAGCTGAGTAAAGAAAGTTTAGAATATTTGAAGTGTTTGCCATAATAGTATATTTTAATTTTATATAATAAAGATAAATAGTTGTTGTTGTTGCATTTAGGAATTAAAATTTTGTTTTATGTGTTATGCTTAGTATAAGAATATGTTTTCTTGTGATGACGTAAGAAAGTTAATATTGACTGGGGTCAGAAAGTTTTAATAAATGTATGGATGTTGAAAAGGGAAATGGCTTTTCTGTCTTAAATCTTGTTTTTTTTTGTTATTTGAAAATTTACTAATTAAGAGAACCAATGTCTAGGAACATAAACCAATGTAACTAAGGGGAGACATATCAGTTGCGGATATGGAAGTATATAAGGCCACTATTTTAAATTTTGTATTCAATGTTTCAGAGTTAGATGGTGTTGTGACGGCGGTCCTGAGCTGGCCTACGTGTCAGAGCAGGAGCGTTAAGTGCCTAATGGCCTTATGGCGTTGGGATCTCGAGAGAGAAGTCCAGTAAGGTCAGGCAGGTACGATCATCATCATTAGACCAAGGGTAAGTGATTAAAATTTTCTATATAAACACTACAGGGGGTTGTGGCGACATATCTGGGCTGATCCCTTTAGAACATGTGAATGAGTCAATGAGAGTTTTCATGCTTCGGCATAAAACCTCTCATTGAGGGGTTTTTGTGATGGTACAAATGTCCGTCTTAAGGAATTATGGTACTAAAACATATTGTATTGTATTTTTATTGTATTTTCATGTGTAAAAGAGAGTTAGATCAACTTCCCCCATATTTAAATACACGACACAGTTTCATCTGTATAATTCGTCTCGAGGCCAAGAGCGTACGTGCGAAATAAAACGCACTCGATGGTTGCACTGATCGACAACGCTGAATTGTCATAACAAAATATGACACACGTAACAATAATGACGTGGAACAATAACGTCATATGTCTCAGACAAAGGATTAATAGCAGTTAATCCCCACCACCTGTCGACAATACGACAATATGTCGGCCCAGTCTGCAGAACATCGTCATGGTGACAACACGTTAAAGTTTCGCTGGCCTAAAATTGTCAGCTAAAGTGTTTTATTTGAATCCACAAAATGTAACTACAAGTAAATAGTGTTGACCAGTAATTATAAACATCATGTAAATTCAGTGCAAAGGACAGACGAAAGCTAGAGAGTACAACGACCAACTAAGTACACCAAACACCGGCCCTATCACGGGGAACGTCTGAGCCGCAACTTTCACAACATTTCAGGGAAGTCAGAATTCATATTAATATCCAATTATAAAAAATCGAGCTCGAAATTATAACAAACAAAATTAAATGTATCAAAATAAAATATGTAGCGAGAGTATGTGAGAGAGAGAGAGTGAAAGAGAATGCCGGCAGTAATCAACATAGACATTGGTTTATGTGTTGTAAAAAAGGGTTATATGAAACTAAATGAGTAATTAAAATCATAACTGCAGTATAAAATGTTTTTTTTTGTGTTCAATTACATAGCGTAGAGAAACAATGAAAATAATTAATGACTAATAGCAGAATTGCAAAGCCGCCATCTTGTTAAGTATGACTCCATTTTGAGTTGAGCCTTCTGTAACGTAATTCAGAATATACAGAAAAATATTAAAACTAGTGTTTTATCGTAAATCCAAGTGTACGAATCTTTATTTCAATAACCCCGACTGTTTCTGCCTCTCGTTCAACGATACTTTGGAACCCTTAGGTGTGAATAAAATAACTAATGTTGGCGATAGAGATACAAGGCAACCGGAAGTATGGTAACCACGAGGTAAGCAAATAAAATATATTTCATATATATTTATTTATTAATAAAATATATTAACAAGTCGTCCTCTTATGCCAATTTTTGCACACTGCAACATCAACGCAGCGGCGACACCGTATCAAAAGCGGACTCAAGATTGATCATCACGGCCACCATCACTTGTTGTTCACTGAACCCTTATATATGTCTTCTGTTAAGTACAAGAGAGCATCCACTGTACCATGTTGTGGGCATGATGTTCTTTATTTTTTTAATAAAGAATCACAGCATGATATCTGATTTTGTCTGCTTTTCAAAACGTGTGACACAAAAAATATTGAACAGTCAATAAAACAATGAATAAATTGGTAGGTGGACTTGAAAATTAATAAGTGTTTACAAGAAAAGAGAATCTTACAACACACACAAAATTTTTAGTTCTACCGCTATGCTATACATGTCGCTCTCTTGCAACAGATCTTTTCAAGTGAACAGGTTAAAAACGATTTCATGATAACTGATTTCCACTGAGTCGAAAACATAACAAGAATCAAGTTGGTTAAGAAAAAAAGAAAGGTACCTGTTTTGACAACTGATCATGTGGCAATTCATGTTTGAAAGTCTCTTGCTTTGTCTCATATGGCAATACTTCTTCATAAAACTCTTGCTTAATCACATCTGGCGATTCTTCAATAATCTCCTGTTTTACCTCAGGAGTGAATACAGTGTGTTGTTCTTCTAGAATGGTTTCCTCTTTCTTTCTAAATTCTGTATTCAATAAATTAATCTGCAAGTTACAAAAAATAAATTAACACAGCAGCTGATGAGGAGCAACCTTTTTTAATAATTATAGCAATAATAATAGTTATTCTTATTATTTCAGACTCTTGCTCATTTGTCTGATTTTCTCTCCCTCCCACCATTACATACATAAATGCAAGCAATCACTTGCACGAACGTGCACACACAAACATATACACAGAGAATATCACACTTCTCCTTCTGCACATGTATATATTTCAAACTTACCTAATTTTTTTTTTGTCAAAAATTAGAATAGTAAATTAAATCAATGCATGAAATTGAGAGATCCCCATTTCCTTCTGTCCAGTTCCAAAACCCTGGCACGGGCTCAAACTGCTCCTCTGCCTTCTACACTCTTCTTGATGTTATCCACCCATTTCGTTCTGGGCCATCCACTTCCTCTTCTGCGTTCTGGTTTTGCCTCCCATGCTCATCTCGGGTACCTTTCCTCATTCATCCTACAGATATGGCCAACCAAAGTAGTTGTGAGTTTTGAGTTGTAAGTACAATCTTTCAATTGTATCAATTAAAGAGAATATCTTCAAATTCTTCTGGATGTAGACGTTTCTCGCCATATCTCTATGGGATTTTTCTTCTATATCTTTTGTGTATATTTCTTGTATCTTGTATGAAGGATTGTAGAGTACATAGTATTATGATGTTTTGTGTATCTAAAAGGTGTGTATTAGTTTTTAGATACAAGTGGTATGTATTCTCTGTTTTTTGAAATACTTTTTTGTTTTCTGAAAAGCAGAGATTAAAAGTAGATGTGGTTACAAGTGGAAGTATTTTGTGTGTGTGTGTGTGTGTGTGTGTGTGTGTGTATGTATGTGTGTGTGTGTGTGTGTTATTTAGTACACATTAAAGTGTGGTTTATAAAATTGTACATTGTACCTGCAGGAATACTGATTTTGAGACAACTGAATTTTTTTCAATTAATAATTGTTTGAGTCCCTGTTCGGGGCCACTGAGACAATTGAATTTTTTTTCAATTAATAATAAAATATATTAAATTTATACAAACTTTGTTATTCTTTTTCTTACCTTCGGGTTTCAATCCAGGGTCATATAGACGACAACAGTTGCAGAGGGGTTATTTGGGTTGAGTTGCAAAAGAATTACGCTTACACATGGCTTTCATTAAATAATCATCTCATTTATTACTCTTTCAAAATTTCTAGTTCTCCTTTACTTCTCTTTCTTTTACTCTTTCTTTTTAACTGTTAACTATTGAAACATTTATCAAATAAAGTTACTTAATCATAAAACAAAAATTTACTTATCCAACTACATTACATGTTAATAAGGGAAGCCAGTACTTGAACATATTCTCATTTTCTTTTACATAATGATAACCCCATTTACTGAGCGCTTTTAGTATTTCAATTATTTGACAAGGTAGTTGATTAATTTATTTATATGTTTAAAGGTTTAAATGTTTTAAATGGTACTCATCCTTGCTGGAGCCACTGTCCAATTATTTCCACACCGCTGTACATTCCTTATTTTCACAAGACACTCCGGAATATGTTCTGCACTGTTTAAGACTGATGTTGTTGAATGTCGGTTCACACTACACTCTTGTACGGATTTTAGAACGGTTTAAGTAACATTTTTTCCTTTTTTGTCGGCCGACGTAACTCGCTCGTGAGCACTGATTGTTTTTTGTTTGTTGACCGCCATATATTGCTCGCACTGATTAATGGTTACTAGAACCGCGCGCTCCTATTCTGCCCCGTGCGGCTCTGCTGTGTACACTTTAACGTTCTAGTGGTGACTGCCTACTGTGACCTCCTGATGAAAACTGGCTTGGGGCGGTTACGTGTTTTTCTGTAATTCACAGAGAGACTGAGTTGCCAGCGGTTACGTAATACGTCTAGCCGGGCAGGCTAGACATAAACAGTCTGCAATAACATTGTGCAGTTTTGTGAAAGCAGGGGTTCCCAATAGGTTGTATCCTGTATGAATTGACAACATTTTATTAACTTCTGCCTCCCAATTCTGTACCGTTACAATTTTTGCAACGAACTGGTTTCGACCTGTGTACAACAGTGTTTTTCATCATGTCATCATCATATCTAACTTCAGCTTACTCTTGGAGTTCATTGTCCATGACGTGTCCTTTACTTAACTAAATATAATTATTTCACTACTGACTCAGAACACAAAGTTTTTTATGGGCAAACACGTAAAAGTTTTACCTTATAGCCTTAACTGGTTTTTGCATTTAAAAAGCTCCTTTAGAGGCTGCCGCTGGGAGCACTGTCAGTCTTTTTGTTGGCGATGGTGTCGAGTTTTGAAAGATCGATATTGTGTGTGTTGAGTGTGATATGTTCAAATAATGCGTGTGATTTTAATTATGTCTGTTCGTTTAGGATGTTGTTTTTATGTGTTCCAACGGACACGACAGAACAACAGTCAATAAACTCCTACACAAAACAAACAACAGACAAAGACAGAAAACAACAAGTTCACAACACTAACATACATCAATAACCACACTGAAAAAATAGCCCACAAATTCAGAAAAGCAGGATACAGAATCACATACAAAACTACAAACAAAACAGAACACACACTATCAAAACACACACACAAAGCATAAAACAAATTCGATCTACCTGGTGTTTACAAACTAAATTGCTCAGACTGCAACGAATTCTACATAGGGCAGACAGGACGTAGCTTCAAACAAAGACACACTGAACACACAAAGGCACTACACTCCACTACAGAATCCACCTTTTCAAACCACCTCATTGAAGCAAACCAAACATGCAAAAACATCGACAATAACATGGACATTCTACACATACACACAAAAAGGCCGAAAACTAGACACTCTAGAACAATTGGAAATACACAAACACATGAAAACACATAAAAACGACATTCTAAATGAACAGATACAACTCAAATCACACGCATTATTCGAACATATCACACCCCACACACATGATATCGATCTTTCAAAACTCGATACCGTCGCCAACAAGACGGACAGTGCTCCCAGCGGCAGCCTCTGAAGAAGCTTCTTAAAAGTGAAAACTGGTTAAGGCTATAAGGTAAAACTTTTACGTGTTTACCGATAAAAAACTTTGTGTCCGAGTCGGCAGTGAAATAATTATATTCAGCTTAGACAGTTGTGCAGTTACTGATTGCAACCAGACAGTAACTGAGCTATCTGTGTAATAATTTAGAGGTTCAATCTTTTGACATCTTAAGGATGACAAAGAAGAAGATATGTAAGAAAGTGAATGGTTTGATATCACTGTAGATGTTTACTCACTGTAGTGTTTGCAAATCACTACTTGGGTGCACAACGTTTAAATCTGTGTGGCAATGTGGACAAATTGTAATTATGCCTCACGCAGAGTCACAATACATTCTGAAGAATGAGTTCATAGCAATGTCTTCATAAAGTAAATAAATGGTATGAACCATAACACAATCAACTCTATATAAAGTACCTGATCTGAAGATTGATCATCTGGAAATTCTTCTTCTTCTTCATTAAGCAGCACCGATTTCATCTCATCAAGAGGTAAGTATATGGTCGCTGGTTCTCCTGGAACATTTTCTTTGGCTTTGCATATACCCATAGGTGATACAGCCACCTGTAAATAAATACACAGCAATTTTAAAAGTTATACACCTGAAAAATGGTGGTGGTGGAGGAATGGTAAATTTTCTGGCAATTTACAAGGTGCTACCCAAAAGCTGAGCGGTCGTGGTGTAGTGGCGTGCAAGTGGTGCTGCTACGCCGTTGGCGCGGGTTCGATTCCCGCCGGGGCCATCTGATTTAGATATCTATTTAGACCATTCCCCCGTGCAAGGCGATGGCAAACCAGCAAGATGTATCCTGCCTAGTATAAGCCCTCTCCAACTATGTCATTCGGATCCGCCATTAAACTGTAGGCCCCACATACCTGTGAGAGATTCTGTAACACATGCTCCACGGTATACGCAGGGAGGGTACAAGCCAGTCGAAAGACTGATGGACCCAACCCAAAAGTTCATGGAATCTAAACAGCATGGATGGAGTATGACCTTCTGCCGCTAGATGTGGTGAGCAGTATGTTTCCTGAATCAGTGAACCACTAGCCGTGTAGTTAAGACGCTCTGTTTTGTTCAGTGTGATTTTGCGAGGTCATGTTTCTGTGATTTGGCAATTTTTTTGTCAACCGATTTGATGGATTTAAATGAGTAAAGAACCTACGTCAAATTTTGTTTGTAACGGACACGTCATGGACAACGAAATCCAAGAATAGTAATTGATAAGTAAGAAATATAATTAGGGTTAATTTCGTTAAGAAGATAAACCAGACACATTATGAAAATTCAAAGTAATTGTTCCGTTGAAGAACACCGTGTTTGAATTAATAATTTATCCACTTCCCAACTTTCACAGCAGCTTTTGTTGGCCTCCATACTCAGTATAGGTGGGATAAACTGTGATTTTTAAATAATAGGTATGAAAATACCGTTCCAAAAAAATAACCGGTACAAATACCTGTTATTACATACTTATACATAACCTATATTATCCTTTGTAAGCAACTCGTTTTGAGTTTCCTGCAGGTCTCCTATGTAATATCTTCAAATAAATACACTGCAAGTAGGTTTATTTTCACCTAGATAAACTTATTAATAAACCTACTTGCAGTGTATTTATTTGAAGATTTTATATAACCTATAATATATAATTTGTTATAAGAAATACATTGAAACTAAAAGTATTAACAGTGTTACTTTACACTGTGACTTTATTAAACTACTACTGTTTAAAAGAAAATAAGAAACAAGAGAATTTATAGGCCTATCTCCCTTAGGCAGTGGCGGCTCATCCATAAGGGCTGCAGCCCTCCCTAAAATTTTCAAAGAAAACTAATTACCGTAGGTAAATAACTTTTTATTTAGGAAATTATGTATTCTTCAAAAATTCGCCAGTATAAGAAATACAGTTTTATATTTGCGTTCAGCCACAACTGATGGTCGTGTAAACTGATGCGTGTATGTGGCAGGCGCAGGCTGTGCCCTACTTTGACAAGTGCGCGTTGCGTCTGCGCTTGAGGCATGTGGTGGGAGAACGCTTTGTTAACAAGCCAAACTTGGGCTGCATTCAGTCCAGCCCGAAGCTGTCGAGAAATCGAATGTGTGCTTGCAAATTTTTTGCTGACAGCGTGTTCCGTGTTTGTAGACTGTGCTAATTTCTGTCGTTGCAGTTTTAAAACAAATATGAATAAAAATAGTGTTTTATATTTGCAAAACATCAGTTTTTCATAGTTATCGTTATCAGAGAAGAATGAAATTAAGAATTTAGGTCGCAAGACTCCTGATTTATTAATTTCTCGGTCATCATGAAGCAGACTTAATTGTAGGAAATTTAATGTGTCCATTTATTCCAAACATAAGTGGTTGTGTGGCTGTCCTGAAGAAAATACACTATTTTGCTTTCCTTGTTTATTATTTGGAGGTGATGCAACTTGGACAAAGGTTGGAGTGAATGATTTAAAACATTTAGGCGAGAAAGTAAAAAAACAAAGATTCAGCAAAACATATGAAGAAGGTAATTGATTTAGCTATGTTAGGAAAAGTAAACATTGCACATCAGTTAAGTGACAAACAACAAACAAACACAACGAAAAAGTGAGACAGAATCGAGAAGTTCTCTCAAAAAAGTATTGACTGCGTAAAGTTTTGCGGAAAATTTGAGCTTCCGTTACGTGGTCACGATGAAACTTCACAGTCATCAATTTCTGGTGTATTTCGAGGATTGTTAGAATTGGCTGGACAGTTAGACGAGTGTCTTAAAAGTCATTTTATGAAGTCAACAGTGTTTAAGGGAACGTCTAAGACAATTCAGAACGAACTTCTAGACTGTATCCTTGAGATGTGTCGTGATGAAATACGTGTTGAAATTAAACAGTCTAAATTTCTATCATTAACGTCGGATGATACATCAGATGTGTCAGGTCTTACGCAGCACGTTATTGTTTTTCGTTATGAACTGAACGGAATTGTGCATGAAAGATTCTGGGGATTTTTTAACCCAAAATGCTGAAATGTTAGCAGACTGTATTTTAGAACATGTAAATATAGTCCTGAATGGTGACAGTGACAAACTTATAGCTCAGACTTACGACAGAGCCCCTGGTTTTAGTGGTTAGAAAGGAGGTGTGCATAAAATAATTCAAGTCATACAAATATGCACTGTTATGCGCATCAATTAAATTTAATTATAGAAAAGGCAGCATCACAAAACTCACAAGCTCGTATTTTTTTCAGTAGTCTTGCCGCTATACCTGCATTTTTTCGAAGTCTCCCTCACGATTATCTATTCTAGACAGTATTTCTAAACAAATACCTCGAGTATCAAACACAAGATGGAATTTTAAAAGCCGGTTAGTGAACACCGTTTTTGAAAACAAGGAAAGTCTAATAGTAGACCTATGCTTTGAGAAATTTCAAATTGACAAAAATCATTCCACTGTGCAAGCGACTGCAGGTATTCTCCGTATGCTGAATGACCAGGACTTGAACTTTTGGCTAGAATTTTCTCATTACATTATGTCTCATGTGGATATTTTATATAACCACCTACAGCATCATAATGAAAACTCCAGTAGTACCGGTATCTATAATGGAGTAAATAAATTTCTTGAGGCAATCATGAATGAAAGACTTTCTTCTGTTACTGACCAACAAGAAGACGTTACTGACTCATGAAGAAAAGGAAAACGTTATCACATAATCTTGTATCTGCAAAGGAGGTGTGTGATATTATTTGTTATCAGATGAAAGAGAGATTTTCTTTTAATAATCATCTGTCAGCAGCAAAACTGTTAAATTTCTCCCTCTCCAAAGACAATATAAGTTCGTCACCCGAATTTTCTGAAACTATTGGAGCTTACCCTTTCTTTGTAAAGAACGAATGGAAACTGAACTCTCTGTTTTGTACGAGAGGCAAGAATTCCACAGTAATTCAGAGGTTATGAAAACTTACAAAATCATATTGGATACAGGAATTGCAGAGTCCTGCACAGAAGTGTTCACTCTGCTCCAAATAATTCTAACTACTCCCATGACTACTGCTGAGCCCGAGAGGTGCTTCTCTACGTTGAAAAGAGTTAAGAGTTTCCTAAGAAGTACAATGACACAAGAGTGTCTTGCTGCTTTAGCAATGTTAAGCACAGAAAAAGAAATGATTGAAAATATTATTAATTGTAATGACAAAGTTATCAATAAGTTTTCCAGTTGCAAAGAAAGGAGAATGGACTTCGTGTTTAAATAAAATTATGAAAGAAACAGTGATTTATTTCTGATTTTATTTAAGAACATAACTCACTATTGTATTTTCTTTTTTTTATTATTTATTATATTATTTTTATTAATATATATTGTAACACTATAATTGGATGGTGCCGTCCTCGTTTACAGCCCCGCGTTGGGTTCGTCAATATGTAACACTAAAACGGGGTACGTCCTTCTTCCTTAAAGCCCCTCGTTGGGTTCGTCAATATGTAACAATAAATAAATGAGGTCGTACCTGTTAAAATGTATCACACTTGTTTATTTTGTGTATTAGTGTGAATGTAGTGTGTTTGCCTCACACCGGTCGTTACATAGATCGACGTCACTACTGGAGTCTGTAGCGTTGTCAATATTACCAGTACAACCTACCTGTTAATTCATAGGGGTTGCGAATCCCGGGTGGCGCCAAATTGTTTCTATTAAAACAATTAAAATAGTTAAATTCTAAGATGATACGTGTTATTAGCATGGACAGCTGGAGCGTTCGAATGGTTCCCGCCGCTATACAGGTTGCCGTCTCGACCACTCGTGATGAACGCTAGTTGGTTATTGAATAAAACTTGCTAACACACATATACTCTACAACGTCCTATGAAATAAAAAGATAGTAATACTCTGTACTGTGAGTTTAATACAAATTCAATCATTAATTAATATAACAAAAGGATTATAAATAATTTGATAACAAATAGCTCCGGCTTACAGCATGAAACACAAATATCTCAGAGTTGGCAAAATTGATTTTACAACACTTTTCGTTGCCGAGATGGCTACAGTTACGTACAATATTTTTATATGTTTAAAATCTGGGGTTCTTTGGATTATGAAATAAGACATAAACGTTGGTTACATTAAAAAAGTACACTACCATACCTTATACGTACTTAGAAAGTATAATGTGTTTTTACAAATTGTTCGGTAGTGTCGTACTTTTGTTACAAAATGGTACTCTTAAGCCAGGTTATATTTTGATTAATAAAATGTTTTTATTAAGTAAATTATGCATTAACACCTTTGAAAGAAAATAATATTTGTTCAATAGTGAGAAATTTTATCATTTAGAAAATATTTAAGGTAATTTGGTTTTTTGGGATTAAGGAATTTATTCGATACTTATCAGTTCAGATAGCGTTGATGTGTAGTCATCGGGGTAGTGGATATTCTTCAAATTTGGGCTGGTTTTAAGCTTCGAACATCTTTTTCAATCTTGTCTTGGGTTTTTGATAATTAATTTATTCAATTTGGTTCCCGGACATCGTTAATTCTTGGTAGGTCGACATCTATTCGTCTTTGGTCATCTTGGTTCACTTTCGAAACTTTTCGTAACTATTTAAATTAAAATTTCAATCATTCCAATTTTGCGTGCCGCTCACCCACGCGTCGTTTTTTCGAGTCTCCTATATTTAACGGAAAATAAGCCTTCAACGGCTCGTTACTATGGTAACAGCAATCCTGGGATTGGTTAATTACTCTTTCAAAGACATTGTTAAGGGATTTGAATTTTTATTCAAATTTATTAAGTATTTTCCTAATGGTTTTATTCCTTTACAGTTCCTTTGGGGTAATAAATGATATCACTATTATCTTTCTTTCCTTTCAAAGTTTACAATGATACCTCATAAGGTCATATTCTGTTATACATTAACTTTAGTCCAAACATTTGACATTTGATAAATTACATATCTTTCTTAAATTAAACTTTTATAATAACATTTCTGTTTTAAAATGATTGACATATAATTACTGGCCATTTACTGGTCTTATATTAGTAAGGTTTCTTGCGAAATTGCTACAATTTACATTTGAGTGTCTCTAACAGTTAGATGTTTCCATAGCCAAGATTAGCCATGATGGTTTTTTGGTGTATCTCTTTTTAAATTACATTTTGAATTCAGCCTGATGGGCTTCACTTAGTTATCATATTTGTTTGTGTTTTAACTACTATTCAACATACATTTTCATTACACATATTTTAAAATATAATAATTAGGCTTATGGGCTGTAGGTTCCCTTCAGCCATATCCCCTTTATAACATTGAACCAAACTATTCTTTATAAGTTACTAGTTATTACTAGTTCTAATATTGATTCCTTTCTTTTGTTACTACCTAGAGTGATAAACATCATCACTTCTTGCAAAATTATGAAAGTTAATTCCCCTTTCAACATGTGGTGTTTTATTCATTGTAGTCTTAATTTTAAAAACAAAACTTTATTTCTATTCTACTATCTCCTCCATACCATGTTAATACAAACTGTTTTTGTCTGGGCTTTCTCCCTGAATAACATTACATGCTTCTTTTGTATTTATTTGAAATATTATTTTTAATTATTTTTAGTTATATAAATGTGTACAAGGTCACTCCAATCATTGATTGTTTATCAGTGTTTTACAAAGCGTTTTCTTACTTATCATTACATTTTTAATGCTTAACATACACTTTCACTTTTTTTTTTTAGGGTACTTACACTTCACTATGGCACTTCACTTTGGTTCATTGTTTGTATTGAGTGTTATTTAATGGGTAATCCCTATACTTTCTCCTATTATTTCTCACTATTTCTTTCTAGCATAATATTTATTATTAATAATATTAGGTTAGTTATTTTTTGTTAAATCTAACCTTTCTAACTGTGTTAGTGTACTTTTTCTACACTACATTACTTTACAATCGTATTGTCTTTAAAATGGGTACATAAGTTAATTCAATTATAACAATAATATTTGTTTCATCAATAAATAATTATTTGGGGTTTATTTACCGTATTCTATCCTTGAGTATACTATTTTTCCCTTTTTTATGTGTGTTAGTCCCCCCTTGGGTTTAATCTGTCTCCTCTTCATTCTTCCTCTTCTTCTTCATCTTCATCTTCTTCAATTGTCTTCATCTTGGTTCGATTCTCCTCTTCTCATCTAGTTTGCTTTCTGTTTAATCGTAGGGATCTGTTCTCTTCCTTTGATTCTTCTTTAGTTCTGGGTTCATATCTTCCTTTGTTAGTTCATAATTGTTTGGTCCATCACCTTTTTTCTTAAGTATGGTTCGTGGTTCCCTTCTTTGTGTTTATGTGTTGGATCAATCACTTGGGTTGGGTAATATCGTCGTTCGTCGCGTCATAATATTTGTATTTTATTCATTTTTAAACATTTTATTTTATATGAAGTATTTTTATATTAAGAATTATCTTTATTTTATCACTGGTACGGGATTTGGCTTATTTGTGTTGTAACAATATAAACTTTCACGTATGAACTTACTATTCGTTGTCACTTCCCCAAACGTTTCGAGGTGATGTTCCTCTTCCTCAGTGGGAGTAATACTGAATGTCGATTACAGAATAACCATTACGGACTATAGGTGTGTGTGGTGGGGGTTGATGGTGGGAAGGGATTGGTGCTGAGGTTTAAATTGTGTGTTTGGATCAGTGTATCGAATAGTGTATGTGATTTATAATGTAATTGTTCATTTAATATGTTGTTTGGTTGTAGTGTGTGATATCTGTATATTTCAAATTGTTCAGCTGTGTTTAGTTTTCTACTTTTAGGTAAGTAGTGTAATATTTCCATGTTGTGTTCTATGTTTGTGTAACTGTGGTTTTCGTTATGTAAATGTGTGGCAAATGTGGAATGTATGTATTAATTGTATTTTCATTTGAAAATTTTAATGTCTATAAGTTTAATGTATAAATTAAAACTTAAAATTTGTTTGAATTTTAACGTGTAGGCCTTTAGTGTTTGGAACTTAAATCATAATTAATCATAATCATAAATATCATCACCAACAGAAGCAGCAGCACCAAAGAGGATTGGACCAATGTTTTGTCACAGCTTCAGCTTCAATACATATAAAAGACCTAGTAATAGTACATAAATTTAACTAATATATGATAACGGTAAATGTTGAAAGTTGAAAATTGTAGTGCAGCCCCACCAAACTAAAATCTCACCACGTAGGGAATACCAATTTAAGTTTTCACTAGGAGTAAACAAAGTAACATTGGTTAGACAAATCAGTTGCGAAACTTGGGGCAATTTAAATAATTTGGAGTAGGCCTACACGTAATACCACAACAAATAATGTGAAAAAACATCAGAAACATATAATAAAAACATAACAGTAATCCACAAGAGTGAATGAGAATAAACAAAATTTTACAAATAAAAATAAAAAAACTAATAAAATAAATATAAATAAAAACTTATAAATAATAAGCAACAACAAAAGTAAATTAAATGCATTACATACCTGGATAATCTTCAGATTCATTCACTAATGTACACAGAATATACAAGTCATGAAATGTCACACCTATTTACATTACAATCTGCTTCACTTAACACATTATAGATAAAATTAAACAATTGAATTGTTTTTAAAATACTGGGATTTCAGTTATTCAAACACTATTTTAAATTCTCATTCAAAAATATCAGCTGTTGCACTTTCCTTGATGTTAATCGTGTTTTCGTTCAGATATTTAAGGAACAGGACTAGATAAAGTGCATAAATGTCCATTACAACAATTTCATCTTTTACATGAGATGTGTAGTGAAGTTAAAATCCCATTAATAAAAAGTATAATATAGCCTTTCAACATCAGCCACTCTATAGAGGTTATAACACAATATAATTAAATACAACTATTTCACTAACGACTCGGAACGTCGAAACATAAAGTTTTTATGAGTAAAAACAAAGTTTTACCTTACAACCTGAACCGGTTTTAGTTACAAGTTGGTGACTAGTATAATATATAATTTATTAGCATATAATCTGTATTATATATCTACATATCACACGAGAATAAATGTAACACCAGGATGAATTTTTTCCTTTATTAAAAATAGCTTCGTCTCTTTGCGCAGAATGAAGTATTCAGACGAAAAAGTGGCTTCGTACTAGTTCCTACTCGAAATACGCTTGATACTACTTGTTCCTAAAATACTACTGTTCCTCTGATACGCTTAGTATTTGTAATACGCGTTTACTTGTTGTTCCTTGTGTATCGGTGATACCCCTAGTATTTGAAATACTCGTGTACTGGTTGTTCCTTGCATACCAGCGATATTTTTGTACGCCTAGTATTTGGCCTTGGCGTATTCGTTTACTTGTTACTTGCGTACTTTGTGTGTGTGTGTGTGTGTGTGTGTGCGTGCGTGCTGCACTGTATAGTAGCGTAGGGGGCGTGCCTCGACTCGGAACAGCGTCGCCGCGAATAACAGGTATTTCAACTTTTCAGTCACTGTTACATCCGTTCCACAAAAATATCGTTCCAAAATACCTGTTATAGGTATATCGGCGCACCTCTGCATATGCTGTCAACACAACACAATGCCCTGGTTAACCCTCGATTTCTGGTAGCACCAAATATGCTGCTTTTATATATGTCAATTCAACCAGTATTAGAGTATGTTAGAAATGTACTGAAAGTAAGGGCATTGGCAAGTACTGTTATATAACGTACAGGACAAATTCAAGAGTAATGCAATATTGTAGCTTCCATAACCTACAACTGGACAAACATAACCTAACAACACTGCATTTATGGCGTAACTGAATACTATAAAGGTAACTTTATACCATAAGGTGAGCAAATCCTCATCACTTTATACAAAATCGCATTATTGGATTACGAATATTATTATGGATTATCCAGTATTAAATATCACTATTGTAATAACGACTCGGAACACTTTAAGTTTTTTATAAGTAAAATCGTAAAGATTTTACTTATAAAAAACTTAGTGTTCCGAGTCGTTATTACAATAGTGATATTTAGTTAAGTAACGGACACGTCATGGACAACGAAATCAAAGAATTATCCAGTATTCTTGTAATAATTTTTGTTGTTTAATGATGTGTATATTGACTAAGATATAAGGCTTCACTCATGCGCTTAGGGGTTTACTAATATGACTGTGTAGGTTGTGATTTGACTTTTGATTTTGAAAAATGCAGAGTTGAAATAACTATAGGTAAATGACAGCAAGAATACAGGGTTACCGAATACAGTAACATTGAAACATACAAATATTCAACAGAAAATTGAGTATTACTGTTAGTGGCTTGTATACACATCTACAGTAGATGAATATATACTTAGGCCTGTGAATATCAGTAAATTTGTGATGACTTCTCAAAACTATGCTTTTATTATAACGTTTTCACACTGATTCAATACACATGAAAAGTAAAATCGTTACTCAAGTTAACAACAAAATGGAGATGACAAGTAAACTGTTTACAGTAATTATTATTGCAAAAGAAAACAAGTACTCAGTATATTATTATTGAAACCATTTATTATATAATTTATATTGAACAATAAAGTAAACCATTTTGTAGACTTCCAAAATCAAAGTACATTAGAAAACATTTAGACAAATGACACTTTCAGATTCATAACTTTTACACTTTTACTTTTTATTTAGTCATGGTTATTTTCAGTATATATTTTGTGTATGTAATGCCCATGTTTACTTGAGTAAGTGTGTTTAATGTAAGTGCAGTTCAGCTTGGTTAAGATTAGTAATGGAGCCATGTTATGTTGTACATGAAATAGCTTTATGGAGACGGGGGATATACAATTGCTGTATAGTTTTTGAGTAAATTTATTTTTGGAAGGGGTTGTATATAATATTATTGGTTTGGTCAGTATTGTATTGTATTAAAGTAAATTTTAATATTATTAAAATGCACAGTGTAAACTAAAAATCTAATACACAAACATACATGTTTACCAACTACTAAATATTATTGTTTGACCATGCACAATCATTAATTATAAACTAACAGATCAGTATAAACATAACGTTATTGTAAGTTAGACATCGCTAGTTTGCTCTGTTACATTGTGTAAATTCAGGTACATTTTTCTGAAAAATCATATAATTTTGTTTTTAATTCTATAATATGTTTAATATAACTTCGGTATTGACACTGGGAACACAATGGGACTGCAGTGTGGTGTTCTTTCATTTAGCCATTTGTAGCTACATTAAGACGCCCCTCCCCTACACCAACAAACAAACATGCCAACTCTTATCAGCATGTACATAACACATCAGACATGACACATTACATTTTGGATCTCTCAGCATTTTTTTTTTTTAGATGTTTTGTTTTAGTAATGTGTTACTAATGTTACCCTTTATGTTAATGGAAAACTCTTCACAGTGGTCTCAGTGGATCAAGAATTTAATACTTCCATTTCTCCTTTTTGTATAAGTTTACAAACCACGAAGTATTGTTTTGTTGTCTATTATGATATTTCAAGTCATTTAAAATTATAATTTGTTAAATTTTTCTAATATTATTTGTTTGAAAGATATTCTGTTTAAATTTAGTTTTAAGTTAACTAAGCCCAGAAAGCTGTAAATAACATGAAAAGTTTCTTTAGACTAATTGAAAACAGAACAAATATATTTGAAATATTTCAAACCTGTCAGATACGTAAAACTTGTGTTGTATAGGCTATAACAACAGTTGGCCGTTAGCCTGCTACTACGTATTCCCACAACTGTCAAGTGTTGTATAGGCTATAACAACAGTTGGCTGTTAGCCTGCTACTACGTATTCCCACAACTGTCAATTTGGCACTTATATTAAACTAAATGTGTAGTATAACTTCTGAAACAATTTAACTCTGAGGGGGGTATCAAAATTTAGCATTCTGTTCATATCAAATTTTTATTTCCTTCTCAAAATAATTATAAAATGGATGTCAAAACTCTTATAATATTGGTAAATAGGAATTTAAAACAAAGTCTGTGAAAATATGTAATATGGCATGGCAAATGGATTAAAAAAAATATGAACACATGTTGTATGGTTTCCAAGAAAAGTGTACCTTCATAGGGAAAATATTTTTTCAGGAAACGTCAATATAGTTAGCATTGTGGTTGGTTAAATACCCTTCTGTATGTTAGTTCATCTCAGTTACTTTTGTAGGCAACATTAACGTGCGTTCTCCTCTACATAAGTTATCTCGAATCTGCTTTCAGCCAGAAACACTTTGTTGTATTAACATGAATCACCTCACACAAACTAAGATAAGGCACCCACAGAGGTGAAACTCACTGCTGACAATGGAAGACATTATGAAGATGTATGCATTAAATAGGAAACATTGTTCCTAATCATGAGTTATCCTTGTGCTAAATTGTGTGTAATGTAGATTTAGTCATATAACTATCACCTTGTTTTCATTTCTTTCAGGTGTTAACAAAAGCAGTTTATCCATCATAAGACAAATGGATGAGATTAAATTTGAGGACAAGGTATACATTTTAAATGCATAAACCATAGTTTTTTTTAATATTAATATATGACTGACTTGATACACATGCCATATACACTTACCTTATACACACACATTCATGCACATAGATTTCTTATATTTTAATATTTTTTTTTGTATCAGCCATCATCTAAGGACCACGTGCCAATTTCAGTTCTTTATTCTTTGTTCTTTTCTTTTTCTCCAATATTCTTTCATCTTTTCACTGTGTCTCTTCTTCCTGTCTTCAGTCCACTTTGAACCTGCGTTTTCTCTCTCTCATACCCTGGACTTCTTCTATTTTTAACACTTTTGTCCAAAAAACTTCTCTTTCAATTGCTTCTTCTGCGTTTATATTATTTTTTTCTAAATCCTTTTGGACTTCTTTAATCCAACTTGATGTTGACTTTTCCCCCACAGATATTTGAAGATCTTGTTGTAACGCCTGGGGCTGGGGCCTCACAAAGTGAAAGCACCAGTCGTGCAGATGGGATAGCTGTGGGAATGGCTCGTTAACAAATAAGGCATTTACTTAGATTAATAATATTTCTTTAATTCATTAGAGTAACTACGTTCGTTAACAAGTTTTATCTTGATGAACAAATGACAATAATGACAATACAAATGAACAAAATAACAATAACTGAAGTGACATACTCTCATTACAATAATTCTATTGAGTTTTCATTAAGACATAACATTATATAAAAAAATACATTCTTTATATACTGACTATTCTTTATTAAAACATTATAAAAGCTTTACTAACTATATTTCTGAATTTGGTACGTTAACACTTTAAATTAGGCATAAATGATTAAGATGTCAATTATACATATTCCTTAACAAATTTAGAACACTACTGAGCACTTCTGAGTATAAATAATTCATTATCCAAAATCGATTAATGCTTTAAGTTTGAACTAAGTAAAACAAAACAAAGTTGTAATTACGCTTTTGATGTGGCTCCATCGTAGACAGAAGATGCACATCTACGATGTACGGAGAGTGCGCAAGGACGCCGAAAAGTGAACAAGTGAAAAAAGGAGAGTGTGTACTTCCAAGTGCTCTCATCAGTTTTATACCCTGCGTGACGCAAAAAGTCTCTATGAGTTAACGCCCAAAATTCAGCCAATCAGAACTGGACTCTGCACGTGTCTCGAAACTTATCAGGTCACACGAGAGGACAATTTGACATTGATTTTTGTGAACCAAAGCGGAATTCGTTCGCGAACACACAAGTAAACAATTCTTACTTCCTCAGAATCCTCATTTACAAATATATATAAAATCATAACGTGGAATGTGCTGGGCACAACAGTCTGCTTTGTTAACCTATTGTTGTCCATTCTATATAATTGTCCAAAAAATTATATCTTCTTTTTCTCATTGTTTCTGTTATATTTTCTATACTTTGATATATTTCATCATTACTTCTTAATTTCCAACCTTCTGAAGTTTTTTGTGGACCTAATATTTTCCTAAAATTTGTCTTTCCAATATTTCTAGTTTGTCTAAATTAATAATATTTTAATTATTTTCATTTTTTATTAATTGCTATACATAATATGATTTATTCTTTTGTAAGTAACTCGTTGAGTTTCTTGTAGGTGTATCATGTGATATATCTTCAAATAAATACATTGCAAGTAGGTTTGTTTTCACCTGACGCATGTTTCACAAAATTATTCAGTACCTTCAGAGGTTTGTTTGAATTGTAATTAAATGTTCCGCTTACAAAGATTCAATTACAATTCAAACAAATCTCTGAAGTTACAGAATAATTTCTGTGAAATGTGCATCAGGTGAAAACAAACATACTTGCAGTATATTTATTTGAAGATACTACATGAGAATATGATTATATATATATATATATATATATATATATATATATACTATAATATTTATGACTAAATTTACCTCAAGATATACTTTTTTCTTTTAGGAAAAAGTATTAGTTTGTTTTGTGTACCAGAACAAATACAAATCAATACAAAACATGACACATTATTCAAAGCACTCAACATCAAAAATACACAAAATACAAAAACATATACCACAACCACACACAATAATACAACTTTAAAAGACCAAAGACCAACAAACTACCTTAATAACATCCAGCAGCCAACACACAAATACTTCACCAGAAACAAGATGGTGAAGGCTGAAGATGAGAGAACAGGAACTCTCGAAACATGTTCCAAATAAGGAAAAGAACATCTTGAGGTAATATAATTATAAATTTTAAATACTTTATATATATATCAAGAAACGAACTGCAGCAGAAAGTGATTGAATATATATATATATATATATATATAATATTGTATTACATATATATAGGGTTCACATTGACAATATGTATCTTCCAAACCCTCGTAACTCTCAAGCAATTCTCCTCCTTCGCCTCCACCTCCTCCTACCCCTCCACCCTTGTCTAAGTTACGCTTACGCTCATAGTCTTGATTTACCAGGCACAAAAAATCTTGATCTATCATCATTCGTTCTGTCGTGTTGGTTTCATCATATCATTCGCCTTGCCAACCCGTCTTCTGTATTGTCCACTCCAGAAGTCTTCCTGATATTCTAATTGGCTCTTTTGTAACAGTTAAAATAATAAGAAGAATACACTATACCCAGATTAATACGCTTTACGTCTTACCTTAATAAACAGCCAGAAGATTCCCCAAAGTCACATCAAGGTTGCCACCATATTTTGTGGATTAAATATGGAAACCGTTTCACTTACCCGAAGGAATAATTTAGACAAATTTCCCTTATTTCCAAACTCCAGGGTCGTTTAGACGAACTCTTGGTACAGAATAGGTTAAGGTGTTGTGGCGTAATAATTATACTAACTCATGATTATAATAAGAAACATCTTATTTTATTGTATTAGTTAGACAAAAATTATTGGACAAAAAATTATTAAACAAAAATGGTTAAGTCACAAATTATTAAACAAAACTTATTAAACCAAAAATTATAAGAATGCAAATCAGTACCTTCTAATGGGTTATTTCCCCTTCCCTTCTTTCATGCTCAATCTCTCTCTCTCTCTCTCCCCCCCTCCCATCCCCTCTCCTCTTCCCCCTCACCACCACTCTCTCTATTTATTTATTGAGGTCTCATTATTTTAGTTTGATACATGTAATTTTAAAAGTTGAGATTGAATTTTGGCCAACTTATCCTTTACTGTTACTTATCTGACGTGTGCTCTCGTCGTTGTTAAACCACTTGTTGCACAACGCTTTTTCGATAAAAAGTAACTAAACATGCTGTCCGAAACTTTTATATCCTGATCACTAGTGTTGACTGATTACTTTAAAAAGATTTTTACTGTTTATTCACGATTTTAAAACACAATCGTTACGGCCGGCCTACCGTAATTGCCTGGGGGCACTAGCAGCACGTGTGCTGTTCAGTGGTTGTCTCGAGACTCCCTTATTTTGCTGGCGTGCTTGCCCAAGATTTCTGTTTGGTGACGTCTTAAAACCAGTTCATTCCGGTCCCCTCCACCTGTCTCATCTTTGGTCAGTTACTTTCCGTTTTAACTTCATACCACCTTTTTAACTCGATACAACCATATTGTCGTCAACAACATTCCTTTTGTGTGATTCACTGGTCACAAATAAACTCACTGGTTGCTTTATCACCTTATATGGACATCGTATTCCATCTCCTCACTTCACAGTCAGAATTATATTTGCTACATTTCGTTACCAGATACGCTACTTTATTACAATGAAATTATTTTGAAAATTATTACATAAATTTTGCCCCGTTACACTTTCTGTCCGTCTGCCTCTCTCCCTCTTTAATTACTTTGTCCACCCAGTATGTTGTTAATATTCTTCAGCATATGTTAGCATATAGCAGCACATTACAAATACTTCTGTGGTTGTGTCTTTCACCTTCCCAAATTGTTTAGGTTTCACACTCAGCTTGTGTAATGCGATGCCACAATCTGTATCTTGAGGAAGTTCTTCCTAATTCCTAACCCTGTCTATAATATTCATTACAGTTTCTAAATTCACCTTGTTCTCTATAAGAAGAAGCAATATCATCAGTAAATCTGAACAGCTTTATACTCTTTCCATGAAATGTTATTCCAGTCTTAAAAGTCTATTATGTCATTTACAGCCTCACGTAAACCATTTTACTGTAACGATAGTATATTTGTATAACTGTAAATTCATTTCATTTTTATTTGTAGGATGCTTTAACAGTCACTATAAAGACCGAAGTGCATGTAGAAGAAGCAGAGACTGAACAGGTAATGTACACAAACCTGATTATGTGTAACCCACAGCTAATGTGTTAGATTGTTCAATGCCTTGTGCCACTTTAAAATTGGATCACATTCATTTGTAAGTATTCACTTTAAACATTAACACAATACCAGTATCATGGTACTGCTTATGTTTAAACCATGTGTGATAAAGTAAGTGAAATCACATACATGTGCGTGCCTACACACACACGCGCGCGTATGTAGGAGCAGAGTGTGGATATTTATCACAGAAATTGATGGATAATTCTATTTATTTTGTATACATTTTTAATGGCACCATTATGTATTCTATAAATCACTGGGAAGACAAGGTAAATTTTATAATTTTTCAATTTGCAGGATGTATTGCCAGTTCTGAACTGTATCGGAAAAGAAGAACTGTGCATAAAAGAAGAATTCATTAAAGGACAGAATGAAGAGTTTATTGATCAGGTATAGTACACAATTGTACATTTGATTGTTATAATAAGCATTTATTGTTACTGTACAATGAACAATATTGTTATTTGTAAACTTATTGATTAAATCCTTATATTTGTAGTGACCGTCAATCATTGAATTTTTCAGTGGAGGGTTAGTGAGGATCGGTCAAAAATAACACAAATTTTTAACTTTTTTGTGTCGACGTTTTGACAGTGTTTATTGTCATCATCAGGACCTGTGTATCAAATACAAAAGAAATGTCAAACACAACAGAACAATTAAATATTTGGGTGAACGTGTTTGTGTATGTGAGTGTGTGTGCATGCGTATGTATATGTGAAGACTTGAGATAGTTTGTTTACATCTTCCAATATTATCTTTAAGAAAACGAGAAAATTATAGTATGACAGAACTTAATTTATACAGTATTACAATTTAAATTACTATATGTAATGCTATTTTAATTAATTAAACAAACAGTAATCAACAATTGAATATTAGATTGGTACACAAATTGTTTATACATACAGCAGTCAACATATAGCATAGTAAAATATATTACCTATAACTAAAACCAGATTAGGGGACGTTCAACTATGTAATTATTTAAAGTTATTTTTAACATGTTTCACTCACTACTGGTATTAAAAAACAATCATAATTTAGAAACATACAATTTACACAATAACTGTAGAACTTTACGAATTGCATCAGATAGTTGACATAAGGTTACAAACAAAAGTTTATGTTAAATTTATCTAACAAGTAAACTTGGATAATAATTGTAATCATATTGTAAATTATATTCTTTAAGAGTACTATAGAATATTGTAATTTATGTATATGTCCACAATCACACCTTCTCTCTCACCCATTCTCCCCCTACCACTCCTTCTCGCAGCCTCTCCCTCTAACCTGAAATCGCTCTATCACTGACTATCTCTCCCACTCTCTCTCTCTCTCTCTCTCTCTCTCTCTCTCTCTCTCTCTCTCTCTCTCTCTCTCTCTCTCTCTCTCTCTCTCTCTCTCTCTCTCTCTCTCTCTCTCTCTCTCTCTCTCTCTTGCTCTCTTTCTTTATCACTTGTCTTTGTCCACAATTGGCACTCTAAAACACTCATCATTTTTATTACAATATCGTCCTCACATAAAATAGAGAATTATGTACACGATAACAGTATAGATTTAACAAATTGCATTGAAGGGTTACAAACTATTATAACACAACATTATAGATAACAAGTCTATTATATGAAAATGGTTATTACTTAATATTTACATTTTGTAATATATTATTTACCTGAATATTTACATTTTGTACTATATTATTTACCTGGAACTTGGTCTATACAGAGTACCATAGTCTCATGTAGTTCATATATATATGTCGGTCATAATCTCTCTCACTCATGCTCTCTCTCTCTCTCTCTCTCTCTCTCTCTCTCTCTCTCTCTCTCTCTCTCTCTCTCTCTCTCTCTCTCTCTCTCTCTCTCTCTCCCCTCCCCCCCTCTCTCTCTCTCATTATTGACCTTATGTCAACTATCTGATGTAAGTCGTAAAGTTCTACAGTTATTGTGTAAATTGTATGTTTCTAAATTATGATTGTTTTTTAATACCAGTAGTGAGTGAAACATGTTAAAAATAACTTTTAATAATTACATAGTTGAACGTCCCCTAATCTGGTTTTAGTTATAGGTAATATATTTTACTATGGTATATGTTGACTGCTGTATGTTGTGACGGCAGCGGGGTATGCGAACATCTGCTCTCCGTTACCAGCGGCCGAGACGTGACCAACTACGTGCTCGGAGCGAGCCAATCCGGCATCAGCAGCCGCCGAGACGTGACCAACTTCGTGTTCGGAGCTAGCCAATCAGCGATGCCGGTTAGTTAATAAAACCCGGGCCGGCAGAAAATTTTACACACTCTTCATCGCCACGCCATCGGACGCACTTCATCTACTCTCCTCTCTCGGACGACATCGAGGCGGAGTCAGCCGGAAGGAACAGCCGAAGAATAGAACCACTGCCGTTCTTGCGTCTTCGCACTCCCGTTCCGCGCCAGCGATGGATTTCGCTGGGCCGGCAGCCGACTCTACAACCGGTGCCGAAAGAAGAGGAGGACTGTAGTACGCCACGAACAGCGGGCGCAGCCGCCGAACATCTCAGCGCGGCACGACCAACATCACCGTTCTCGCCACTCGGTCCTTTTTAGGGCCACCAAAATAACTAGAGTGTACGATTGGCGCCATTTGTCATGCGGCAAGCCTTTTGTCCGGTGACAATGTATAAACAATTTGTGTACCAATCTAATATTCAATTGTTGATTACTGTTTGTTTAATTAATTAAAATACCATTACATATAGTAATTTAAATTGTAATACTGTATAAATTAAGTTCTGTCATACTATAATTTTCTCGTTTTCTTAAAGATAATATTGGAAGATGTAAACAAACTATCTCAAGTGTTCACATATACATACGCATGCACACACACTCACATACACGAACGCGTTCACCCAAATATTTAATTGTTCTGTTGTGTTTGACATTTCTTTTGTATTTCATACACAGGTCCTGTATTTCATAAACATTGTCAAAACGTCGTCACAAAAAAGTTAAAAATTTGTGTTATTTTTGACCGATCCTCACTAACCCTCCACTGAAAAATCTATTGATTAAAACTGTTGGAGAGCCTTGGTGTCCCGTCGGAATCATTTTTATGTGTGCTTTCCTTAGTTCACATGATTTAGCCAAAACATTTTGTATCGGTTACCATTTTATAAGTTACAAAAGGTTGGCATTTTGTAAACCATTCTTGTTTGCTGGCAGCCAACACTAGAACATTTCTGTCCTTTAGTCAAAGTTGCCTTTGGAGTAACTCTATGATTGTATTGTACTGGGTAATTACTCCACCCTACAAACTTGAACTTTTGTAAGCAACCAGGTGGCAGCCATTAGTGAATGGATGACCCTGTAATCTTGGCAACAAGTTCCTTATAATTTGAATCAGGTTCACTGTGCTTCAGTGTACTGGTCTTTGCCTGAAGATGTTGTTGATCACTATTTTTGAAGACCAGTCCAGTTGGCCATCAGGCAAATTTATTGGCAACTTAAAACTCAACTCTGACTGCCAGTCTTGTGCAACTGCAGTTTTGTCTGCCTTTTGTGCAGACATTTCCTCTTGGCCTTGTTTAGGCGGGAGTCTTTAGTTACTTTGGAAAAGTCTCAAATCCTGTCTCAAAGTTCATTAGCCGTTGAAACAGACTTACACCTTCAGTGGCGGCGATTGGGAATTACAAGTTGGGGGGGGGGGGCAAAAAAATTTATAGACAACAAAAAGTACCGTGGTTCTGGGGGGTATAGGGGAGGGTAGACAACAAAATTAAAAAATTAGCTACAAAATGATAACTTTTTGATGCTCTCTGAGTGAATTTGGACAGAGAAGTAAAGGTTGACAGTTTACCAACTTAACTGCGGTTGTAACTTTATTATTTTTGGTATATTAATCAGAAATATTGAATTTATAAGTTTTCCATTTATAAAATTTCCAATTTTCCCTTTATGGGTTTTACATGTTATAAAGATTGTGTAACTATTACAGCTTACTTACTATGCTTACTTCCTACTACTTACGTACTTTAAAATAGCCCAGCCTGTGCACGCACTACTCACATTCTTAACCCCCCTTACTAATAGAAAAACACCCCATTTTTATGTAAAATTAATGACATAAGTCTTTCGTGTGTAACATTACGTGTGTGGCGTCGTATTATCCGACCACGTGTTGCGTTTACCCAAGTCTTTCATTCTCCGGATTTTTACAACTTGTAACATTTAATCACATTCAATAGTTATTCATCATCACTAGAGGCACTGTTATGTATGTTTTTTGAAACTCACATAGTTATTTTGTCGGCCGACTTAAGAAAAAAATGTGAAATTTTGCCCGGGCACAAAACTGATAGCTACCACTCGTGGCGTAGTTGCTCGTCGACTGGGAAGAGCGTTACCAACATGCCTCCCTCCAAAACACTCAGGCAGAGCGGAAACTTCACTGCCTCATGATCGTATCTTCCGTCACTGTTCATTCAACACAGGTGTTTTTTGTGTGGTGACCATGGACGATATTTGTGAAGCACGGTTGACGTCACTAAAAGTGGGCAGTCCTTAGCAGCATTTCCTGAGGGTCAGTAAGGAGACGATGAAAAAATTTGTTCTCTAGACATCTTGGTTTTAGGCTGAAGGCGTCATTCCGAGCGCGTACTTGAGTAGTGCCGTGCGTGAGTATTTACACTTATGCACATTTCTGAGAATTTGAGGGGGGCGCAGATTCCTTGTCGACTTACACAATAGAAATTGCGCCTCGCCTTTGTTTCAAACTGTTCTACTTGCCATGTGTTCTGCTGTAATGGAAATAACGTTCACCGTGAAATAAAACTTCCACAATAAATTTATAAAATCCCACACAAAATGAAATGAATAAAAATGCACATGCCCCCTACTGTAAGAAATAAAATAACCCAATTTTGGACACGTTACAATACCCCCTCAATGAGAATTCTGCTGTCCAGAACAGAAGAAATCTCATTGATAAACCCCGAAGAGGACCGGTGAGGAACTGGTGCCAACAACCCCTTGTTCTTACTCTACATGGGTACACGACCCCCCTGGTTTGGCGACCATGGACGCATCTGAACGAGATCACTGGACTTCTCCGTAAGAGATCCCAACACCGAGAAATCGAACAGACAAGTACCACAGCGCACCTCACCTTCTAACATGCTACCCCCAAAAAATCCTCAATCCCTGGCCTAGATTATGCCAGATCCTCCACCGATATGTTTCCCCTTTTATGCAAGCTGGGCTGCCTTTAGCAGATACTGGGCTCACACACACTCACATTACATATTATACATTGAAAAAATTCCCTAAAATTTACTATATCATCAAAAAGATTCAAAATTCAAAATAAAATATTTTATCAAAAAAAATGCTCTTCCTTATTTTATTTATCTTCCTTATTCCTTATTTAAACATATCCTTAACCTAACATGTGAATACTTAGAGTCTAACAATACAATGCAATACAAAATAAATCAATAAAAATAAACATGGTTAATATACAAACAAGAAAATAATCAATACTCAAAATATTCATTAACTGGCAGGCGAAAAATCAAGATTCTTTTTTTTTTTTCAAAAAAAAAATATTTTCTAAAAAAGTTTAAAATTTAAAGAAAAAAATTTAAATTTATTAAAATGTTTCCTTTGCATGTAGAAATTAATTAAAACTTGGTTAAATTGATTAAAAAAACACAATTGAATTGACTTCCATATGAAACAAGCTTAGTATGCATATGACCTCATCAGCTGATCGAAACTAGGTCAAGTCCACAACCTTGACCTACATACGTTATGTATACTTTTCTGAAAATACATTTAACATCTGTAACAACCTAACTTGAAACACAAAACATAATAAAATAAAATATTTAAAACAACAAAATATGATTATAAATAATAAGCAAATTGACATTTAAATTATGTAAAATAAACAATTCTTAATTTTACATTATTTTCAAATTCCATCAAAATTCTGTCACTGGTTTCAAAATAAAAACTTTTATATTCTTTATTATAAATCTCTTTCTATTTAACCATCTTATTCTCCATTATTTTGGGTGATTTAAACATTTATCTCATTTAATCTACTACTTGATCTGTATACATATATAATCTCTATCTCTCTTTGACTCTAACCTCTAACAACTTCAACTCCCCTGACACCCATCTCTATTAAAAACATCTCCCAAAACACTCTCTGACCCCAGCCTATCATTAAACTCAATTCGCCACCTTCTCTCTATATATATAAAAAAAACTCTCTAACCCTTTGTACATAGGATACGTGTTTCCCCCCCCCCCAGAAACTCAAATCCCTTATATGGCCCCTGGATTCTACCTAAGGCGGCCCCGACCCCACTAAATCGATTCTAATCCCGTCCCAACTTATCATTATGTTGCGGACTCCCACATTACACTACCCCCTACTACAAAATTGCCATCCCCAAAAATCTCAATCTCATTACCTCACTACAAATACAACAAAATAACATCATTAATTATAAACATCAATATATCACTCAAAACTCTACATATATTCTCCATTACTACTGTGTCAACATCAATACATCTCAAAATTCTATAACATTACATTAACTCAAAACAACATTACATTACTTTCATCTCTACTATCATTTTAACTTTGAATTCAACTTGGACTGATCTATATGTCCCCTAAAATATCTGTCACCCAAAACTATCTCTTGTTAGATTTCACAAATTCTTACTTTATGTCTCACTTTATCAAATTACTTTTCTCATTACTTTAAAATATCTGTAATACATTAAAACATTACATTGAACATTAATTACTTGGAACCTTTATAACCATTTTACCAGTGACCCGTTATTGCTGATCAGCTGATATCCTAACATAATGAAAGCACATTTCAAAATTGAACAAATTATATGAAATATATATAAATATATATTTATTTATCATTACTTCTCACCTCATTGTTTCCCCTTTTTCTGATTCTGATCATTTATGTTGACCGCCTGCCAGACGATTTAATTATTGGCTTAGTTAAAAAGAAATACACACATAATGAAAACACATATTTTTATCAACACCTATATCTAACGTACAACAATAAAATAATATTCTTCGTATTGTTTAAATTAGCAGCCATCCTTACTTTTCTTTTATAGAATTGCTAAACTGCTATAATTGTTTTTATTATTTAGACAAAGCTTTTCGTCATTACTGACATCTTCAGGTCTTAAACAACCTAAGACCTGGTTGTTTAAGACCTGAAGATGTCAGTAATGACGAAAAGCTTTGTCTAAATAATAAAAACAATTATAGCAGTTTAGCAATTCTATAAAAGAAAAATAAAATAATACATTTAAAATTATAGCATGAACACCTTATATTGAGTGTCTGAGCAGCTAGTTGTTTAACAGAGCACAAGCAGTTTTATTGGATCAAAATTTGAATTAGCAAAAAATTTTATGTTGTAAAATTTAAATTTGTGGCTCCTCTGAGTCACCTCCCATCCACACACACTATTTCAAGTTATGTAAGGCTGTGGCGCCCCCTCGCTTTCACAAAGACGGCATATTTTGGAGTAGTTTTACCTCTCCGTGTCTTTGCTTCCGCTATTACATTTTAAAATTATCGAATATCAACATACTCTTGTCTATAAATACATGCCCTTAATGCGGGTCTACCACCTGGCTTTGCTGCCCCCAAGTGGGCAGAGTGGTAGCCGCTGTTCCATAGTGCCGGGATTTCCCCTAATCGTCACCCCCATTGAATTTCTACTATATACCAATTTCAAGTCAGCTATGGTCAAGGGACTTGATATGACCATAGCTAACCGCTAGCCAAATCCACGATTAGTGCTGGTAAGGCAGTAATCGCCCGAAAAGTCGGGGAAATCTAACTTCATTTCACTGCCTGTTATACATCGTCTTATTATGTGCGACACGATCGTCTATCAGTGTGCAAATTTTAATTTACACGAAAAAGGTGTGTCACACATTTTCGCCATTTTCGCCTCCGATGGAGGTAACACTCTCTGTTACCCCCAACCCATTTCGCTATCTACGAGGGCACAGGCCACCCCCGCAATAGCAACTTAATAACTAACTAATTACAATTGAAAATTAAACTTTCTACCATTGCAGTTCCACACTCCACTGTTCTATCACTTCATTGAGCACCAATCTACCCCCCAAAATCATCCCCACTTCTTGTATTGATAACAAGTTTTTATTTTATTACACATCTTTTAAACGTTCCCCTGCTCACTGATACTAAAACTTGACAATTATATTTGGTCACCTAATTCTAAAATTTATTTAAATTTAAAATTATGCACATCCAAAATTACTTTGGTATTTTTTTTTTTTTTTTCAAAATTCCTATTTACATTGAAGGCTGACTCTATCTATGCTTAACCATAACTAGTAAGATCGTGACCGCCTGAAATGGGGGTGTTCTGCGATGAAAGATACAGAAGTTTCAACTCAGATCCACTTTGTGCAGTTACTTCCCCTTCTATGCAAATTGTACTACCAAATCTTCTCGTCTCTACTACCCCGTCGTGTGAGTCGAAATTTCCCATCTTTCTCCGCAAAACTCTTCGTTTCTGGCTTAAGCAAAACTATTGTCAATGGCTCAACTTGAATTTTGCCATTGACACTAAAATATTTAAGTTTGTATGCACTGCCCTGTATTTAGGTGCAGCCTCCATTATGTACAACACTCTAAGGCAGTGCAGGCATGTGACAGGTACACCAAAACCGCTGCACCTGGAGTGTATTAAAAAAATTTCATTCGTGTCACGTACCTGTTGGGGTCCCCCTCCCCGTTCAAATGTGTAGTTACATTTTCTAGTTTATACCAATTTTGGTGGAGCCGGACCATCGTTGCTTTCACCGCCCGAAGGAAGATCCGCCAACCATGGCCCGCCTCCGATTTCCGAATTCCACGGCCAGGACTGGTAAGATCGTGACCGCCCGAAAATGGGGGAGGATCCCTTCTAGAAACATATAGAAAAAACAATTAAATTACATTCATACATTTAATCATTGATACAAATCCTTATGCTGACCAAAATAATTTCAAATTTGTAGCGTTGTGCGTTCCAACTATCTCCCTCGTTTCTCTATTCTGTAACACGTATGAATTCTTCATTTTTACCTCTATTATCTCGTACGGCCCCTCGTACAATAAGAAAAATTTCTTGATCTCCTTATCTTGAGCGCTCGATAAATCGTGGCGTCGCACCAATACCATCTGTCCAACCTTGTACTGCGTCCACTTACCTTTCATGTCATGTCTCTGTTTTCTCTTCTCCCCCTTCGTCAACAAGCTTTCATTCGCTAGCCTAAGTTTAACATCGTGACCAATAGTGTTGGTTTCTGGTGGATACTCAATTAATTGCTCCAAAATTCTCTGCGGACGCTTCCCTCTTACCAACTCATAAGGTGTGAACCCTGTCGACTCGTGGGTGGTGCAGTTAAGCCAATTTTCAATCTTTTGGACATAGAGTGGCCACTCGCTGTGTTTGGCGTGGCAGTATGTTCGAAAAATTCTGCCCAACTCCCTCATTACTCTCTCCGCCTGATTGGACTGCGGGTGATATACTGCGGTGTGCTTTGGGATGATACCTTCCCATCCGAGAGTCTGGCGCCATCTCCCGCTGATGAACTGCGGCCCATGGTCGGATAATATCACCTTCGGCTTTCCCACGTTGATCATGTAGTCGCGTGTGATCTTCTCACTCAGCACCTTACTTGTTGCTCGCTTCACGCTATATAACCTTACATATTTGGAAAATGTGTCAAGTACAACAAAAATATGCATCACTCCGCCCCTACCCTTTGGCAGTGGGCCGTACAAATCTACAGCTACTAAATCAAAGGGTTTTTCTACTTTAATGTAATTTAGTTCTCCTTCTAACCTGTAGTTCACAACTTTAGATTTCTGACATAGCTCACAAACTCTAAGTATTTTTCGGACCCGTTTTTCCATATTTTTAAATAGACAAGATTCCTTTAACACATTCACACACTTCCGTGCCCCGAAATGCCCGTATCTAAGGTGACAGTCCCATACTATTTTCTCTATCAACCCTTCAGGTATAACTAACCTCCAATCCCTCTCTCTCCCCTCTACTTTTTTAAACAAACTCCCTTTAAACACTTGAAAATATTGTTTATAACCAAACTCATCTACATCTGATTCTACACTAGTAATTATTTTATTTTATTTACTATCAGCTCTTTGCATTACATTTATAACCTTCAATTCTTCCCCAAAAAGTTTATCTTCCCGGGATAGTCTATAAATTTCTATTTCTTTAATATCTCTACCCGTTCTATTTCTGTCTGTGTCAACTCGTGATAGTGTGTCTGGCACCCTGTTCTCTACGCCCTTAATGTATTCCCAAGAAAAATTATACTCTTGAAGAGCTAACACCCACCTGGTTATCCGGCTGTGTGTGAGTTTACAAGTATTCAGGAACGACAGCGCTTTATGGTCCGTCCTGATGATGGTTTGGTTACCCAGCAGATACGTACGGAACTTCTTCACGGCGAACACTATACTAAGGAGCTCCTTCTCAGTGGTAGTATAGTTACGCTCTGGAACTAGCGATGGTCTTGTGTTCTTTCGCCTCGTCCTCTTGATACAGTTCCGCTCCAAGCGCTATATTGCTGGCATCTGTCTGTAAGTAAAATTTATCATTAAAATTCGGGTGGTTCATTAAAATCATATCAGCGAACTTATTTTTGATTTCGTTAAACGCTGCTCTTTCGTTATCTCCCCACCTCCATTGTTTATTCTTTTGCAGCACTGCGCTGAGTCGGGCCGTCGTCTGGGCGTAGTTCCGCTGGAATTTCCTGTAAAAATTACAGAGACCAAGAAAACTTTGCAATTGCTTTATATTTTTAGGCTCCGGGAACGTCAGGATGGATTCTACTTTATCCGGATTGGCACGTATCCCTGTAGGTGTTATGATGAAACCCAAAAAATGTATCTCAGTTTGCAAAAATTTTGATTTGTCCCAATTCACTGTCAAACCTCCCTGGTATAACTTCTCCAATACATATTCTAAATGTTCTACATGCTCTTCAAATGTTCTAGAAGCAATCAGAATATCATCAACGTATATGGTTAAAAAATCTAAGTTATGGGGTTGCAAAATCTCATCAAGACACTTAATAAAGCTAGCTACACTGGTGTTCAATCCAAACGGTAGTCTTTTGAATTGATAATTTTTTCCATTGAATAAGAAGGCTGTATATTTTCTACTATTCGCTGCCAACGGGACTTGCCAATACCCGGCGGTTAGGTCTAAAGAGGTCATATATTGTACGCCGCTGAACTTCTGAAAAATTTCTTCTATCGCTTCAGGTGACTCCCTGTCTGGGATGATTATTTGACTGATTTTGCGGGCATCTAAACATAACCTTACTCTACCATCTTTTTTAATCACTACTACTAAGGGGTTAGAATATGGTGATACAGATCGCTCAATTATATCTCCCTCTAACATTTTCTCTAACTCAAGCTGAACCGCTCTTCTCTTCGCATATGGCACCGGATAACTTCTTTGCACATAGGGTGCGTGTTCCCTTACCTTTAACTCGCATTCATAGTTTCTTGCCCTCCCTGGTATATCGGCAAACACTTCTCTAAAATTCTCTACTACCCGCCACAACGATTCACGTTGAGAACTCCCTATCACGCCACCCTCACTACAAAATTTAAGTGCACTCTCATTCCATAAGTGATCTACATTCTCCTCACACTCTATCTTACTCTCACTACATACATTCATACTAACTTCCCTTTCTTGTTTATTACTCCGAGTATGTATCACCCTTACCCCTGAAATTCTTACCGCATCTAACACCCGCTCAAAATTAATACGGACTGGTTCCCCTTCACTATTTAATTCTAACACCCGTTTATGAAAATCAATCACCGCCTTATGTTTAATCAGAAAATCATTTCCCAGTATAACCTCAAGATTTAATCCCCGTACGACCAGAAATGTATTATCGTACCCTACCCCGTTAATTATCATGTTTAATTGTACTTGTTTCGTGACTCTTTTACTTCTAACTCCCGTAATACCTACAATCGTCACCCCCGCTACTGGCAAAGATGGAATATTTTTATTTATTTCTCTTAATTCATCTAGTACATGTTCAGAAATAACAGAGATTTCGCTACCTGTATCGATTAAAGTTTTAATCTCCTTACCTTCTATGTTGATTTTCACCTCAGTCAGTCCATTCTCCCGTCTCCCTGCTTCGAAGTCTTCCTCCTCCAATAATTCCTCAGATAAATCTGTAATAACAACGTTTCGATATCTGTCCTCCATTTGGACCCCAGAAACTTCCGGCGACAACGGTCGGGTCCGGTGTTCCATTGTCCCTTTTAGTTTCCCGCAGATGTGCTCGCCACTGCAGGGTTGTATCCTCGTTCGTGCTGGTTTCCCCGCTGTTCATGAGCGTGGCCTCTCAGCGCTCCTCCTTGGCCCTCTCCCCTTCGTTGGTATGCATTTTGGTTCTGTGCGGGTTGTTGTCCCTGTCGCTGACCCGGTCTCTCCCTCCTGCATCTAAAACAAAAATTTTGTGTCGCATAATTCTCCTGTGAGCATGCCGGACAAGTCCATTTTGGTCCTCGATTATTTTGTTCTCGTCTGGGGTATGCCGGTCCATTTGTAGGTCCTCTCGGCGGTCCCTGATGACCTCCATTATTTACATTCTGCTGGTTCTGACGACGACTCAATTCTTGGTCCCGGATATTCTGAAACACATCTAAAATATTTTCTAGTTCGCTAATATTAGCTACCTCCCGCGTCATAAGTGTTATCTGTACTTCCCTTGGTAAATGCTTGCTTATATGCCTCACGAAGGATCTAAATGGCAATGGCGGTTCTAAGTATTTCGCCTCATTAAATATTCTCATCACATACCCGGTTATATTATTATTGGGCCCCCCGAAATTCCCTGTTCCCATGATTCTACTTCGTAACACTTCTTGGTCTTCTTCAGACCAATATTTATTTCTAAATGCGGACTCAAAACTTTCAAAACACCCCCATTCCGTTTTGTGTACTTTGGCCCATATCTCCGAACTACCTTTGAAGCATTTTAAAATTTTTAATAATTGAACTTCCCAGTTATTAGTACTAAACTTGTTGAACTCTCTCACTCTATTTATGAACTGCATAGGATGTACTCTTTTGTTGTCACAACTGAATGTCTCTAACTCTACTTCACTGCTTACGTCACGAGTCATAATTACTCGCTCGGTAACAGTGTTAACTTGTTGGCTGATGGCCATGCTCAATTCATTTTTAACATTCATTAACTTAAGGTTACTATCAGATTCAAGGTCACTTATTGTATCGTGTATGGTCTTAAATTCAATCTTACAATTATTTTCTATTTCTCTTATTTTACTATTATTATTTTCAATCTGACTCATAGCATAACCCACCCTACATTCAGTATTGGTGTTACATTCACTTATTTGTTTCTCAAAAATTGTATTTATGGCGCTATATTGTTCCGTGATCTGTTTCTCTACTTTATTAGTTATATTATTGGTAATATCAGAAACACGGCACTCTAATTGCTCATTTAGGGACTCTGACAATTGTAATTTCATACTTTCACAACGTTCATCAATATGTTTGTCTAGTACACTACTCAAATTATCAAATTTTATATTTATATTCTGCTGAAACTGAATATTCTGTTCTTTAATTTCATTAAAAATAATATCATTTTTAATATTCTGCTGTTCGCATTTTATTTTCTGTTCTTTGAATTCGTTACTTAAAATCTCAAATTTCTCGTCATTAGTATTAAAACGACTCTCAAATTTTTCGTCCATTCTATCAAGACGCTTATTTAATTCATTATTCTGCATGTCAAATTTGTTGTCCATTTTTTGTAAGAAACTCATTATATCTAGTTCCTCTGATTGTTTATTTTTATTGGCTGACACTGGGGTCAACTGAATCCCAGAGTCAACCTCTGTTTCGCTTAGTTGTGTTTGAGCCGCAATCGGAGTAGAATGAACGATTATATTACTGCCGACAGCTGTTTCTGTAACCGCGCCCGGCCCCACTGTCAGCATACCACTTTCATTCAGCGATTGCGACTCAAGGTCACTTTCACTCATAACTGAATCTATTACACTATTTTTCTCTGTGTTCTCAGACATTTTTATTTGATCTATTTTTTCTTATGTAACAACTGCCAATGATTGGTCTTTTTTCAAAACTGATGTTTTAACATATACAAAATCAATTTTGCTTTCGCAACCGTACTTCGCTATGCACTGTCAAATGTAAGCTGGCGTAATACAACCCTTTTTGTGTTATATTACATCCTGGTCACGCTGCAACAATTGTAACTTTATTATTTTTGGTATATTAATCAGAAATATTGAATTTATAAGTTTTCCATTTATAAAATTTCCAATTTTCCCTTTATGGGTTTTACATGTTATAAAGATTGTGTAACTATTACAGCTTACTTACTATGCTTACTTCCTACTACTTACGTACTTTAAAATAGCCCAGCCTGTGCACGCACTACTCACATTCTTAACCCCCTTACTAATACAAAAACACCCCATTTTTATGTAAAATTAATGACATAAGTCTTTCGTGTGTAACATTACGTGTGTGGCGTCGTATTACCCGACCACGTGTTGCGTTTACCCAAGTCTTTCATTCTCCGGATTTTTACAACTTGTAACATTTAATCACGTTCAATAGTTATTCATCATCACTAGAGGCACTGTTATGTATGTTTTTTGAAACTCACATAGTTATTTTGTCGGCCGACTTAAGAAAAAAATGTGAAATTTTGCCCGGGCACAAAACTGATAGCTACCACTCGTGGCGTAGTTGCTCGTCGACTGGGAAGAGCGTTACCAACATGCCTCCCTCCAAAACACTCAGGCAGAGCGGAAACTTCACTGCCTCATGATCGTATCTTCCGTCACTGTTCATTCAACACAGGTGTTTTTTGTGTGGTGACCGTGGACGATATTTGTGAAGCATGGTTGACGTCACTAAAAGTGGGCAGTCCTTAGCAGCATTTCCTGAGGGTCGGTAAGGAGACGATGAAAAAATTTGTTCTCTAGACATCTTGGTTTTAGGCTGAAGGCGTCATTCCGAGCGCGTACTTGAGTAGTGCCGTGCGTGAGTGTTTACACTTATGCACATTTCTGAGAATTTGAGGGGGGTGCAGATTCCTTGTCGACTTACACAATAGAAATTGCGCCTCGCCCTTGTTTCAAACTGTTCTACTTGCCATGTGTTCTGCTGTAATGGAAATAATGTTCGCCGTGAAATAAAACTTTCACAATAAATTTATAAAATCCCACACAAAATGAAATGAATAAAAATGCACATGCCCCCTACTGTAAGAAATAAAATAACCCAATTTTGGACACGTTACACGGTAATAATAGTTTTTTTGAGATTTTGATTAATAAAGGTGATAATTTGCCAAAGTCCAACCAGTGAGTTTACTCTAGGCCCTGTTTTATACCCCATTACACTACAAAATATGTAAGGAATAATAAAAAATACTGTGTTAGATTGCTTGTGCTAAATAATATTATTTAATTAGATGTTCAAAGCAATACAATTAATTACATTATATAAAGTAAAATATACAATATAAAATAAGCTTCTCATAGTCATATGTTTAGTCTTTCTGTTTTAAAACAACGTTAAGTGTCTTTGTTTTCGTCTGGCGTAGACTTCCACACAGTCATCCAAGTTGAGGTCTGTTTTTGCAATGGCCAACATTGCCAAGTGTGATAGATGTTCTTGAAGCATTGAATTTCTCAAATAATTTTTCACTCTTTTCAAGACACTGAAAGACCGTTCTGCTGATGCAGTGGATACAGGGACAGTTAAAAACAACTTTAAAAGCTTGAAAAGGTTTGGAAATACATTCTGGTTGTGGATGTTTTCAGATTTAAATTGTAGCACTAACTTTGATATCAGTTTACGATCTGTTTCTTCAGGCTCTTTCCTAGAGAACACAACTTGCTGTGGCGCTGTACGAATCGGTTAGCCGCAATGCATGACATTTTGTGCGTATTTCCGCTAAGTAAATTTTTTAATAATTAAAGAAATTAAAGGAAAGATAATTAGGTGATAAGACAACAGGGTTTGTATACATTGTTTTTTATAATTCCTAGTTTTAGGCGGCTAAAATGGAATAAAAATTTAATTTTTTCCCCACAAAGTACTGTCGCCACTGTACACCTTAAAAAAAAAAAAAAATGGAAACAGAATACACCAAAGCAGGATATCATTACATAAACACTTGTCACCCTCAATAACCTTTCTATGTCCTAGAGTGGACAAAATTATTTAAGTATCCTGGCCAGGGTCACCATCAAATTTTACAGAAGGATTTATAAGGAAAGCCTCCTAAAGCTACTGTACAAGCTCCTACGAAACAAATCCCCAGATTTACCATCTGTGTATGCATCATCTGGGATCACTATCCCAATTATTCACAGTTTCACAGATTTTCTCTTAAAAGAAACTCCCCACCCTACCGCCACCACAGGACAGGACCGGTTTGGTGAACCCACTGAACACAGAATATGATGTGGTAGGGTGACATCTGAAGTAACTCATAATTATTCTAGCACATATTTTAGTATTTATAACTAAATCAAGCAAAGTAATTCTTTAAATTTTACTAATTAAAACTATCTAAATCCTTTATTAGAGGATTTACAAGGTAAAACATGGAAATTAATTGTAATTAAGTATACCTGCAACAATTTTAGTATTAACTTGACATACGAGGTTTGTTCAATAGAAACATGTTTAGCAACTGTAAAGCACTTTTTATTCAACGATTTTAAAAGGAGTCTCCATTAACATTAACATGCGATCGACTCTAGTGTAGTGGTGCGCACCAGGCCGCAATGTGGCGTGAAGTGTGATTTTAGATGACATACATACTGTGATGTTTGGTAAAAATTTTTGATTTTTGAAGACTTCTCCAGAAGGATTAATGTTTTGTATAACCTGATGGGAGCGGTCGTGGCGTAGTGGCTAGCGTGTGGTGCTGCTACGCTGTCGGCGCGGGTTCAATTCCCGCCAGGGGCCATCTGATTTAGATAAGACTGTTCCCCCTCGCAAGGCAATGGCAAACCAGCGAGAGGTATCCTGCTTAGTATAAACCTCCCCAAGTATGCCGTTCGGATCCGGCGTTAAACTGTAGGTCCCATATACCTGTGAGAGACTCAATACCACACGCACCACGGGTATATGCAGGGAGGATACAAACCAGTCGAAAGACTGAAGGACTACGTAATAACCTGATGAGGATTTATCCTCAAAACGTGTAGTTATTGAAAGTTTTAAAGAAGTCAGAAGACGGTGAGTAACCAAGTGTTTACAAATATTATAATTAAATACTTATACATGTGACTTGGAGACTATAAAGGTGCGTATACACTGGTGAGCCGAGCCGCTCATTCATCAAAAGGTATGGGGTTTTGAGTGACCAACGGATGGCTCATGGACCGCTCGGAGTGATCCGTCACCTGGCAGTTTTTGTGGCGAGCGCAAAGGGACGCTCAGTCTCAGTGGGTACGGTGTAGAGGAAGGATCGCGAGTGTGTACGTGATTGCGAGTCTCATGTGAGCCAGTATGACCCAGAAGCAACAGTGGCCGGAGGAAGAATGCCTCCAGTTAATTGAAGCTTACAGATCATTCGACATTCTGTGGAACCTGAAGAATGTTAATCATTTAAAAAAAATTTTTAAAGAGGATGCATGGCGGGATATTGGCAACGTGATGCGGTGACCTCGTGAGGATTGTAAAAGTAAAATCGTGAATTTATTGGGTTTGGACCGTAGGGAGAAGAGCAAGGAAAAGCAAACCCACAGAACTGGGACAGGTAAGTTTTTGTTTTTATAAATTTATCTACATTCATAAATTCATCAATTCAAATATTTGTTTTCATAAACCAATCTTTATTTTCTATAAATAAATTTATAGAATAAATTTACTTTCATAAATGTATTTGCATTGTATCTAATTGAATTCTATATAATAGTACATATTTAGCATTAATAAATAGTTAAAAATATAATAATAATTAATAAATGAACAAAATAAACAAATAAATTGTGTAAATATTTGTTTTGGAGGAAGTTCTTGTGGTAGTGGCAGTCCCAGCAATTGTTCACTTAGCATTGTAATGGGACAATTTTTAGGGGTTTTATTTTTTATTGCAATTATAAATGTAACACAAGGTCTACCCAAACAGGGCCTCAGTTTTGAACAATAAGCATTCCTTGTCGGGGCACCGAGATGCACATTTTATTGCAATTATAAATGTAACACAAGGTCTACCCAAACAGGGCCTCAGTTTTGAACAATAAGCATTCCTTGTCGGGGCACCGAGATGCACATTTTATTGCAATTATAAATGTAACACAAGGTCTACCCAAACAGGGCCTCAGTTTTGAACAATAAGCATTCCTTGTCGGGGCACCGAGATGCACATTTTATTGCAATTATAAATGTAACACAAGGTCTACCCAAACAGGGCCTCAGTTTTGAACAATAAGCATTCCTTGTCGGGGCACCGAGATGCACATTTTATTGCAATTATAAATGTAACACAAGGTCTACCCAAACAGGGCCTCAGTTTTGAACAATAAGCATTCCTTGTCGGGGCACCGAGATGCACATTTTATTGCAATTATAAATGTAACACAAGGTCTACCCAAACAGGGCCTCAGTTTTGAACAATAAGCATTCCTTGTCGGGGCACCGAGATGCACATTTTATTGCAATTATAAATGTAACACAAGGTCTACCCAAACAGGGCCTCAGTTTTGAACAATAAGCATTCCTTGTCGGGGCACCGAGATGCACATTTTATTGCAATTATAAATGTAACACAAGGTCTACCCAAACAGGGCCTCAGTTTTGAACAATAAGCATTCCTTGTCGGGGCACCGAGATGCACATTTTATTGCAATTATAAATGTAACACAAGGTCTACCCAAACAGGGCCTCAGTTTTGAACAATAAGCATTCCTTGTCGGGGCACCGAGATGCACATTTTATTGCAATTATAAATGTAACACAAGGTCTACCCAAACAGGGCCTCAGTTTTGAACAATAAGCATTCCTTGTCGGGGCACCGAGATGCACATTTTATTGCAATTATAAATGTAACACAAGGTCTACCCAAACAGGGCCTCAGTTTTGAACAATAAGCATTCCTTGTCGGGGCACCGAGATGCACATTTTATTGCAATTATAAATGTAACACAAGGTCTACCCAAACAGGGCCTCAGTTTTGAACAATAAGCATTCCTTGTCGGGGCACCGAGATGCACATTTTATTGCAATTATAAATGTAACACAAGGTCTACCCAAACAGGGCCTCAGTTTTGAACAATAAGCATTCCTTGTCGGGGCACCGAGATGCACATTTTCTCATAGCCCTGCAATAAGCACTGTTTCTTAAGGCATAAGAATGCAAGTATGTGCGCGGTGATTGCATTTTCCGTTGGCAAAGAGCACAACCTTGTAGCGAGCCCCAGGACAGAACAAAAATACCCAGACTTGCTACCAAGAGCGGAAACTGTAATTTCACTAATGACCATGTCATGTGATTTTATCCACGAATCAGAGCGCAAGCTGGTGAGCATGTGGCCGGAGTGACGTTCAGAGTAGCGTCAGTTAGTCGCCTTAGAACTCTTGACCGCGCGGTTCTATAAAACATTGCTCGAGCAAATTAGGGTCAGCCGACCAGCAAATTGTGTGTTTGCGATGTGTAAAACAATGTAAAAAGTTTAAATCAACAGTCAACCGAGTTAAGATCAAGTGAACCTTTTCGAAATTAAAACAATAACCTTTTTTGGGACATAGTGTGATGAAAATGCAGGACGCAGCACGTGGTCAACAGTGACGACGCTCACAAACGTAATTGTATCACGTCGAATCTATTATCCAAATTTCACAATATAGATTTCTTGTTTTAAATCCAAATAACTGGGGTAGAAAGAATGAATGAATGAGTGAGTGAGCAAGCTGGGTTGCTTTACAATAGATATGGTCTAGTTTAATAAATAGGGTTAAGTATATTTCACAATCTATTTTCAATGTAACGTAAAAGAAAGATGAAATTGTTGATGTGGGAGTTATGGTAGTATTTGATGGCAAAGTAAGATGAAATAAAAATGTGTCAAGTGAACATATAAACATGTATTTGTCAATTGTATTCACCTGTTGTTTTTCTCTGCTAAGTACACCAGACGACACCTTGGTCAATTATCAATAAAGGTAGGTAATACAAATTTCGATATTTTAAACAGTTAATTCATATGTACTGCTTTAGTTGACGCCCTTAACAGGGGCGAAATTTAATTATTTTAATCACTAATTAAGCTGTACTACTTCAGTTGGCCCCCGAAACAGGGACGAATTTCAATATTTTAATTACTATTTAAAGAGCCGTACTTCAGTTGGCGCCCGTAACAGTAGACGTTGTAAATTAAAATCAAATTGAATTAATTTACAACCTGGTCAAAATGGCAGAGAAAAACAACAAGAGTGCAAATTTATGTGAAAGTGTAGAGGAATCAATTTTAAACGTTATGCAAGACAATTTAATTTCAACGAACGAAAATATTGATGAGAGTGTACAATTAGAAATACCGAATGTAAATGAAATGGTCGAAGTTGAATATAGTAGTAAGAGCCATAATGTAGATATATTCAACCAATTAGCGTTGATGATGGAAATGATAAACAATAAGTTTGAACAACAAAATAAGAACAACGATAAAAATAATGATAAATTGAATATGAGTTTAGATGAGTTAAAGTCAGAAAATAATAATTTAAACACGAGTTTAAATGAACTTAAAACTGAAATGAAATCAGAAAATAATAAATTAAACACGAGTTTAGTTGAGTTAAAGTCAGAAAATAATATTTTAAACGCATGTTTAAATGAATTTAAAACTGAAATGAAATCAGAAAATGATAATTTAAAAACGAGTTTGAATGAATTTAAGATTGAAATAAAATCAGAGATAAATGCTAGTAACATAGCACTGAAAACGGAAATAAACAAACAAGACAAAAAATTAAGAGAAATAGACAGTAAATTAGAAAGAATGAATGACACTATTGCGGGAGTGAAAGGTGGGGTAATTATAAATATAAATAAAATACAAGACGAAAGTAGAACTTTGAAGGAGGAGGTAGAAAACGATACAGTCACAGGTGAGTATAACGAAAACAAAAATAATGAAGGTACAAGTGCTAAGGTAAGTGACGAATTTAAAACTATTGGTAATTTTGATGATATAATTAAAAATGTGGTGTTAGAAGATAAAATAAATAACAGAATAAATAATAGTAGTGGCAAGGGAGTTTTGATGGAAATACAAAGTGATTATGAGAGAGAGAGAGTGATAGAATTATTTAAGCTGAACAGGGGTTATAACGAATTAGCAGAGAGGTTAGATATTACGAGAATTAATAATATTGAATACTTACCTTGTGAAATAGGTAGTACAGCAAATGATGATAAGGTTGGGGATATTGATTACTTACCTTATGAGATAACTGATGTAGTCGATGAATATAATGATAAAAACTTACCTGATGTTGTGATAGATATAGTGGAGGAATATGCTGAAGAATGTACCTTATGTTAAACAAAAATAGTTCTGATGATTGTACGGTTGCCCAAGATGTAAGTCCGGAACCTTCCTATGGCGAACACAATGCTTAGCAGTTCTTTTTCTGTAGTTGTATAATTGCGTTCGGCCGCCAAGAGAGATCTGCTGGTGAAGGCTATTGTCTGATGTTCCTTTTCATCATCTTCTTGATATAACTCAGCTCCCAGGGCGACATTACTGGCGTCAGTCTGCAAATAGAAAGTTTTCAAAAAATCAGGGTGATTCATCATTACCATATTTGAAAATTTTTTCTTTATCTCCTCGAAAGTCTCCCGTTCCTTCTCTCCCCAATTCCATTGTTTATTTTTCTGTAGTACAGCACTTAATCTGGCTGTCGTCTGCGCGTAGTTCTTCTGAAATTTTCTATAAAAGTTGCAAAGTCCCAAAAAACTTTGTAGCTGCTTAATATTCTTCGGTTCTGGAAAACGCATAATAGCTTCTACTTTATCAGGGTTAGCTAGAATTCCCTCTTGAGTAATAATGAAACCTAAAAAGTGTATTTCTGTTTGTAGAAACTTGGATTTATCCCAATTAACCGTTAGACCCCCTTGTTGTAATTTATCTAACACATATTCAAGATGTTCTGAAAATGTTCGAGATGCTATTAATATGTCATCAACATATACAGTTAAAAAATCTAAGTCCTTGGGCTGCAATATCATATCTAGACATTTTATGAAACTTGCTACACTATTATTAAGTCCAAATGGCAAACGTTTGAACTGATAATTCTTACCATTGAAGAGAAATGCAGTATATCTCTGGCTCTCTGCTGCTAGTGGAACTTGCCAGTATCCTGCTGTCAAGTCTAAAGACGTCATGTACTTGACTCCGCTAAATTTCTGGAAAATCTCATTAATGGGTTCCGGTGACTCCCGGTCAGGTATTATAATTTGGTTAATTTTTGTAGCATCTAAACACAATCTTACCTGTCCATCCTTCTTGATTACCACTACTAATGGGTTCGAGTATGGTGATATCGATCTCTCAATAATGTCTCCCTCCATCATTCTGTCCAACTCTTCTTGCACGGCTCTCCTCTTTGAAAACAGTACTGGATAACTCCTCTGCATATAGGGTGAGTGTTCTCGAACCTTCAACTCGCAAACATATCCTGGCTTTTCCAGGCAACTCCGCAAACACTTCTCTAAAACGTTCCACAACTGCCCACAACGCCTGTCGCTGGGGACTCCCTACAACTCCACCCTCATTAAAAAATGTATCTGCCCTGTTTGCCCATACTCTTTCACCACTTGCATACATCTCTCTCTCCTCATCCTCCACAATCTCACTCTCTCGACATATATTTACTCTTGTTTCTATGTCTCTATCGCCTACTCGTTTATGTATTATTTTTATCCCCGTAACTTTAATCTCGTCTGTCACCCTCTTAAAATTAACCCTGACTGGTTCACTCCCCTTATTAAATTCTACTATTCTTTTATTGAAATCTATCACTGCTTTATTTCTCTCCAAAAAATCATTTCCTAAGATTACATCTAAATTCAGTCCCTTAACCACTAGAAAAGTATTTTCAAATTCAGTTTTATTCATACATATGTTCAATTGTACTTGTCTAGTAACCCGTTTACTCCGTACTCCGGTTACCCCCACTACTGTTATACCCGCAACTGCTAATGATGGAATATGCTTATTTACTTTTTGTAACTCTCCCATTACATTTTCTGAAATTACTGATATCTTGCTTCCTGTATCTATCAATGTTTTAAAGTTCTTACCTTCTATGTTTACTATCACCTCTGTCAATCCGGCTTTTGTTTCCATAATTCTTGCGTCGTCCTCCTCCAACAACTCCTTTGACATGTCAGTGATGATAATATTGCTCTGGTAGTGGTATTCTTCTTGGACCCCACTACTACTTGCTGACAATGGCGGGGCCCGGTTCCCCATTGTCTCATCTAGTTTCCCATAGACGTACCCGCCACAGCTTGGTTGTATCCTCCTCTACCTCTCATCGCATTTCCACCTCCTCTGTCATTACCTCTGCCTCTTTGCTGTTGATTATGATGATTTGAGGCCATGTTGCTCCGTTGGCAATCTCTCACCTTATTGCATCTGTAACATACTGTTCGGGTAGCAAAATTCTCGTATTCACAATTTGGGCATTTCCACATCTCGCCTCTATGGTTACTATTATTACTTCCATGCGCCCCTCTATAAGAGTTTGGTATCCCCCTGGATTGATGATAATTCCCATTAGTATGTGCCGCTGGTGGGTTCGGACGCCTACCCATTTCGCGGTCCCTAATGTTTTGCAATACATCTAACATGTTTTCTAGTTCGTTTATGTCTGCTATCTCTCTCGTCATTAGAGTAATCTGTACTTCTCTGGGCAGGTGTTTACTAACATGTCTAACAAATGACCGAAACGGCAACGGCGGTTCTAAGTACTTTGCCTCATTGAATATTCTCATTACATACATGGTTATGTGGTTGTTTATTCCCCCAAAATTCCCGGTGCCCATGATTTTACTACGTAAAATTTCCTGATCCTCTTCGGACCAATATTTATTCCGGAACGCTACCTCGAATTTTTTATAACTACTCCACTCGGTATTATGTACTTCTGCCCATATTTCAGAACTGCCCTTAAAACACTTTAAAATCTTTTAACAATTTTATCTCCCAACTACTACTATTAAACCGGTTAAATTCCCTTACCCTACTCAAAAATTGCATCGGGTGTACTCTCCGGCTGTCACAATTAAATTGTTCGAGTTCTATATCATCTTTTGCTTCGCGAGTATACAATATTCGCTCCGCACACTACTTAAATTTTGGCTTACGGCCCCATGTAATTCATCTTTAATTTCTACTATGTCTTGCTCAATTACTCTTAATTTATTATCATTTTTAATTTCGTATTGAAGGTTATGTTTACTCTCTTGCACAGATTGTTTACACACACTTTCTACCTCCATTATTTTAATTTTTATGTCATCATTATTTTCATTAATTTTATTTATACACTTACTTTCTATCTCTACACACTGTTCTTTAACCTGTGTTTGAATTTGGTCTGTCATTTGTTCATTTACATCATTTATTTTACTTTCAATATTTTCTGTGATTTCACTAATCTGTTCATTAAATTTACAGTTTACTGATTCTAATATCTGCTCTCTAATACCATCACAATGTGTATTAATTTCATTCACTTGCTTACTAAAATTAAAATTTTGTTGTTTAATTTCATCTCTGATCTCATTCAACTTTTCACTAAAATTATTTTTAATTTTATCATTATGTTCATCAAATCTAGCGTCAAATTTATTATTTTGTTCATTCAATTTCTCATTAATTTCGTTTTTCTGTTCATTCATTTTAATATCACTGATATCAAAACGACAATTTATTACGTTAAACTGTTGTTGTAAAAAACTCATTATATCATTATCGAATTTACTACTACATTTTGTTGAGGTTGGAGTTAACTGAACCCCTGAATCCTCTGTAATATCTGTTTTATCTGTAACACTTACATTTATGGTTTTATCATCTTGACCTACATTCGGAGTCGAATGAACTCCTAGGTTACTCATGACAGCTGATTCATTAAAATTACTTATTTCCTCTATCTCATTTTCATTATTTCTTGCCATTTTTTAAATTATGAAATTATCATCTATTTTTTTTTTATTTTTTATAAGCGAATTGACCACTTAGGATCACGCTACAACTTTATTTCTTTTTCTTTGCCTGGAGTTTCCTCTGTCTCCAATACTCCTTCATACGCTCACTGGCTTGTTTCCTTTGATCCTCTGTCCAAGTTCGTCCACTTCTATTAGGTCTTCCTGCATCTTGAAACAAATCATCTATTATACTATATTTTAACAATCCTTATTTTACACTTATTAATTATTCATTAAGTATTACTTATGTATAACCTACTTACGTATAATCTTGTTTTTCATAATTTTTTACACACTCCTAAATCACGCTTATTTTCACTTGTAGGTGTGGTTTTTGTACAAAATTAAACTTGCAAAACTTGTCCCGAGTTTGAGCGCCAATTGTTATGTTCAAGTCACAATACAAAATAATAATTAATAAAAATTATTCATATTCCACACTTCTTACCTTCTATCGGGTCCTAGGTTCTTCACATGAACTCGTGAAGAATAAACGTGATTTAGGGTTCATGTTACGAAGAAATTCAACTCTCATTTCTTGTTAACTAACTCAACTTTTATTGAACATTCTGTTTAATATTCTCCTTTTATGCATAACATAATGATATAACTTCTTTTTTTATATAATTTTCGGAATTGGAATCTGACAGATTTTAATATTGAGGCCTACACCCCATTTACCAAAGACACTCAAAAGTTGACCTTCTTTTTCTTATCATTAAAGTAAATAGTTACTTAGATTCTATAAAGAAACCCAGTACTTGCTCACACACTTCTTTCACACTTTTACCTCATTGATTTAAAAACAAGAGATCTCTTTATCCATTCTAGTTTCGAATTTTATCTTTTATTTTAATTGAAATGGTAGGTTTACTTTCCTGTTGTGGTCATGCAGAGCGTGTGTTGAAATCAGTCCATTTAAGTCACTTGTTCGTCCGAATTGAGTTTTCACTGTTTGAATTTTAAAAGTTTATCTTGTTAACTAAGTTCACTGTTTTAAAAGTTCCATTTTGCACTGTTTTACGGTTTTTTAAATTCACATTTTTACAAGTAAAAGATTGTTCTTTTGGCTAGCGAGCCTATTATACAGCCGGCCAGCTATAGGTGTGGTAAATGATAGAAGCTGTTCTCTGAGCGTCTACATAAAGCTTGATTCACGGCAACTTGGTTCGTGATTCGCTGATAAAATCATGTGACATGGTCATAGTTAAATATGATCATAGTCTTACTTTCTGGGAGCGATTCTCCCGTAAGCTGGCCGATGTATCATAGTCCAAAGGCTCACTAAAAAATTCGTGCTTTTTACCAATGGAGGCACAATCATCCGCGCACAGGTTCGCATTCCAACGCATCAGGAAACAGTGCTTATTGCAGGGCATACTGACAAATGTGCGACTTGGTGCCCCTACAAGGAATTTCAACGGTTATAATTGAGGCCTTGTGTAGGTGACTACACTGCATCTCACTTACAATTGGAATAATGAAAACCCCTCAAATCTGTCCCGTTACACCTTTGATTACACAATTCCCGATGTCATCCCAATTGTGTATCTACTCTATAGAAGTCCCATACAATAAGTAGATGTGCTGTCATTAACTCTGTACTTCATAGCACTGATTGCACATCTGACCAAGCTTTCTCTACCACACCAGTGTGTGTGTGTGTGTGTCAGATTTGAACAGTTCTAGTAAGGGAGTTCTTGATTTGGAAAACAATGAATTTCTTATTGGGTAGGTATTTTATAGTTTATAGTTTAAAAAAGCACAGGTGTGAATTCAGATATAAATATAAATCTTACACTTTATTTGAAATGAAAAGAAAGGCTGATGCCAACTAACTGTTGGTAAATAATTTTTATTTTGTTTCAGCGTTTTTTGCAAGACATCAGTACCGTTGTAAAGGATGAAATTGTTTTAGAAGAAGTGGAAAAAGATGAGAATATACAAGAGGTAAAGTTTTTTAAATACACAATCTTCCATCTGTAAGTAGACTAGACAAGTAAGATTCATTAAATTAGCAAAATATTTTTGAAATTGAACATTTATAGTCAAAAGGTTAGATTCAGTCCTAAAACATGCAGATGGACACCTGAGAAGTCTTGCCTTGGTGCTGTCACCCAACAAGTTGAGTGCGTGTTAATGGGGGTTGGTGATTCAATTTCTGTTCTAGTTCATACAGTATCACTGAATTTTTTTATACCACTGAACCACTTGTATGTAGTTTTCTACACAGAGTCGACTGTCTGGCAGGCATTATTTGTTTTTAGTCATGTGATGAGCTCATTTTGTTGAGTGTTGCAAACTGAATAGATGACTTTTCAGTCTTCTGTCTTTTTAAACGTGTATAAGGCTTTCAAAACATATCATTTCAGACTTGTTTAAAATGCCTTCATTGGGGATAATTCAAGGGCTATTTGTTTTTCAACATCTGATAGACCAATAAACAGACTCATGAACGACATAAATAATTTTATTATATAAAAAAGTTTCATATATATGTAAACTACTTTTCTACATAGTCACCACCATTATTGAGCCAATTATCATAGCGAGGCACCAACTTTTGTATGCCCATGTTGTAGAATGTCCTGAGTAGTCAGCCAATCTGCCACACTGGACTTTAACTAATCATTGGAGTCAAACCGCTGCCCACCTAACCACTTTTTCAAGTCGGTGAACAAATGGTAGTCACTTGGTGCCAAGTGTGGGCTATAAGGTGGGTGGTCAAGGACTTCCCATCCAAATTCATAAAGCAGGTTTTGTGTGAGTGCAGCTGCGTGAGATCATGCGTTGTTGTACAAGATGACAATGCCTGACAACAACATGCCTCATCTTTTGTTCTTAATTGATGTTCTCAGTCATTTTCAAGTTTCACAGTATGTAGCTGCTGTGATGGAAGTAAACTCGATTAACAAAATTCCCTTACAATCCCAAAAGACAGTAGCCATTAACTTTTTGTTGGTCAAAGACTGCCTAAACCTTTTTGGTTTGCTAGGTGAGTGTGTGTTTGCATCCACTGTTTTGATTGTTCCTTTGTTTCCAGATTAACAAAATGAATCCATGTCTCATCTCCTGTCACTATACTGTCTAAACAACTTGACCCTCTTTGTCATAATGCTCCAAAAACAATAACGATGCACCCATTCTTCGAGTCTTCTGGACATCTATGAGTTGTTTGGGAACCCACCGAGCAGAGAGTTTCCTATACCCAAGCTTCTGAGTAAGAATATCATAAAGAGCAGACCTAGAAATTTCAGGAAAATCAGCAGAAAGTTCAGTAATTGTGAAACAGCGCTCGCGAACCATCCTGTCTACCCTTTCACCAACATCATCACTACCCACGGACTTTCTTCCTTGCCCTCCTTCATCATGAACATCAATTCGCCCTTCTTTAAATTTTCGACACCATTCCCATACTGAACCATCACTCATCACATTTTCTCCATACACATTACACAACCTTCAATGAATTTCTGCAGCACTGTGACCTTCAGCTTGAAGAAATCTAATAACAGACCGAATCTCACACTTGGAGGCAATTTTAATTGTAGTTGCCATAATAAACTGTCATCACCACATTAATATACAAAATAACTATAAAATCAGTGGTTATAGGTTAGAACAAACCCTCAAAAACATTAATCAACAATCAGATTGTTGCTATGACAGCAGAACCAGGTTTGTCAACTCACTGGAGGTTGAAAAAAATAGCCCTTGTATAATATAAATTAGTAGGTATTTCAGGATAGTACGATGTGAACACATACGGCTGCTGGCAATAACTCACTACAATCCAGGTACCATTATGTGACAGAATGTCAGTTATCAAGGTACAATATGACCATTATGGTCAGTTATTTGAACTTACGTTCAAATTCTCAAGTATTAAAGTCTCCATTTTCAAATACTTAAGAGTCACTCTACTCACAAGTATACAAAACTCATATGTTGAACACACAAAATATAAATACTGTTTACAGTCTTGTCAACTGTTTACATTATTTCATACAAACTGTAGTCTCTAGTTCGTGCTGCATTTTGAACACAAACACAAGAACCAGAATGCTTGATAAACCTCCTGCATATTCTGTGATAAACCTTCTGCATTAATTCTGTGCCATATAATAAGACGCAATGTATTTGAAAGCATTGAAAAGCGAGTTGTGTAATATTACAGTGCCTGTCAAAATACCAAGTCCACTGGTGGCGTAATATTATGCTGTTGGTCCTCAAAGTGCTAAGGTGGTGATAAGGTAAATATCCCACTGAGGCCGATAGTGAGCTCTCAGTTCAGTCCTGTGTGAGCATTCAAAATATTTGTTACCTATCATTAGTCCCCTTTCTGAGAGTTGCAGTTACTTTGCAAATGTTCAAAGCATTTTGTTAACATTATTAGGAATTCTGAATATGATAATGACATTCTTAGTAAGTTTTGGCCAACCTGTTTTCAAGCATGAAATCAAATATTCACTCTTCTTATATACTCAATGCTCGAGAGCGCACCTGTGGCATATTGACTCAACTGATCATATTCTTTATTCATCCATTCCACCTCCATTCTGACTTCAAAAATTTTTAACACTTCAAGAGGCCTCGTAAACAGGTGGCGACCAAAGAAGGGGTTTGTTAAGTGGCATCTGTATATGGGCTCATTGGATGGATGCCACATTAAGTGCTATGATTAAAGTTCAGGTGCTGGACTGAAAGGTGTGTGTGAATTTACTATTATTATGATGAATAGTAATGCAATAAATTGTACTGTCATGATATATAGGGTAAAGTTAATTTTTATAGGGTCAGTTTCTAGTATTTAGAAACAGAAATTAATAATGATGTATTTCTAATCTGGTGTACTCATTTGTTTCAGTTATATTTATTTACACCCATGAACAAGAATGTCTCTGAAGAAGTGGATTCTACTCAGTCATGTGAACTGTATACAAGAAATTCAATTAAGAATCAATCTGTTTTCTCGCCTTCACCTGCATTGTTAAAGACTTGCACAGCAGTCCAAAAAAACAATAATCAGTGTGATGTTTGTAAAAAAACATTTACCCGGAGATGCAATTTGTCCAACCATAAATTAATACATTCTGGCATTAAGAACTACCAATGCGATGTTTGTGCAAAATGCTTTACTCAGGCCCAATATTTGTACAGACATAAATTAATACATTCTACCATTAAGACATACCAGTGTGATGTTTGTGAAAAAACATTTACCCGGAGATGCAATTTGTCCAAACATAAATTAATACATTCTGCCATTAAGAACTACCAATGCGATGTTTGTGCAAAATGCTTTAATCAGGCCCAATATTTGTACAAACATAAATTAATACATTCTGCCATTAATAAGTACCATTGTGATGTTTGTACAAAATCATTTATACATTCAAGCGATTTGTTAAAACATAAATTAGTACATTCTGGCATTAGGAAGTACCAGTGTGATGTTTGTGCAAAATCATTTAAACTATCAACCCATTTGTCACAACATAAGTTATTACATTCTGGCCTTAAGCACCCGTGCGATGTTTGTGCAAAATCATTTATACAGTCAAGCAATTTGACACGACATAAATTAGTACATTCTGGCATTAATAAGTACAAGTGCGAGATTTGTACCAAATCATTTAAATGGCCAGGCTCTTTGTCAGAACATAAATTAATACATTCTGGCATTAAGATGTACCAGTGCAATGTTTGTACAAAATCATTTATACGCTCTACCTCATTGTCGCGACATAAATTAAGGAAAAAAGGTTGTTGTGCCATTTAACATAATGTTAATTTTCTGATTTTAGGTACCAATATTTCAAAGACTATTAAAGGTATTAATCTGAAATTTTCAGAGCTGTTAATTACCTTTTTGTAAATTAACTATACCTGGTTTCTTTTTACTTTTAGACTGTCTGAAAAAGTAGTTGTAAATTTTCGTGTATCAGACAAACATTTTCCACAAAGTTTTATAGAAAATCCTTTATTAAATTTTTTCAATGCAGAGAGCACAACAAATGTTATTTCAAATAAACTTATCAACTCCTGGTCCATATTCCTTTCCATCTCCTTCTGTCTTCTCTCTTCCTCTTCTGAGTCCTTTTAAGTTGCCTTGCTCTTTTCGACAGCTTAAGTGTTGTGTTTTCAGCTTTTTCACCCCATTTTGCATCTAATATTTTTAGACCAACAACGGTTAGGTCCAGCGTCTCCTACAAGCTTCTGAAGAACCTTTACTCCTCCCAGATGTCCTGAATTTAAGGTATTAACAGCATCCCAGACTCTACTTTTATGGTGTCAATCACCACAAACACTGTTTTAGGTACACAGGAATAAATCACATTATTAAATGATTTGTTAGGGTTCTGCATGTTCCCATGTGTTCACTTTTTCAATAACTATATCTGATAAGTCTATGAAAATAGGTTTTATGGCTGTCATCACAGCTGGTGCCAATGAATTTTCGTAGACACTTCTTATATTTACACCATAAGTCTAAACCATCGGGTCATAGGCCATGCGATGGATCTGCATTAGTAGACAGTCAGTGAAAATAAGTTGCCCACACGACTTTCCTCATCTTTTCCATGTTGTCTACATTTCTTCTAATGGCTAGCCCATAGTACCTTTGAAGAAGGTCTACTTCTGCAGGTGTTAATCTTCCTTCTCCTTTAAACAAATAAAAATATATTGTCACCGGACAAAAGGCTTGCCGCATGACAAATGGCGCCAATCGTACACTCTAGTGTTTTTGGTGGCCCTAAAAGGACTGGGTGGCGAGAAAGCTGATTTTGGTCGTGCCGCGCTGTGATGTTTGGCGGCTGCGCCCGCTGTTCATGGCACACTGCAGTCCTCTTCTTTCGGCATCGGTTATAGATGGGTCGGCTGCCAGCCCAGTGACATCCTATCACTGGCGCGGAACTGGAAGGGCGAAGACGCAAGAACGCCGGTTCTATTCTTCGGCCATTCCTTCCGGCTGACTCCACACCGATGTTGTCCAAGAGAGGAGAGAAGATGAAGTGTGTCCGATGGCGTGGCGATGAAGAGTGCATTGAAATTTTCTAGCAGCCTTGGTTTTATACACTAACTGGAATCACTGATTGGTTCGCACCGAGCACGTTAGTTGTCACGTCTCCGCTGCTGATCTCTGATTGGCTCGCTGTGTCCGCCACTGATACTGGAGAGCAGATGTTTGCATACCGCTGGCATCACAATATATAAAATTGCAATCTTACATAGAAGTGGAGTTTACAAATTAAAATGTAAACAATACAACAAAGTGTACCTAGGTGAGGCAGGATGGAAATTCGAATGCAGGTTATTTGACCGCAAACGTGGAGAAGTTAATAAAACAACAAATTTGTTATGTGAAACATTTCATAGAGGAGAACCATAAGTTTGTTAATCCTCTAGAAGAGTATGAAATTTTAAAAGTAGTGAGTAACAGTGTAAAGAAGGCTTAGAGAGGAGTTAAAAATATTGAAAGAAAGTAAAAGGGTTAGATAATTTAATTAATACTGAAACTAAATTTGAAAATGAATAAATATTTTATAATATAATTAAGAAGTAAAAGGTAGTGGGCGGATAGAGAACATGAAGGAAGAAATTAAATTGCATATATGGAATATTTGTGAAATAAGGGTGAGTGACTGCGCCCATAGGCAGTGACAACAAAAGGAGTTTACCTAAGTTGTTTGCGTTGAATATAGTAAGAAAGAGGGAAGGTTTTGACAACATATCACAACAACTTGCAGTTAAAAGTGAATGGGAAAGGTTTTAAAACATAGGTATTGAAAAGAATGTACACACACATACAGATGGAATGCAATAGAAAGAAATATAAAAGTAGCAACATGGGTGACTGAAATCACTAGTTAATAGTAGCCAGGAAGAACATTTAACTTATTGCTTGTTTACAAAAATGTGTACATGCGGTAGGGCAAATGAGGCTATAAAGAAGTTGTCTAGTACTATTATTGTTATTTCCGATCTGACGAGCTGTGAACCTTGAAAGCGCAAATTAGAATAATTTTTCTATAGTGGTGTGCAAAAGATGTTTGGCTTACTCCATTTGTTCATGATTAACACTTTGAGTACCATGACATTTATGTAGATCATCCCCCTATGACCAGCAGTTTTTTTTTTTAAAGCACTTGTTTAAACATTCGTAAATACCTAATACAATTTAATACTACAAAAATAATTATACCACACTTTTTCCCAGACTTTCCTCTTGTGAAAATACTCTTAACATTTTTATTATTGATTTTATATATTGCAAGTGAAGCTGTTTAAAAATACAATGTTTCATGCAATTTGAAGCAAAACATTTAAAAAAAATCTTATTATTTGAACTAAAATAACACATTAGGTCAGAGTTTACTCATGTCGTTTTGCTTAAGATTCAGTTATTGTCTTTAGGAACAAAAAGTATTTTTAAAACATAAAAAGTTACACATTATAACTGCTTTAGTGTGATAAAGTTTGAAGCACAGATGGACACACATACCGACATCACAGTCACTGCACTGCCACTGTGTTAGTTTCCTGTGGCTGTCCGTGATCTTTCTGTCCACATATGGCATCTTCTCTGCCCTTTAGACTGTCTCCGACTTCTTGGTACAGGTTCAGAGAAATGCCGCTGTGTAAGATGTCCCATCTGTTTTTCACCGGAAGAACCACCTATAGCATGTTCTTCAGTATGATGAAGTACTAACTGGCTAAATTTTCTCAATCATTGACATTACAGTAAGGCCTTTTCCTTTGATGTCTTTATATAAAACACAGGCGTTGACACAGACATCATTATAAGATGAAGAGCTAACTTTCTCCACCACTTCATGGGCCGGTGATCAAATGATCCATATGACATGCGCTGGTCCATAAGATCCACAACTGCTTTGTGACAATTGTAGTCCTGCACAGCCAGTGGCTTTTGTGTTTGCTGACCTCTTCTGTTTGTATAAGTGACTATTTCTGCTGTGTGACGAGTGCTTATCATATACACATCACGCTTATCACACCATCTTTGAAGAACATTTCCTCTACGATAGAAGATTTGCTGACCTTTCTTCAATCGTTTTTGCTTCAGTTGAAGGGGAATATGTTTCCTGTTCTGCACAATTGTTCCCACTACACCAGTGTTACGTTCTGTCAATGTTTCAACAAGAGGGACGCTTGTAAAATACCTATCCAAGTACACAGTGTGACCCAAACCTCCAAAGCCCTCCAACAATCGCAGATACACTGTTGTCTTTTTTATGAGTCTTTACCAGTATACACTTCAAAATTGGAAACATCCAGATTTTGAATCAGCCACCATAAATATTTATTAGGTTTTTGGGGCATGTACACTTTGAACGAAAATTTTCCCCTAAAAGGACAAATACCTTCATCAATTGTTATAGCCTCTGAAAGCTGATATGATGTTCTGAATTTTTGTAAAATTTTGTCCAGTAAAGGCCTAATTTTATGAAGAGCATTATAACCATTGTCCCCCTTCTGTTTAGCCAGTGAATTGTCATTTAAATGGAACACAGATAAAATGGAATGAAATCTATTAAGGACAAAAAATTCGGGCAGAAGACACACTGAAATACTGGATTATTTGCCCAGTGTAGTTTCATGTTGGGTCTTTAGCTTATTGACGTATGGAGCAATATGGCTAACAATTTTCTAATTTCGAGTAACGTGACCATTGTCCACTTTGAGAAAAGAGAATTTGGTGTGAGCTTATTCAATGATCTTAATTTGGCAATTTTTGCTCTGGCATATAGATTTGTCTGCTCTTTCATAGTTTTTATAATGTCTTCATCTATAAAATGCGAAAACAAATCAAGCTCTGAAGGAGAACTGTCTAGAGGACATTTAGCACCACTGACATCAGTAAAAACTGGAATGCTTGGTACTAAATCATTCTGTGTCCACTCATCATCATTATTTAGTCTTTGCCTTTTTGATGGATTTGCCAGAGAACAGATTTGGATGTTGTTGTTTCTGGATTCACTAGAATTGGGTAAATCATCTGGTATATCAGCTACATCTTCACCACTCTCATCAGAAACAGGGTTTTAAATAAACGAAAAAATACAGTATCAAACTGTTAGAGCAGTAAAAAGCTGTTGGGTCACAATTTATATTGATACGTAATATAATAATTTATTTTCCAGAATGTGTCAGGAATTGTCAATAGTTAGTTTCAGTGAAGGAAAACATAATGGAAAAATATTGGAAGCCGCAAAAGAAAAATTGAAATAGCATGTGTGGTGTATTGGATAGCATTATGACCGTACTGGCATTTGTAGGTTATCTTTGAGTTGAGAGCATAACAATTTATAAAACTTAGCACTAATTATGTGAGTGTAACCTTTCTGCACGTATACGATTATTTATTCTAAAATAATGTATAAAAATAAAGCGTACTCATCATGGTCACTATCAATTAAAAAATCGGGATCTGAATCTGTCGTCAAAAGTGTCATCACTTTCATCAAGCAAGTCTCTGATTTCTTCTTCTGTCAAATATTGTTTATCCATTTTGTAACTAATAATATAGTTATTAAAACAAACACACTCACTACTATCAATAACACGCAAAATAAACATGAAATAACCTCAGAAATCCCGCAAACCTCACATACACAAAAACCGCAACTTACACCTTGAACACGCAAAATGTAAACAAAATCATGACTAGTATAGTGGGGCTCAAAGAAACAATAAGTTGTCGCATTGTCTACAGCAGAAGTGGAATACCTGGCTGCAGCATTGTGTGAAACTGAAGTTATATACCTGAAGGGACTAGCTTCTGATTTCAATAGTAGTGAAGTGCAAGCTACATTATCTGTTGATAATATGAGTGCAATTGCCATGATTAAAAATTATGAAAACACCAAAAGATCCAAGCAGATTAAAGTACACTTCATCAGAGACATTGTTGCTAAAGATAAAATAAACTATGTACCTTCAAATGAGAACATTGCATATGTATTTGCCAAGTCTCTGTGTCAAAAAATGGTTAATTTCGTAAATTAAGTTAAATTTAACGTAAGTGTAAATTAAATACTGTAATTCAACATAACCTAAGTTTTGCAAAGATTATTAATACTTTATGCCAATGTACACTAACTTTTTTTAGTAATTTCAAGTAAGAATGATTTTTTTAGGGGGAACTTGAAATTGAAGGTGGGTGTTGGAATATAACGTTCTTGTCCTAAGTTTTGTGTTTGTTGGTGTTCTATGTCATCATTGTTAGATTTGTAATCTCTGTGTATGTTTTTTGTATATGTAAAATATATAAATGAAGATGGCTGCTGTGAAAGGCGTTTATTATGTGTTAGTTACTTCATACATTTCCGATTTGTATTTTTCAGTATCTATATGCACCGATGTTGTTTCAATACAATACAGCTGGTTCTGCTGGGATAGCCAAGAAACATGTAGAGTGTTCTGTAATAACGTAACACTGGCCCCTCCTTAAGCATGTTTGTCCCGAACTGGCAAACCATATCTGAAGTAATACTTACCAGGCGATCTAGGTGAATGACGTTGAACTTTTGCTGTCCTTCCTGTTGAATCCGATAGACAACATCATTGATTCTTTTTTTTTTCACAATGTAGGGTCCTTCCCAGTTAGTTTGAAGTTTAGGTGAGTGACCACGACAGTGCTTTAGGTTGAACAACCAAACCTGGTCGTCTTGGAAACCCAGTCTATTGCTGCAAATGTCATACTGAATTTTAATTTATTACTGGCTATTTTCAGTTGTCCTCTTATCAAGCAATTCATTTCTCGCAGTTGGTTTTCTAATTGTGAGGACTAGTTCTGTGGCTCTTGGGACTGAGTTTTAAGTGATCCCAAACATAAAGTCCCCAGGAAGACGAATCTCCCACCCAAACACCAATTTTGATGGAGTCATGCCGGTTGTGTTGTGTAGTGATGACCTATATATGCCATGAGGAATAGTGGTATACGTTGGTCCCAGTCTGTTTAGTTTTTGTCAACAACCTTCAAAAGATGCTGTTCAAGTGTCTATTGAATCTCTCAATCATGCCGTCCGACTGAGGATGGAGAGGCGTTGTCCTGGTCTTTCGTATTCCGAGTAGACTGCATAATTCTTTAAACACTCCTGATTTGAAATTCCTCTTTTATCCGTATGGATTTCCATAGAGGCTCCACAACAGCAACAGAGTTGTGAACTAATGCCTTTGCCACAGTGGTAACCTCCTGATTTGGAATTGCGTAGGCTTCCACTCACTTAGTAATGTAGTCACCTATAACCATGATATACTGGTTTCCGTAATAGTAACTGGGAAAGGAAAGGTCCAGCAATGTCTATGGCAATTCTATCGAAAGGCAGTCCAACATTATACTTTCTCATTTTCCCCCTTCTGGTTTGTGGGCCCTTGCTTGCAGCACATATTTCTGATGTCCGAACCCATTCCTCTACGTCGTGGAGATGCTTCTGTATTTTGTCAATGATTTTGTTAATGCCAAGGCGGCCTCCAGACATTCCATCATGCATCTCCTTCAAAACAGACTGCACTTTACTTCAGGGAAGTATCAACTGCATGACCACACCTCATCCATCTGCACTTTCCCAAGCCCTTTTCAGCAATCCATTCTCTGAGGTAACAGATTCCCATTGTGCCCAGTAGCCCTTCAGCACTTCCGAACCATGGCAAATATCTTGCCAAACCTGGTGGCGACCTTCCTCTTTTGGTGTCAAGATCGGTCTAATGTCCTTCATCAGTCATCTGTTCTTGTCAACAATCTAGTGTCATCCAGCCAACTGCCAGGAAATCTACAGTGATTTCTTGAACATGTTCGCTTACGTTTTGTTCTTCCTTTCTGTGGCAATGTCGGCAGTCTTCCGGGCACAGTCTTCGTGATAAGCCATGTGCATTACCATGGAGGCGCCCCCGCTGATGTTGTACCTTAAAGTTGTACTCAGGTTAAACTGCAGCCTAAGATAAATACATGATCTGACGAAGATCAGAATTTACTAAACTTATTAGAAGGCCATCAATAAAAGAAGGAGATGATAAGAAGAGAAAGCTACAAGTTTATCTGAATTTCTTGCGAATAAAACAATAGACATCCTGCCCCGCCCTCCCAGTAAAAGTTGGAGGGACTACGGAAACAGTGGTGGATAGGGGGTGGTGGTGGAGAACAATGGCCCTCATTGTTGGCTTAGTAGGTCAATAGGGCAGCTGTTTGTGACGTCGCTTGTAATGTCATGATCAGCTGATCGTGACATCATCCCCATCCACCACCACCCCCATCAATCGGTGGCTCCATATCCTCTCCAACACACTACTACCATTCATAATTGATTTATGATATGGTTGGAAGTTTCCATTAATCGCCCAACTTGTGCTTTTGGCAGAACCTATCAGTCGCACAGTTGATCTACTAGGAATGGTTCCCAACCTTTCCGGACCCGTTTACCACTTCGGTCTTCCACATTCTTTTCAAGTACCACCTGATAAGAAAATAAAATAAGAGCAGATGTCTAACGAAATTTTACCGCAAACTGTTTACGTTGTGTTTTTATAAGGGCAATCGGTTTAAATCATGTCCGATGAAAATTTATTGTTCTTTTGAACATAAATTTGTATTTATTTATTTATTTTTAAGTAAATACTTTTTTCCTAGCTAGGTCTTCCTGCTTACCTAGCAATTCAGTAGTTTAATTTTATCTATAATGTGTTAACTGAAGCAAATTGTAATGTGAATAGGTGTGACAGATTGTTTTCATGACTTGCAAATTCTGTGTACATTGGTGAATGAATCTGAAGATTATCCAGATATGTAATGGATTTAATTTACTTTTGTTGTTGCTTATTATTTATAAGTTTTTATTTATATTTATTTTATATTTAATTTTTATAATGAATTTACTTCAAGATATTTTTTTCCTTATTAGGAACATGTTTCGGGTACCATTGTGTACCCCTCCACAGCCTTCTGGATTTTGTTCTGGTGAAGTACATGTGTGTTGGTTGGTTGTTATTGTGGCTTCTTTTTTATTGTTATTCACTTCACTATTTTATTTCCACATTACACTATTGTTACGATTTGTTTAATAACCTCACGTTTGTTTTGTTTACTTTTTCTCTGTAGTCTTATTTACATTTAATTTAAATTCAAACACTTTTTGCTACAGTCCGTTTCTTGATGTATATATTAGATTTAATTTTTATAATGAATTTACCTCAAGATATTTTTTTCCTTATTAGGAACATAAGGTAATACAAGGTAAATAAGACTTCAGAGAAAAAGTAAACAAAACAAAAGTGAGGTTATTAAACAAATCGTGACAATAGTGTAATGTGGAAATAAAATAGTACAGTGAATAACAATAAAAAAGAAGCCACAATAACAACTAACCAACATACATGTACTTCACCAGACACAAAATCCGGAAGGCTGAGGATGGGTACACAAAATGGTCCCCGAAACATTTCCTAATAACAGATAAATTTGTGGAAAACAAGGTGTTTCATAAATTTGTTTCTTTTATCTAAACTGCTGATTTTGAATTTTTGTCTCTATCACTTTATTTATAATTTGACTAATAGTAGTCTCCACTTAGTAAAGAAATAAAAATAAACTCTATAACAGATAACACATTTAGGTGTAAATGGTCAAGCTGCATCCTATGATAAATACACGATCTGATGAAGATAAGAATTTACTAAACTTATTAGGCCATCAATAAAACAAGGTAATAATAAGAGAAAGCTACAAGTTTATCCGAATTTCTTGGAGACTGTAAAACATTAGTAGTGTGTTGGGGGGGGGGGCTAAAGAAACAGTTAGGGAAGGGGAGTTGGAGGGGGATGACGCCACGATCAGCTGATCATGACGTCACTAGTGACGACACGAACAGCTGCCCTCTTGACCTACTAAGCCAACAATGAGGGCCATTGTTCTCCACCACCACCACCCAGGGCCGGCGAGAGGGGGGGCCGGGGCCCGGGTTCCGAAGCGGGCCCGGCGCATAACGGCCTTTGCCCTTTGTTAAAAGAAATAACTAAGCCTATAATGACGGTAAAATTTAGTTAAGAATAACGAATTGTAGGGTCAATTAATAAATCCTAAACCATTAACAATCCAACAGTAATGATTTTGGTAAGTTTTTCTTTGGGGGGGCCCAAAAATGTTTAGCCCCGGGGCCCGTGATCACTCTTGCCGGCCCTGCCACCACCCTGTCCACCACTGTTTCCGTAGCCCCTCCAACTTTTACCGGGAGGGCGGGGCAGGCTGTCTATTGTTTTATTCGCGTTATTGTTTCCGTATCGCCTATTGTGTGCTAATGTTTTCGCAAATTATTTCGGTCTCGGTCTGTGTGTGTGCAAAATTTTTCGCAAATTATGTCGTTCTCGTTCATTTCGGTTAGTTCGGAACAGGTATATCAACTTTTCAGTCACTGTTATATCCGTTCTACAAAAATATCGTTCCAAAATACCTGTTATAGGTATATCGGTACATGAGGTAGGTCATGGCCGATCGTGAGGTCGTTGATCCGGTCATCAGAGTAGATCGTGACGACACGTTTGCTGTTTCGATAGTCCCTCGTACTTGTCCGTGTGTGTGTGTGTGTGTGTGCGAAATTTTTTGCAAATTATTTCGGGCTCTGGACGATGTGTCGCTCACGAGTGCTGAGAGAAGACTGAAGGGGTTGACCAACGAACCCTGTGTGTATATAGACGAACAATCCCCCCCCCACCTCTTGTCCTAATCTTGTTCACAGTGATACGATTGCACAACAAGCCGTAAAACGAAGCAAGAAACAGCAACAGATCCAAAAATCAAGCACGGCTCACGTAGGTAGGTCAGCGATAGATGTTTCTTCGACCGCGGACAATTAAACACTGAGCCCGTCAAAACTTTGTCATTCGTATAAATGAAGGGTGCCGGCAAACGAATGAGGTGGGGGAAAAAATAACGTGCATGCAATATAAAGCTGTAAGAAGTGCATTAAGAAACATGAAAATTTCTTGTAAGTCTAAAGTACATCGTCAAAACAATATACTACAGCAACATAAACATACAACTACATTGAATGTAAAAAAATAAATCACTTACCATTACAGGTTAATGGTCCCGTCTTCTAAACTAGTATTTGAAAATAACAGGTACAAACGAAACCGTTCCAAAAATAACACGTACAAATACTTGCTATCGTATAGGCGTACGTACTATACATATGCCTGTATTATATAATTTGTTACAAGAAATAAATTGAAACTAAAAGTATTAACAAATTAGGGAATATTTTAACCAAAAGCTGAACGTAGTGTACAGTCTTGAAACATAGCGATTACATATACATACATACTATCACCAAAGACACAAGTAACTATACACACATACAAATCATTGAGGAGAAAAAACGCTCGATCAATTACCGAAGCGCGACAAGAAGCGAAAGTAGGAAACGATACAACAAAAAGAAACATACAAACATGTGCGAGAGTGCGCTCTTTGACAAATGTAGGAAATACGACTTTCCGCTCACCTATATCTCAATGGCACGATCACTTCACCCAACAGAGCAACATCTGCTCATTGTCAGTCACGCGGGTGGACGGGGGGAGAATCGTTTCAAGTGCTAGCCTCTGTGTGTGTGTGTGTGTGTGTGTGTGTGTGTGTGTGTGTGTGTGTGTGTGTGTGTGTGTGTGTGCCGATGAAGTAGGGTTTTTGTAACCCATAGGGTAACCAGACAGAGAGACGTGCTACACATTGCATATGCTACGTCGTCAAAGACAGTTGCAAATTGTTAAATAAACTTCGTCAAAATTACAAGTTACGCCTAAAGGCTCACTCTTTCTACAAAATACAGAATATCACAATGGGAAAACATGAAAGGCACAATATTTAACAAGTTAATCGGTAAAACGTATTGAACTTCTAAAAATTAAAACAAAAATGAATTCATTACACAAAAAAATTAAAAAAAAAAAGCATAGCACAAGACGCTTTCATCCTCCGATAGATATGTCGATCCTGTGTGAACCACATGGCCTTAATTTCGTGCAATAGTTCGATGTAATCGACCTCTCTCTCTCTCTCTCTCTCTCTCTCTCAAAGCGCGTACAGAGAACCCTTCGTTCTCAAGGCGAAAGACCACCTTTCACCCTAACGAAAGCGAACACATAGCGTCACCCTCTCCCTCTCTCTCGCTTTCTCTTACCCCATGTATCTGGCAGTCTCTGCTTCTTCATTACACGCGTCTAAGCATGGTATTATGAACATTTGTACAAATTTCTAGCAGTAATGCTGTTTGTGTAAACGTGTTTTCAACGAAGGTAAGCCGTAAAATAGTAGGAGTACATTAGCCCACTTACCTTTCCTTTCCGTAGACATATAGGTACTGCGTAACCTAACTCATTCCATGAACTAAAATATCACCTTCAGAATACAATCACATGCATTTATAATGAATGTATTCCTTGCTTGGAATTTCACAAGGTATGAATTTAGCCCGACAATGATCGCGCCCGACAACAACACAGCCACAATGCAAGACGACTTCACCCGTTGGAGTTTTAAAACGGTCTGTGGACAGAGCGTTAGGTTTCATGGGAACCATACACTTGTCAATGTGTTGATACACAACACATGCCCCCTCAATACCGTGGGATAGAGAACAGATAACATAAACAAATGCGCAATACCTACAGTGTAAATGACCTCTCGCTGAGCGACCTTGAACCTTTAACGAAAACAGAGAAAAGCATTGTTCTTATTCAGAACACGCGAATGACCTTCTCATCCTGTAAACGGAAGTGAATCAAAGCCTTGAATAAGGTTGTCATACAAACTACGGATTGTATTCTAGTTACTTCATTGAAATGAGTATACACTTCGACATGAAAACGGTTGCACTACAATCAGGATTACCGACGTAACGTGATTTGCTCGATGGCTACAAGTGAAATGATCATACACGCGCGCGCACACACACACACACACACACACACATGTTTAGAAGTTACACAATAAAAAGGTGGCTTCAGTTTTCATTATATTTTATATAAGGTAAGTGGTAAAATAGTAGGCTACTTACTTTTCTGTAGACATATAGGTACTGCGTAAACCACACCCATTCCATGAACTGAATTAACACCTTCACTTGCATTTATAATGAATGTATTCCTTGCTTGGAATTTCACAAGGTATGAATTCAGCCCGACAATGATTGCGCTCGACAATAACACAGTCACCAAAAAATATAATTCCATTACGTACAAGAATTAAAACAAGCATAGCACAGCACAAGACGTGTCTTCACCCATCGGAGTCTTAAAACATACTGAGTACGGAGCGATAGAAATTGTTACCTCAGCGACGTTTGAGAAAAACCAAATGTTAACCGTACCGTGGGAAATACACAAATTGTGCAACACCGCAATGTAAATGACCTCTCGCTAACCCGTTAACTAGAACGAGTGAACGACCTCTCTCACATAGAACCCCTTTATTCTCGGATGAACGTAGAAAGGACTTTCCCACGCTGTAAACAGGAAGAGAATCAAAGCCTTGAATAAGGCTGTGCAACAATATGCTCGTGCCTAAATATTGTACAGACTTACCGCCCAGACCTCAGTTAGCAGCTGGACACGTTGCTGAAAACAAGTGGTTTCTAACCTAAAAAAAGTGTGCTTCATTTCGTGTAAGCCATAGTACAGAACCATGGCAGTATACGCAACTCGTACGATCGCGCTGAACGGGAGTGTAAAGACGATAAGGTATAACGATTTCGAAGAAGGAGTGGACACGGTATCCGTATTGTTGGACAGGATGGCGTACGTTATTCCGGAAGACGTGCGCGCGGAATCACGCGACATGGGGGACAGTTTCAAGTGGTACCTGGCCGTGCGCGTCGTATTCAAGAAACTGGTTTCCGATCGCAAACTGGAGCAGACGGGAGTGTTTCGTTCGCGTACGCAACTCGTTTTACCCGCGAACGCTGAAGACGTAAACGATCAGTACAGGGAGTGCGTGGAAAAAGTGCTGGATTCGGTTTCAAAGTTTACTCGTGAAGGTAGCGGATGGATCGAGAACGGGATCGTAGCCGTCGAGGTGAACTTGTTTAAATATCGTCCTCTGGCCGGATCCAGTTACATACCAACACCGAAGAAATTATTAAGGAAGGAAGCGTTAGTGAAGGTGCAGAACCTATACGACGAGAAATGCTTCCTCTGGTCCGTTCTAGCCGGGTTACATCCGATCGCTTCTCACCCGTACCGTGTGTCCCGCTACAGACAGTTCGAAAACGAGCTGAATATGGAGGAGATCGACTATCCGGTGCCGGTGACTCAAATTAAAAAATTTGAAAGACAAAACGCGAATATTTCGGTGAAAGTGTTCGGTTACGAAAGCGAAATTAACGAGTTCGGATACAGAAAAGACGAAGTGTACCCTATTCGGATAACCGAGCACAAAGACAGGACGCACGTGAATCTTTTATTACTGGTCAACGAGGAACATTACTGTCTTATTAGAAACATGTCTCGTTTTCTATACACCACAACGAGAGCTAAGAATCCGGTTTTCTTCTGTAATTACTGCCTCCAACGATTTCGTGATAAAACGGATCCGGAGGAAGCGCGAAATCGGATGAAAGAACACGAGGTACTCTGCACGCCGCACGGAGCGCAAAAAGTCGAACTCCCGACCGGAAAACACGGCCACATGTATTTCAAGGACTACACGAAGTGTCACAGAGTACCGTACACGGTTTACGCGGACTTTGAACCTTTCCTTCGCCCTGTGTCCGGATGTACGCGCGAAGAGGACAGATCGCACTCGCAGGACATCGCGCATCACGTACCGTGCAGTTTCTGCTACGTAATCATTGATTGGACGGGGAAAGCTGTGAAAGAACCCGTCTTGTACCGCGCCGGCGGCGGTAATGACGTGGTGGAGACGTTTCTACGGACTGCGCGAAGACGTGAATCGACTCGAACGTGATTTCAACAGACCACTCCGCGTGACGGACGACAACGAACGCGATTTCCAGAACGCCACCACCTGTCATCTGCGCAAGAAGAGTATCGAACGCGGTGCGGACGACAAAGTGCGAAACCACGATCACGTGACGAGCGAGTACCTGGGAGCCGCGCAGAACGTGCCGCAACACGTTGCCATAACCTGCGCGGCTACGATTGCCATCATCTCATCCAAGCGTTCGGGAAATTCAAACATGAAGAAATTAAATGTATAGCCACGACCAGCGAGCGGTACGTGTCCGTGTCCCTCGGCCGCCCCCGCTTTCTCGATTCCGCGCAGTTTATGAACGCGTCGTTGGAAAAGCTGGTGAAGAACATGCGGAAAGACAAATTAAAAATATTACGACAGTGCATGCGACCGGACGGAAACAACGAAGAAGAAGGAGAAAAAGAACGCGTTGAAATGCTGGTCAGGAAGGGGGTCTGCCCGTACGAGTACGTGACGGACGAAAGGAAGTTCGAGGACGTTTTTCTGCCCACGCCGGAACACTTCTACAACCGCCTAGCCGAGACGCCCGTGTCGGACGAAGATTACGCGCACCCGCAAAACGTATGGACGGCTTTCGAGATGCGAACGTTAGGCGATTATCATGACCTCTACCTGAAAACCGACGCACTGCTGTTGGCCGACGTATTCGAAAACTTTCGCCAAACCAGCCTGCAATACTACGAGATCGATCCGTGTAACGTATACTCCGCGCCAGGGCTCGCGTGGAACGCGATGTTGAAAATGACAGGGATTCGACTCGAACTACTGCAAGATATAGACATGTACCTGTTCGCAGAGAGCAGGGTAAGTGGGGGTACCGCGATGGTGCCCACGAGATACGCCAAGGTCAACAACCCTTACGTACCGGACTACGATCGAGAACGTGAAAACAATCACCTCCTCTACCTGGACTGCACAAACCTGTACGGCACCGCGATGAGCCAGCCGTTACCCCACTCCGGATTCCGATGGCTGGAACGTGAAGAAATCGACGCGTTAAATTTGAGTACAGTAGGCGCGGAAGACGAAATCGGCTACATTCTCGACGTCGATCTAGGTTATCCTCGCCGGCTACACAACCTACATTCGGACTACCCGCTAGCGCCGGAACGCAGAAAAGTCGGTGAGCACGAATTGTCCGCGTACAGCAAACGCTTCAAGTACCTGAAGGACTTCAATTTACCCGTTACCGGCGCTGTAGAGAAACTGATCACCTCGAAGATAAGACAAACTATATCGTCCACTACAGAACGTTGCAGCTGTACCTGAAACTCGGGATGGAACTGAAAGCCGTTAATCGCGTATTAGCGTTCCGACAGAGCGCGTGGATGAAGCCGTTCATTGAATTTAACACGGAGAAACGGAAAGCCGCGGCAAACGATTTCAAAAAGGACTTCTTTAAATTGATGATCAACGCGGTGTACGGCAACGTTTACGGTACGGCGTACGGTGTACGGTTGTACGGTGACGTTTTTAATCGTTAGAAAACGTCCGGAAACTTATAGACTTTCGGTTAGTCTCCAACGAACGCGAAATGATAAAACTGAGCGCGAGCCCGAGATTCGTGCACGCAAACGTGTACAACAAAACCTGGTAGGCGTGATGATGAAATAGAGAAGCGTGTACCTCAACCGTCCGCTGTACGTAGGATGCACCGTGCTGGACATCAGTAAACACATAATGCACAGTTTCCACTACGAGTTCATTGTCGCGAAGTACGGACCGCGTGTTCGATTGCGTACGACCGATACGGACTCTGTGCTGCATGATATACGCACCGATAACGTGTACGACGACATTAAGGAGAATCTACACCTATTCGACACTTCGGAATATCCCGTGACCCATCCCTCTTATAGCACGGTAAATAAAAAACGCTTGGGAACCTTCAAGGACGAGACGCACGCAAAACCTATCGCCGAATTCGTCGGCTTGCGCGCGAAATCGTATTCACTGCTGGTGTTGCAGGACGACGGTGAGGAAAAGGAGAAGCGCGTAGCGAAAGGGGTACCGCGAGTGGCTATACAAAACCGATTGACTCACGCGGATTACAAACGCTGTTTGCTGTCACCGACTACGACGTCGTCTAACCGACAAACGTACACGTCCACGCAGACCATCGACTCTACACGCGCCGGATACTGAAACTGTCGTTATCACCGTACGACTACAAGAGATACGTCTTGGACGACGGGCACAGAACGTTACCCTAAGGACATTACAGAATTCGCGAAATGGAAGAGGGACGTACGACGGTTCAACAACATGCCAGCGTGATACGGAACGCGAACCGCGATAGCGTGATTCGGTACGCGTGAAGAGCGTTAGAGGCGGAGGAGGAGGAGGGGGAAGAAGATGTACATATGTGTATACATAGATAGGAAGCGATTAAGTGTGTGACTGTGCACTACACAATGCGATGTTGCCTATTATAAGTTTGTGTACTCTCGCCTGGAAAGATTTGTAAATATTGTAAATATGTAAAAAATATATGGGGAACGATAAGAGACTACCTCCCCGTGGTGTTTCCTGGAAACGACGCAAAGTCGGCTAAAAGTCTCTTAAAATTCATAAAGTTTACTTTGATCCGCACCAGTTCACGTTTGTTGCCCACCTGTTTACGTTTCATGCCCACCTGTTCACGTTTCGTGCTCACCTGTTCGTTTCGTGGACACCTGGTCACGGTTAGTGCCCACCTGTTTATGTTTGGTGGCCACCTGTTCACGTTTGCTGCACATCTGGTCACGGTCGGTGCCCACCTGTTTACGTTTGGTCCGCACCTGTTCACGTTTTTTGCCCACCTGTTTACATTTCGTGCGCCTATGGAGAAGATTCACATTGACTACGTCGGAAAATTACCCCGGAGTAAAAAGGGAAATCGATTTATTTTGGTGGCTGTCGACTTGTTCTCTAAGTTTTGTTGGTTATGTCCTGTCCGCGATTCCACTTCGGCGGCTACTGCGCAGGCGTTGAACACTCACATCTTTCAGAATTTTGGCTTTCCTAAATACATAATCTCAGATAACGCCACCAGTTTCAGCTCTCATTCGTTTCGCAATTTCTGTTTTTCTCACGGCATCAGACGCAACACTTTATCCCCTTATCACCCTCAACCCTCACTGGCAGAACGCTGTAGGCCTAATCGCAACCTAAAAGCCTCCCTCATAGCCTTCCATTCACGGATCCAGTCTTCCTGGGATGAGTCCCTACCCTGGCTACAGATAGCTTTCAATTCCGCTAAGCACGAGTCCACAGGGAGAAGTCCGTTTGAAGTAATGTTTAAATTCGCCCCGTCCAGTCCCCTAACCTACACTTGGGACATTCAGAGCCTTTTACCCGAGGCAGCGGAAGACACTTAGGTACTATGCCAATCGGTGAAGTCCCACTTAATGAAAGCCCACCGCCGTGCTGCAAGCTCGTACAATAGGGATCGTCAGGCTTGTCATTTCAAAATAGGTGACTTGGTGTGGTGTAAGACCCATCCTCTTAGTTCAGGAGTGAACAAACTTACTGCAAAGATGATGCCCCGGTGGTCGGGTCCCTTTCGCATTATCGATTTTCTAACCCCGGTTACCGTGAATTTAGGACACCGGGAGACCCTGTCACACGTGAAGAAAAGTCATGTTAGTTCTTGAAACCCGCGTTTCATGAGGATAGCTCCCATGCCCCGGACGCCGCCATAGTAACGATTTTCCCTAGTGCATAGAGATGCTAGTTTGCTATATCGCTTTCACTCGCCTTGCTGGGTGAACGACCGGGGAACTGATCACCCCCTAGTCGGTCGCTTCTGGTGTCGAAGCGTTGCTGCGTACGGGCAGCGTTTCTAAGGTGACTGAAGGTGTCTCTCGAAATTGTCCTTAGAGAGCGGCAAGTGCCGTATTGAGTAATTGGAGGGATCCAAGTTTGGTGCACGTAATGTGTGTGGTTCATCGAAGTCGACTTCGTTTGATGTCCTCCCAATCTTTTCCCTGCGTGGGGGATGCCCATTGATGAATCGTTTATGCCTTGTTTGTTTTGGAGTAGGTGTCCGGTCGTGTTGTTGATGTAATATGTGTTAGGATTAAGTTGATATATTTTCTTGTTGGTTGCTAATTTATTGGACGGTTTTGTCCTTATGTGGGTACTTGTTGTTGATTTGATTGTTGAACATTTCTCATTTTGCGGGATGTTTTACATGGTCTTTCTGTACAGATTATTAATGTTCTGTGAGCTTTGAAAATTGCCTTTTGGTAGAACTGACCTTGGACAACCGCCATTTCCGCACCCGACGCTTGCCTTTTGGGGGGGGGGTTCTGTTGCAATTATTCGGGTTCTGCCAAATACAACAGTCGAACAGTCGGCGCATTATTGAATTAAACGAAATTAAATTAATTTATCGAGATATAGAACCATTTCCGTACTTTGCCCGACGTCCTGACGTCACGCCGCCCGCCCCGCTTGTCGTGTTGTAAGGTTTTGACCGGGCGAAATTCGAAATTCGTCAGTCGGCTTTCAGAAATAACTGTGAGCAGAACTACTCCTCGTATCCAGGTTGACACACAAATGCGGAGCCTTTCTACCAAGGTATTTATTGTCAGTTTGGCTTATAATTAATCAGTACCATTATTTTACAGTACGGCTTTATCATTTTGTACCTATATTGTATGCATCTTATGTAAAAAAGGAAAGAACAAATAATTGTAATCTGTAACATGTCTTCAAGTAACATGCTTGTAAAAAAAGCCTTATCAGCCAGCAAAACGCAAAAGAGAATTATGTGAATTTTATGTCAATTTGCTGTTTTTGGTGTAGTAGCAATAGATGTGTTAGAAAAGAGAGATAGGTAATTTAAAGCCAGTTTGATATTGTTAGGGAACTTAAAGATTGACTTTATAATTGTAATGCTTGTATTATGAATAGATGTTCAATGTAGTGAAAATCTAATGTCTGAACGCTATAATGCAGAACGTATTTTAAAAATTATGGAATTTGCAGTAGGCACTTGGTTCCACGTTAGGGAGGAGAATCCACATTGGGGACGAGAGTTTCACGCTAGCGACAATAGATTCACCTTGGCGACGTTAATTTTGGTAACTCCTTGAAAAGAAACAGAAAACTACAAAATCCAGTGCTCCTCATGGCTTCAGCTTACTGATGCACGCAGATTCAACAAGCTACTCAGAGAGTTTGAACCTGTAGATCACAAGCATGTGGCATCAATTCCATCTCTTCAACACCTTTGTATCGTGCACCTTAATATTTTATTAACACCTCGTGGTGATCACACATTATTAATAAACGAAAACATATGAACTTTAGTAGTAATAGAGACTTTTATAAATAAGTAAGAGTAAAGACAAACTTAGTGACAGTCTGTAACACGCTCGCCATGAGGATCTGCTTTGTACACTGGTACTGATACATGTCACCAAATTGATTTAGTTAATTTAGCTTGCAGGTGACCCTTTTTAAACATTGCTATTTAAGTATTTTGGATTTGAGATCATTTAGCTGTTAGTTGTTCTGGATCCAAGGATCGAACGATTGAAATTTAGCATTCGGGCTGATTAGTAATTATAAAGGCATTAATAGAGGCAATCTCTGTTCTGTTTATATCAATAAACTTACTTAATTCTGCTCACTAATCGATGATTTTTTGTTTTAATATGCGCCCTTCTCATTATTCGTATTTCAGCCGTCAAGTAACTTTGGAGAATGCTATGACTAAGAACAGTTAGATGGATTGGTTAAGTTTGGTAGTTGTTGTGTTGTACTGTAATATAATTTGTTGTATGTATGTTACACACCTGAGGTTACGGGACCTAGGGGAGGTGTGTAACATAGCCTTTGGATAAACATGGGTATATTTTAATAAAAGGGTATTCATATTAGTAATCAGTACGCAGTCCTATATTAAATAATTAACAAAGTAACACACCGATACATACCTGTATATAAAAATATGTATATTTTTGAAAGAAATACAGCAGAGTTATAAGGTCACATCATATTTAACAACACGGGAATCTTGGGTAGTTAATAGATAATATACATATGAGATTCAGATTTTTGAAATAACATGTGAAACAAGGTGGTGAAGATATAGAACAATGTCCTGTTCATTCTATCAGGGACTGATACCAGAATAGACAGGCAGTGGAAAGATTATAAAGAAAAAGAATTTCGTTTTGTTTTCTCACAGTAACACTAATACATTCTTTATTGTTACACAACGTTTTAAGTTTTCAAGTTTTTTACAATAATACTAAAGGAATAAAATTCATGAAAATTATCTAATAAATGAGACTAGCTACAAGTGTAGATTCGCTATTTTCCTCAGGATAAATGATATATTCAAGATTCTTCCCGTATAATTAATTATACAGTTATTTATAAGCCTCATTTTAACACACACAACTTGCTTAGAAATAGGCCTTCATTAAGTTATTATGGAACATCACTGAAATTTTCAGTAGCTCTGTGGGGAACTGATCCCCCCCTCATAGTTACACTGCTAATGCCACGTAACCAATCACAGAGACCTTATTGTATGTATATGAATACGCATAGTCCTGATTCCATCGTACCCCTGAATCCGGCAGTGAGATGCCTCGTAGTTTGTGTGACTGTTGCATTCACAACAACTAAACAAGTTTTGTTTTGATTCGAACTTGGACATTCATTTGAAACCGCTTAGACATGGACGTACTGCTGAATGCATTTCAACAATTAACAGGATGATCAGGAATGATTCCATGAGACATTTTCAAATTAAACTGTGGTATTGGCACTTTCAAGATCGCTGAGAATCCATAAAAGTGATACTCAATCTGGAAACAATATCTTTGTCATGTCTGGGGCTCTGGTCCATCATGAGTACGCTCCAACACGTCACTAAGGAGTGCTATGTACAAATTCGTCACAGGCTGAAGGATGTTGTGAGGAGAAAATGGAATCAGTTACTTTACACCTCACTCCAGGGACTCACATCTGGTGAGTATGGGATCTAGCGATCCCAGAGTACCCTAGCTGGATTTACATTCTTCTTCAACTAGTCTTGGGTGTGATCCCTTCGCTTTTTATCCTTCCTATCTGGTTTCTCTTGACCAACTCTTGTTTTCCAGTCCCCGAAGCTATTATAGTATTTGAGGGCTAGGGGCCTCTATTTTTACTATCTATATATTCTTTTTCCTTGCAGAGGGCATAAACTGCAGTTGTTAAGCAATGGAAGGATGTTAGACTGATTGTAGGATGTTAGAAAAACTGTAGTTAAAATAATAAAATAACACAAAACCAAAAGGATAAATTTCAGTAGCTAGTTTTGCTTTAATTGACTCATTTTCTCAAGAAATAACTAATCTGCTAAAATCTATTTTCTTTACTGTCAGGAAAAGCAAGTTTTAGGACATTGTGCTTGGCCACTGCTTCTGTTAAGTCTAAGTTTTGAATCTCAATTGTCATAGTCAGTGTCAGTGCCATTTGCTTCTCGAAATTCCTCTGTACGTTCAGTGTACTTCCCTATGTACAAGCTGACATCTCCTTTTTTGTTTGTTTAATTGACAATAAGTCCACCTTTATTCCTTCTGGCTTGATTTTTTACCCCAGTTCCTGTAGTACATCTGCATACATCTTGCCTTCTGTAGGTTTGAAAATCATGAAAGCTGGTCATTGTCTGTTCATATTGTCTTTCGCTTTTGTGGTATGGATGGAGGTTGTTCTATTCATGATGTCAAAGCTGTCTCTTCAGTACCTTTTACTTTTATGGTTAAGAAAGACATATAATAATATATCTTTAAAAGGAATTCGTTTTTACTGGAATGATTTGTATTAGAGTACATTTGTGTTATTCTAAAGGCTTCACAAGTCACATACAATGCTATGGAGACGCATGTGATGAATGGCCACATGCAACAAATGCAAAACAGCTGATTATTGTTTGTATTCAAATATTCTGGACTCCTCAGATTCATGTATTACTCTCTGTTGATGATTTGACAGTTATAGGAAATAAATTAGAACAGAAAAACTGGGATCAGTCCTGCAGCAGATATTCAAAACAAATGATAAGCATAAAGTACAAAGCTACCTCAGAATAAATATTATACAAGTCAAGGACATGTACTGCCCAGGCAATCTTAGATTATTTGACCAAAGGGAAGGTAACCATAATTTCTTGTATCATGTCTGTTTATAACATATTTGTTTTCATTTTATTTTGTTATCTGATAGGAACATATTTAACTGACACTCTGTCTTTCTATAGTAAATTCATGCTTGATAAGTAAAAGATCAGATTACTGGATTTTGTTGTCTATGACGTGTCTGTTGCTATTAATTAACTACATAGAATACTACTGACTCATATCACAGATTATTATTCATAAAAATGATACCGGTAAATGTTTATCTTATGCCCTAAACTAGCTTTCGCTCCGTTAGAAGCTCTATACTTTCAAATTTTTAATAATAAAGTGTCGTGGTCGTCTTGCAAACAAAAGACAGAATGGCACTTTCGTCTACTGAGTCAGAATGTGTAGCATGAAATCTCATATTCAGTGATGCATGTTGGCTGAAGTTTGTACTACAAGAATTGATCTGCATATCAGAGTTCCAGGATTTATTTATGAAGATAATCAGTCAACTATTATAGATGTTAAGAATGACCATGATAAAGTTAAACATCATTTTATTAGAAATAAATGTTTCTGATGGTGTGGGAAAATTTGTACATTTGTTCAAACATGCATGCATATAGCTGATTCATTAATTAAACGTGTTAGTAACAATATTAGAATTCAAAGTTTTTATTCTAGTGATTGGTTATAATACGTCATTTGGAAGCATCAATTGTACTTCCGGGCAGCAGAAAGAAAGTGCTCTGCCATTGGATGCTGGTGGGTGAGGAGGCTGTGTAGGGGTTCAGGGTAGGGCTCAAGGGCAGGGCGCTGGACTTTACCACCACTGCAGCACATTCCGGGAGTCTCATGCTTCTACTTCAGGGCACAGCACCAGGTACAGGGTGACTGAGGTCCGAGGTCAACAACCTCATCCCTGGAATAATCAGTCTGAGGTTCATATTTAAAACCAAAGACTTATTAGTCCAAGGCAGTAATCTGATTTGTAATCTCTTTTCATTGTAATTAGTTGTAGCTGCCTGATTAACATGGGGGTTGTTAGATGCATACTTTTTGCAGCTTCTCTATTTACCTCAGGATTAGTCTTTCTGTATTTTTCAACAGCTTTCCTATTTACCTCGGGATTTAATTTTCTATATTTGTCGACAGCTTTCATAATGACCTATTGGGATGGGTATTGTGGTATTTGTTTACAGCCTCTTCTTGTTGATTTCGAGATGACTTTGACTATACTTTTTTCAACTAATCAGTTTACATCAGGGTTGTTTTTTATATATATTGAAGCAGCTTCCCTACACTGTTTTATCCTAACCACATCTGTAAATCTTTTCCTGCATTTTCCCCTCTTTTCCCTTTTACCGGTGTTGTAGTAGAAGGAACAGATTCGTCTGAACTCAGGTCAGTGTAGGGAGTGAGTTGGGGCTGGGATATGATGCAGGACAAATTCGGTTCACATTCCTTGGCTCACTGGTGGTTGGTGATTGTTGGACATTATCAGGGTTAGTTAATTGAACATTATCAGGATTTGTTAGTTCGGCGAATGGAATTAGAACTTCAGAGTGCCCTGCCCTTCCTTGAAATCTCCTGTGAACCGGATTCTTTTGACTCCCTGTACTGCCTCCCCAAAGGTAGCAAAAAGGATGCCACCTTGGAACACCTGAAACTCATAAGGGAATATCTCTCCTGCTGCCTTGATCTCATAAGTAATTCCATAGGTGTAAAGCCTAGACATTTTGGTAAGGTACCGACATTTAGTAGTGTAAGGAGCACCAGACCGATTATGAGTGAAGGGCTTAAACCTCTGCCAGTTGTTGGACACGTGACGCACAATGTCACCCTGAATTTGAGCAGCCATTGAGATGTTGCCGTGCACCAGGTAGGACAGGGAGGGAATAGGCCCTTCCCATTACCATGGTCCCGTTACCATGGATCTTTACTATTCGGTGAGGGACGTGTATTTCGTTAAGTACAATAATTTCCTCATCCATAATAGTAGGCATTGTTCTTTTCAAATCGATAAAATTAAATATGAACTAATGTAAAGTTACTTAAACAAAGGAACGTTTCTTCTAGTTTAAATTTAAAATAAAAAGAAATAAAACTTCTCTCTATAGTAAAATGAAATGCTAGTAAAACTTACTTAAAGTAAAATAAAAACTAAAATCTGTAAGGGGTTTCCTTAAAATCCTAGTAAAAAATGTCACAAATGCTTGACATTCAAATTAAATGGGGTACAGTTGTGAACATTAACTACACATTAAGTAGAATAAGGCTTTCTGAAAATGCTTAAAAATAGAATATGTTTGATAGATGAAATGTCGAAAGAAATTAAATGCTAGTAAACTAAACGTAAAATATGAACTAAAAGTGGTAGTGGGTTCTCTGCCCAGATTAAGTAGGGGTAAACAGCGATGAGAAATGAAAAGCAAGGGCTTTGTGGGAAAAGAAAATGAGAAGCTGTAAAACCATTGAACTGAAATAAGACGTCTTGAAATTGAAATAAATTTCTTCCTGATTGAATTCAACTAAAGGAACAACTGTATTAAAAATCAGCAACACAATAATAAGAGACAATAATAGATTGTTATACTTAGCCTGTGAATTTATTGCGAATTGTGTGAATATTTATTGTGAATTTATTTATTTAACACAAACACTGAGTAGTAATATGTTGACAATATGCATGAGCATGACTGACTGAGCACACACAGTGCCCCTCCGCTCGCCACAAGCGTCTACGCTCAGTGTCATACTCTGACCAAGCCGCAAATGTGGCATGGTGGAGAGCTTAGCGGATTGTAGTACGAATTCTAACAAAGACGTCTGAACGTCTTACCGCACTTAAGGTGTAGCCTAAAGTACTGCAGGAAGGATACAATTGAAAAAAGTGGTATTATCAGTGTTGCGGTTTTCGCGTTTTTTTGCGGATAGGCGTTAAAGTTTTCAAAACTCGTTGTTAGTGAGCACCCAGAAGCCAAGAGGAATACATGTGCTGAACTTAGAACTCAAAATAAACCCTCAACACCACATATCAAGGAATATAGGGACAGGGTGAACTGTTTCACGATTATTTTTGTGCCTCCTCATGGTTATAGGTTAGATGAAAAACATACTGTTTTAGTAACTCCCCAAAAGCCTAAAGGAAAGTAAAAAAAATAAACATTAGACTTCCAGGGAGCGTACAGTTCAAAAAAGGTGCATTATTGGTGTCATGGTTTTTAAGGGGTTTTTCGTGGTTAGGTGTTAAAGTTTTCAAAACCCTTTCTTAGCAAGCACCTAGAAGCCAAGAGGAACATAAGTGCCAAATTTCAAGTTTGTAGGCTTTATAGTTATGGAGATTTCGTGATGAGTGAGTGTATGAGTGAGTAAGTGGTATTTGGCTTTTATATATATAGATTTATTCATACAGTTGTTTTGATGGTTCATCCTCTTCATTCACAGCACTTAATATTACGTAAGAAACATATTAATAAGACAGGATAATAAGAAACGTAAGTTTTCACAAGTGAAAGTACAGTAATCACTAATATTATTCATACTGATTTGGATGATAAAACATGGTGTTAACAAGTGTACAATAATCATCAGAGAATTTAATGCAGAATTACCGGTAGTAAAAACAAAAGAATGAGACAAATGTAGAAGAAATATCATGTAGGAGAGTTTAGCTTTCTATAGAGAAAATGAATAGGACACAAGCTTATAGAATTTGTAGCATCAAATGAATTCTGTAATACATCCTTCAAGGAAAACGAGACAACAAATGGATTCGAGAAAACCTAGACAGTATATAAGAATGGGGCAGACATTGAATAGAGAAAATTAATAGACAAAAACATATCTCTGTTTATAAATTTCACTTAAGTAGTACACAAAGAAACCAGTAAATATCAAAGATGACAAGTACATGATCATAAAAGCATATTCAGAAAGAACAATCTGTTAGTAAATGTTGACAAGATAAATTCATGAAAACATAATTATAAAATGCAAATGAAAATTATGAAAAACTAAAACAGCTACCAAGTTATTCAACAAGACAAGATAAGCCTAGAAGTAGGATATTTCAATGTAGTAAGTGAATTCAATCAGGAACCTGGCAATAATGTAAACATCTTAACTAGCAGAAGTACCAACACAGCAGAAAAATGGTTAAACAGGAAAACATTTTAATAAAAATAAATTAAAGAACTTACCACAATAACACTATTTAAATATCACTATTGTATGAACGACTCGGAACACTAAGTTTTTTATAAGTAAAATCATAAAGATTTACCTTAAAGCCTAAACCGGTTTTCTCCTTTAAAAGGCTTCTTCAGAGGCTGCCGTAGGTAGCGCTGTCCGTCTTGTTGTTGGCGACGGGATAGATTTTCAAAAGATCGATGCTGTGTGTGTTGGGTGAGATGTGTTCGAATAATGCGTGCGATTTGAATTGTGTCTGTTCGTTTAGGATGTCGTTTTTATTTGTTTTTGTGTGTTTGTAGATTTCTAATTGTTCTAGAGTGTCTAGTTTTCGGCCTTTTGTGTGTACGTGTAGAATGTTCATGTTATTGTCGATGTTTTTATGTGTGTGGTTTGCTTCAATGAGGTGGTTTGCAAAGGTAGATTCTGTAGTGGAGTGGAGTGCCTTTGTGTGTTCAATGTATCTCTGTTTGAAGCTACGTCCTGTCTGGCCTATGTAGAATTTATTGCAATTTGAGCAATTTAGCTTGTAAACACCGGGTAGATCGAATTTGTTTTGTGAATTGTGCGTGTGTTTTGATAGTGTGTGTTCTGTTTTGTTAGTAGTTTTGTAAGCGATTCTGTATCCTGCTTTTTTGAATTTGTGGGCTATTTTTTCAGTTTGTTTGTTGATGTATGTTAGTGTTATGAATTTGTTGTTTTCTGTCTTTGTCTGTTGTTTGTTTTGTGTAGGAGTTTACTGACTATTGTTCTGTTAAGTAACGGACACATCATGGACAACGAAATCCAAGAATTTAACACTATTTATTTTCATAAAGTGCACAGAAATGTAAAACTTGAAAAAATCAAGACTGTCCTTTGGGGAGAAAGGTGTTTACAGGCTCTGAGCGACAAGCTCGAAAATTGTATTGGGGGGAAGACGTAGCATGGTTCGGTAAATGGCTGGTACTATTTTATAATACTGTACAATACTTTGAAGCAGATACAATGCGGGTGCATTCCTTTGTTCAAAAGAAAATAAATTTACAAATTGGTTTGTGGTCACGTCAAACCTTATCAACGGGCGCACTTGTGCCCACAAGCACAGGGCTGCTGACTGCTGTTTTAGAGCAATGAAGAAGAACAAGGTTTAACTTGTGGCTGTAGTAATGCTGTTGGGTGGCAAGTCTGTTTTACATAGTGTTGAACACCTCCATCCTTTCCAGAGGCTCATGTGTTTGACAGACTACCTTCTCAATTACACTCCACTTTTACAAAACATTAACGGTTAATTCTGATAAGCCTGATCAGTCTTATCTACTGAAACATTATAAAACCTAATGAACCTTTCTATTGGACCCCCTTTTGAACAAAATCTAAAAATTATGCTTACTTGAGAGTCTACTTGATACGTCTAAAGTTTCATCTGCCTGAATTCCAATAAAATCGCAAGAATCTAACTCCGGCTTATCCTTCTCTTGAATTATATCAGTTACAGATTCAACTAATTCATTCTGAATATCACTTGATGTACCTTTAAAGCCCTGACGTAGACTGGAGATGATCTCGAATGTACTGCTCCTGGTTAGAAAGAAGATCTAACAATTCTAGATAATTGCCCCTCGGTCTTCTCCTTTGAAATGACCTTGAAATCCAAGTTCCTGTTTCCCAAGAAAACACACAATGTCAAATAGTCTTTCAACAACAACCCTATTTTGTTCCATGAGAATATCCTACACATATACACAAAAGGCCAAAAACTAGACACTCTTGAACAATTGGAAATATACAAACGCACAAACAACACATAAAACGACATCCTAAACAAACAGACACAATTCAAATAACACATATTATTCGAACATATCACCCACCCCACACACACACAACATCCATCTTCAAAAGTCGGCACCATCGCCAAGAACAAGACAGACAATGCTACCAGTGGGAGTCTCTGATGAAGCTTATAATAAGCGAAAGCTGTTCAGGCTATAAGGTTCTAAAACGTTTACATTTTTACCAATAAAAAACATTGTGTTCCGAGTCTGTAGATATATATATATATATTTCAATCACTTTCTGCTACAGTCCGTTTCTTGATGTATATAATACTATAATACTTATAACTATTTTACCTCAAGATGTATTTTTTCTTTAGAGACATGTTTCGGGAGATCCTGTTCTCCCATCTTCAACCTTCGCCATCTTGCTTCTGGCCACCAGAAGCAAGATGGCGAAGGTTGAAGATGGGAGAACAGGATCTCCCGAAACATGTCCCTAAAGAAAAAATACATCTTGAGGTAAAATAGTTATAAGTATTATAGTAATATATATATATATATATATATATATATATATATATTTAGTCACTTTCTGCTACAGTCCGTTTCTTGATGTATATAATACATTTAATATTTATAATTAAATTTACCTCAAGATGTTATTTTTTTCCTTTTTTGGAACAAGGAAATATATAAATCCAATTTAGCCACACATGCAATAAACACAGGACATGAATTCCCAGACATATCCAATGTAACACTAATAAAACATATACCACACAAAGGCACCATAATGAACATTTGGGAAAATTTACAAATATACAAACATAAAACAGAAAACAAACTAATACCTGAACAAATACAAATCAATACAAAACATGACACAATATTCAAAGCACTCAACATTGAAAATACACAAAAAACTAACACATACACCACAATCACACACAATAAAACCAATTTGAAATACCAGAAGCCAACAGGAAGCCACAATAATAATAGTCAACCAACAACACATATGTACTTCACCAGACAAAAAAACCGGAAGGCTGAGGATGGGTACAAGATGGTACCCGAAACATGTTCCAAATAAGGAAAAATAACATCTTGAGGTAAATTTAAGTATAAATATTAAATGTAATATATATATATTACATATATTAAAATTGTTTGGGAAAATTTACAGATTTACAAACATAAAACACAAAACAAACTAATACCAGAACAAATACAAATCAATACAAAACATGTCACAATATTCAAAGCACTCAACATCGAAAATACACAAAATACAAAAACAGATACCACAACCACACACAATAATGCAACTTTAATAGACCAAAGACCAACAAACTACCTTAATAACATCCAGAAGCCAACACACAAATACTTCACCAGAAACAAGATGGCGAAGGCTGAAGATGAGAGTACAGGAACTCTCGAAACATGTTCCTAATAGGAAAAAAGTATATCTTGAGGTAAATTTAGTTATAAATATTAAAGTAATATATATATATATGTATATATATATATATATATATATATATATATATAGTGTTAATCAACAGACACATCATGGAGAACAAAATATAAGAATATAATTAATTATTTTAATTTCATTACCTCCATTCTTCTGAAAGTGATTTTTTTTCTTCTGTAATAATACAATTTTGGATGTTACTGGGTTAGGTAAGATCATGGTTACTAGACTACACGGTAGGGGGCCCATGACGTCATGTGGACACCAAGTATTAACTGACGGGAACGTTACTTCAGTTGCTGTGTGCGTTTACATGTAAAGTAGTGGTGTTTTATAAAATTTGGGTGTGTGACTATGGTGTGTTGTGCGATTGCTGGTTGTGCGATTTTCACCACTTTCCTAAAGACAATGAAATAAAATCGAAGTGGATAAATGCTTGCAAATGGACCAATTCATTTGAGTATTAATATTTTAAAAACTCAAGCAAGTCTGTTTAGTAATTTTGAGAGAGATGTTGTACTCAGCTTCGATGAGATGAAAGATAACAGCGATCTTTGTCTCGATCAAATAGAAGCAGTAATCAGAGGGCCTCATAGCAATGTCCAAGTCATGGTTATAAGAAGTTAAACCGGAAAGTGGATGCAACCCATGTTCTATAACTTTGACACTGCAGTGACAAAGGAACTGCTTATGGAAACCATTCAGATTATTGAAAACACTGGATTCAAAATTACAGCATTTGTCTGCGACATGGGGCCTTCAAACAGAAAACTGATGACTGATTTGAGTAACTTGTGGGATAACCCATCTCTGAAAAATCCATTCAGTGAAGACTGAAACATATGGGTTTGTTTGTGATGTACTACATGCTCTGAAGGTACTACGAAATCACCTGCTTGATGAAGGATACGTACTAGAATGTGGAAAATTTGTGACACAAGTAGCATTCATAAAGTTAGTTGAAATGCAAAGTGATGGAAGAGACTTGCAGTATGCACACAATTTATCTATGAAGCACATTCTTGTAGCTGGGACTGAGAGGCAAAATGTGAGGAAAGCCACTGAACTGTTTTCACTTACAGTTGGAAAAGCAATACTCTATCATTTTCCCGAGTTCACCCATGTAGGAGAATCTGTAATAATTTTAAACAATGGATTTGACGTGTTAAACTTTCGAATCCCAGTGTATGGACCGTACAAACTGAAAAGTGCTTACGGCAGATGTCTCCAAGAACAGGATGATGATTTGAACAAATTATATCGCCTTATCCTCACCATGAGAGTAACTGGAAAACAAAAACAAAAAGAACAACTTCTGCCTTTCTGAAATGGGTTTCTGATGTCCATAAATAGCCTTCAAGGTCTCTTGAAAGATTTTAAATCTGAAAATTAGACCTACATTATGGCATCTAGATGTAATCAGGACATCCTTGAGAACTAGTTTTCTCAAATTCGAGGATTAGGGCGATTTTATGACCACCCCTTGCCTACCATCATAACACAAACAATTAAGTCACTCACTTTAAGCCGTCATGGTGGTGAAGTGATTAGTAGTGAAAACTGTATATCTGATACACAAGTTCAGACTCTGAGCGCAGATATTCTGTCTGTAGTTACCCAAGACTCAGTTCCTTTGTTATGTGAGTATGATATTGATGATGATGAAAATGAAAGGATTTTTAGAAAAACCTTCAATGACTGTTTGGAAAGCAGAAAAACGTGTACTCCAATATTTGAAGAAAGCCAACAGTCTACCTCTGTGCCGTGGTTATATCGAAAAGTAAACACCACGGCCACTTTAATTTTATTTTCCGTGCGTTTGGCGCACTATCGTGGCTTGTTTGATGCCCGTGTTGATATCGAGATGCAAGTTGTTTGCTGCGACCTTGAGTGCTGACGTCATTTGGTAGGCCGTGGCTTCCGTTCATAAATGAAATTTAGTCAGCATGTCTAAGTTTCTATAAGTTAACGCCAAGCCGTCCATCGTTCTCTTTTCTCGTTCAACCTTGGCGCGGCTGGTTTGTGACGGCGTAAATTGTGACACCACTATGACTAGATAGATTTTTATAAAGAGCTTCAGGTGAGCCAGTATTGCGAGTCTATATGTAATATTAATTTAATTGGGGGTTTGTGTGTGTGAAATTAACGATCGTTGTGTGTGTGACTCAGGCGGTCCATGTTTGTGCCGGTAAATATGCAAGAACGTGGTAAAAATTATTGTACTCTCAAGATAAAGAAATAGTGTTGTAGACGGTTCAGAATTTAAAAAACTTAAGAATCGGAGCAGTTATGAATTTATAATTGTGGTTATACGAAGTCTGATTATTTTTGAAGTATTTATAAATGTTTTAGCAGAGACCACGTGCTCGTCAGTCAATCGTTTGTGAACTTAAACATGCAAGGTAACCCAGAAAATTATTAAGCTTAATATGATTCCTGTGTGACATGGTGAAATTTAGAATTCAAATTAAATGCCCGAAGGGTGATTTTGACGAGAGTTACTGATCCGCTATTGCAGTATTGAAGTTATAGTAACGTGTGTGATCTGAGTGCTTGGACGAAGAAATGTTGGGGTGGTATGTATATATATATATATATTGTAACGTAATTTAGTAAGATGGTTTATTTCTATAAAAATGTTGTTTTGTAATATTAAAGGTCGTAGTTGTTGAAAGTTACTAATTTTGTAAAGCGATTTAAAATGTGACATTCGAGGTTACTCAAAGTGTGTTTACAATTGTAGAATTATAATTGTCTGAAAAGGATTCCCTTAGATAAAACAAATAAAATAGTTGTGTTAACATTATTTAAATACTAGCTGTGCTTAAGTTTAAAAGTAAAGTATAATGGTTGGTCGCTTGATGATGATGATCGTCTTGTTGATACTAGCTGTGAAACTTCTCCTCCAGGTTGATAATAGTCTAAGTACGTTACGTCTAGTAATGTCTGGACAATAGAATAAATACAATACACTTTCACGTACCTGGTCGTGTTTTCTAGAAGTTCAATAAGCTGTCAAAACGGTTTACAAAAAACCAACTCACTTTAGCTACAAGGTTAAGTAGCCTTGTTTAATAGTGGGCGCCACACGGATTTATTTTGGGAAAATCCCGTGGAAAACCCATGAATAGAATCAATTAATGATTTTTTAAAAAAGTTAAAGTAATTGTTTATTACCCTTATGGCAATGTAATTCAAAAGTATTTGATCACAACTGAAGGTTGTTTTGAGTTTTTTCTGAATAAAATATTTAAAAACTATTTGTTAGAAATAAATTAAGTCGAGTTATGCTGTTAATAATGGGGTTTTATTCATACCCTTGATAGAGAATTCAAACAAATATAATTAAAAACATACAATGATGTACAATTGTAAATAAGTTATTACATACCCTGTAAGGCTTGCTCAGAACATAAGCAGTAAATCTGGCTAAGTCCAGATATTTCTTTTTACTTCAAACATTAATCTTATTTAAATCTCAGGTGTAAGTTCTTTGAGACACAAAAAAGAAAGTTTATGCCTACACAATAGCTAATGACTTTCTGATATAAGATAGACTAGTAATGTCTTTGATGTTACTATTACAAATAAAAATAAAAATAACCTATTTCATAGGTTATGCGTTCGTCACGCTTGGTTTATGATTTACAACGTTATATTTTGAGAACACTTATAACTAACATTCAACTTAACTGGTATTGACAAATTCATTAAATAAATTTAGACATGGTGTAATATAGAAAAATGTTTCAGTGTTTTTGCGTCAGTACAGATCAGTGTATCAAAACGTACAGGTTATGGCGCTCGTAGTAAAATGAATAAATTGTTACACTGTTACCTTGTGTTTTAATCTTTCGATTAAAATTTCAATTAACACCTCGATAATCGGATTATAATGATTATCGTTATTCACTACACACGCACAAGAACAGAGAATTCCGATCCACTTCTAACTTAAAGGATCATAAATAATACTATTTAATTATTTCTGCTGTTCATTATTTTTCCCGCACTAAATGAAATAATACTGCACATAATCACAACGATTCTTTGTAGAATATCTTGAAGTAGTTGTAGGTTGTTGTCAAACTGTTTCCTTTGATGTACTATGGTAATGACGCTATCAGTTATTAAAAATTTTGAGATGGCCAACGCACGTTCCGCGCTGAATGAAATTAAGAAGTGTCTGCTGAAAATCTGTTACAGCTCTTTTTATACCCGACCCTTTGATCGGCTCTAGGCAATAGTGTTAATTACTAAGCACCTTTGTGATTGGCTTATTCAGGTGTGATGAACGTGACGTATTGTTTGTCCAACCGTCAAAAACGGTTTTCTAACCGCCAAACGCTGAGATGATTGACAGTTGTCGATGTTATTGGTGTTGATAACCAAATTTCTTAAGCATATTTTGTAAATGATGCTAACGCCTTTCATGCACTTAATATAGTTGCGATTGGGGCTGTATCGCCATCAAATTAAAGAATATTTAGTCCTCTTTAATTTGATATAGTTTGATACCGAGTTAATTTCACTTTTACTGACATTGCTACATAAACAATGTTCAGGTACACCATTTCGCTCTGTCGACTGTTTACCGAAATCGGCGATTATACACTCTGACTAATATTGTTTGTGTCCTACACCGTGTTTTATCACTCAAACGTTAATGTGAGAACACTATTAAATCTGTACTGATATTTAATTACTGTACATTATGAATAAACCTTAACTTTATACATTGTAATGAACTGTCCCTACATACTATGATACTTCGTTTCACATTAATTTAATTTGCTCTATTCTATTAACTAACAATTGAATTATAAATTATATCATTTTAATAATGCTTATTGCTATGTTTGAGCATAACAATTGTTAAGTGTAGGTGATCTACACTTATATTACTTCCTAATAATCACCTCATTGATGATTGTTTGGTCTAGGCCTTGTTAAGGCATACCGTTTATACTGGAATTCAGCCTTAAATACTTTTATTAGTTCACAATTCGGTACTTTGCTGAGGTAGCTTATTTGTATAAGGTTCCCTCTTACAAATGTTTTTTCTTGTCATAAGTATATTTTAGATTGAAATATAGCTTCGTTCTTATTTTGTGGCCATCGCTAATTTTAGTTCTTGGCCTTAATAATTACTAGTCATGGTGGATTTATTATCAGCCAAATGCTGATTCTGATCTCACATTATTCAGATTCTTATTTAAGCATTTTTTCTTAACATATCATATCCAGTTTAAATTATTCACTGACTCGCTTGACAGCTTAAAGTGAATTTAAATTGTCCATCAGTTTGGGTCAGTTATAGTCTGGTTGTAGTGTCAAACAGTATTTGGGTTTACTGTTTCTTGTGGCACTTCTGCTTCTTTCTTCTTAGTTCCTTTCTTCTTGGTTATTTTTTATCATTACCATATCTATTTACCTTATCGTTATGTACTTACTAAATCTGATCGTATATGTCTAGGTTATGTAACATCTGGTTATGTTACAATATATATATATCTGAATCGAATATACAGTAAAAATTTTTGCAGTTTTCTCCGCTTAGTCGAGGGGAAAGGGGTCCAGGTGATGGGCACGCTACATCTACGCCCATCCGCAGAGCCTGCGTAAGACACCTCAATGCCGTCACGCCATCCGGCATCGTCATTCACACACCACGAAAATGCAGGAACGTCTTTAGTGCCCGCCGAAAGATCAGGTGGGAAAATTCCATTATATAATAAACTTCACACTCGAAGTGCTCCGCAGGTTATCGGGCAACACACACGCTAAAATCTATGCCTAGCTATTAGACCCATGTTTAACATTACGGAACATGTTTAGTGAAAACATACTAAAGTGTGGACATTACTGACTGGCTTATAAGTAACTTATAAGTATTTGTGCTTTGATTTGTATAGAGTCATGGGTTACCTTTCTATTATTCAAATATTTAATTCTATTCATATGAAAGAGAAAACAGTTTACAACTCCCTTCTTTGACAATATTGAGAACGTAAGAAAATCTAATATTCTGCGAGTACTTGCATCTGCCTGCCATATGACCGGTGTTCCTGCACGTTTCTATTTGTTCTCTGATTTTTCTAAATTTAAATTTTCTTTATTTGGTTATTTTGCTGGTTTAGTTTAACTATTCAAAATTTATTTTATACCGTAAATTCCTATACTAATTTAAATTAACACCTTATTTTAATTTAGTTAACTTAACACTTAACTTAATATGCAATACTTAATTTTTTATTTTTTTTCAACAACTAATTTAATTGGATTCATTAACTGATTAATTTAATTTAATTACTTTTATTTGATTAACAAACTTAAACCTCGGTTACTGTGAACACGGTTTTCAGTCGATTGTAACGGGACATTTTGGCCTACCTGGGGTAAAATAAAGAAATTGTATTTTGAATAAAAGTGAATTAGCATTTTTACGATAATTGGGAAAGAACGTAAACACAAAAGGTATATTTTATTGGTAGCGACAGTGGTAGCACTGCTTGTGAAATTATTATTGTGGAACGTAGAAAACAACAAGTTGGAATTGAGTCAAGGTCAGCCAATAACTTACAAAACTGTAAACAAGTGATGTAACGGCATCACCCGATATTACGTCAGCGACGAACAACAATATGTGGAATGTAGGAGTGTCAGCACCAGCAGTTTCGTCACACTGACAAAACAAAGACAGTCGGCAAACACCATCTAATAACATCGGACGCATATAACCGTCGCGTCCGCCGGCTAGCCGGTTAGGCGAAGTTTTCGTCGCCCGCAGTTCAAAATGATTTACATACGAATAATACAAATAGACTGTGTTGTGACAAACAAAAATTTAATAACTGTTCGGCAATAAGAACCGTGCAAAACGAAAGGTGAGAGATGACAATAAGGAGGGGACGATTCCAGATCAACTCTTCGAACAGCTAAGTATTCTGTGGAATACTACCATATATTTGAAATCCAATATTTAAAAAATTACTAAAATACTCTAAATCATAAAATGAGATCTCACGGGTTATAAATTAATTGTGTGTGTGGGTGTGTATGAGTGAGTGAAATTATGGAAACAAAGAAGGCTGGTTTGTGTTGTTGTGTTTTAATTTAATTCATGTTTAATTTTATAGAAGTTTATTTGCAATTTATATACTATGTATCAATTCCCATTATATACTTAATAACTTCCGTAAATATGAATTTACAGTAGATGTCATGAATTTAGAGAAAGGATGTCAGGAGATAGTTTGTTAACAATAAAAGTTCTAATAAAAATGTCAATAAAACTCTATTAATGGGAAACAAAATAAAGTTTTCTTTATTTTGAACAACCATTTCTGCTCCTGAGTTCGCCTAAAAGAACCCTACAAAATGGTAAGTACAATTTTTATATTTCTTGTAATTAATAATGCAAGATGCCGCCCGAAGAAATTCTAGAAAATAAACAGTGAACAATAACTTAAAAATCGATTGAGTTTAATTAGTAATTAATTGTTGTATAACAATTGGCGCCCGAACAGGGACAATTATATAAATTGTGTATAATATAGGCCTACTGGAAGAGCAGAATTGTTATTTGAAATAACATACATTTTTTTTTTGAGGTACGTGAAAACAGACGTACAAGGATAAGGTTATGTTATGATTATGTGTAGTATGAGTAAATAGAATATCTTTTTGATAATAAGTATATGCTATATATAGTAACATTTTGAAAAGAAATATATGTAAAAGGTTTTTTTTTTAAATGGCAGATAATAACGAGAATGTCAGCTTAACTGACATTGAAAACGAAAGCCACATGAATATAGAATTAACCGGAACTGAGTCGAAAATTATGGATGAAGTAATTCATTCAACACCAGTCCCGATTAAAAAATCTGAGGATCAAGATATGATGAAAATGATCCAATTGCTTTTAGAAAAAAATACAATGTTGTGTACTAGTTTCAATAAATTTGATGTAAAGTTATATGAACAGAAGAGTGATTCTGACAGCAAATTTGAGATGCAAAATAATAAATTCGACGAATTAAAAAACCAAATTAACGAAATTAATGAGCATTTAAACCACACTAGTGAAATAATAGAAGCAAACTTTCACAGATTAGAACCGAGTGTTTGGAAGAGGTAGTATTGACTAGTGAAGATAATGATGTTAATTACAATTCTGAGGTAAGTAGGAATGATAATTATGACAATGTAAGTGAAAATATGATGTTAAAAGATAATGGGATAAATATTGATAGTACTGATGAAGTTGTAGAATGTAATAATGGAATGTTAGTGTGTGTTAATGGATTAAAGAGAGTGAGTGAAGAGAGTTATGTTGGGGGTATGAAGCAGAGGGTAAATTTTCCCCATATTTACAGGTGTTCACAAATGTTGTTGTTGAAGGGTAAGAGTCCCTTGTTATTGGAAGACATGAGGTCTTTGAATTGTTCCCCGAAATTTTATAAGTTAGTACCCTCTGCATGGAGTGAGAGAGAAAGTGAGATATGGTGTTATGGTGAGGGAGATTTAGATAGAGAGTTGTGTATTGAGAGAGAGATAGAATTATATAAGTTAAAAAGAAATTATGATGAGTTGAGAGAAAGGTTAGAAGGGGTGAATATAAACAATATAAAATACTTACCTGTTGAAAGAGAGATAGAGGATTATTTTGATAAGATCTTTATAAACGATAATGACTTACATGATGTAATAGTAGAGGAATATAAAAATGATAAAATAGCTTACCTGATGTTAACCAATAATACTGATGGAGACTGGACAATAATAACTTATGTTGACAAGGCTTATGAAATATTAATAGGGAATAACCCTATAAATTATAATGGCATAATGAATGAAATAAAGTTAATGGATTATTATGATAATAATAATAACAAATTGTATGTGTATAACAATGATGCATGTTATATATATGACGATGGAGGCTGAATTTAGAATCAGGGTATGGACATTGTTAAATATTGTAATTTATGGTAATGACCTTGCAGACTTTGAAATGAAGTGTGAAAAAATTGAACAGTTAATGACGAATAATTTGTAAATAATTTAGTGAAATTGATTGTGTGGATATTGATTATAACAAGTATATAATGTAAACAATGTGTGTAGATAATTGTTGTAATAATAATAAGATTATTTCAGTAGACTAAATAAGTAATGAAAATAATTTTGAAGGAAATAATTAATGAATTGTAATTTTTTGATAATAATTGAAATGTGTTGTGTTTTTAATAATTAATTGAAGTAAATGATTTTAGATGTTTAAAATATTATGATTGATTTAAAATGTTATATAATTGAATTTTGAGGATGCATTTAAATCATTTTATGAAATTTCAATTTAATGACAATTAATGAATAAATAAATGTTAAATGGTTTAGTTTGTGGAATAACATAATGGTTAAAAACTATATAGATTAATAATAAGTTTGAAAATTTTGAGGAATCTAATTGCAACGAAGGATAAATAATAAAATGATGATATATAGAAGAGTTAATGAAAAATTTCAAGTAACAATGTTTATAAGTTTATATACAAATTATATAAAAGAAAATTGTTTGTTTAATGTATGCTAATGATCAGGGTAAATGTGTTTATTATATTAGGTTATTATACAAGATGTGTGGGTAATTTTGGGGGTTAGAGTGATGTTTATAGAAGTGATTATAATAATGGAGTGTAGAGACAGCAATTGTAGAAAGGTTTAGTTTAGTTATTAAGTGCTATTGCTGTGGTGGCATGTGCCACAGTAGATAGCGGAAAGTGTTGGGGGTAACAGAGAGTGTTACCCCCATCGGAGGCCAAAATGGCGTAAAATGCACGGCACACCTTTTTTACAATTTTATATTGTATTTTGATAAACTGCCGTGCCGTGCAGATTAATGATGATGTAACACGCCTGAAGGTAGAGATGATTTCCCCGACTTATCGGGCGATTACTGCCTTACCAGCACTAATCGTGGTTTTGGCTAGCGGTCAGCTATGGCCACAAATTAAGTCCCTTGACCATAGCTGATTTGAAATTGGTTTATATTAGAAATTAATGGGGGGTGAAACTAGGGGAAATCCCGGAAACTATGGAACAGCGGCTGCCACTCTGTTCGAGGAGGAACAGCAAAGCCAGGTGGTAGACCCGCATTAGGGGCGTATAATATGTACATTTAGATATTATGATATCTAGTTTTTTAATAATGTAACGCTGAAGCAAGGACACGGAGATGACAAAATTCCTCCAAAACTTCAGTCCTTGTGGACGCAACTGGACGCCACAGTCCAGGGGGGTCATAGTGTGTGTGGCAGGGAGGTTACCCAGGGGGGTAACGAATTAAAATTTTGTTGTACTTTAATAATGATGACTCGCTACTAAATAATTTTGTTTTGATTTGAAAAAATAGATGCACTAGATGTTTCCTATATTGTGTTTATTATGTCTTATTGTATTAATTGAATGTAGTATGTTAGGAATAAGGATTATAAAAATATAATAATATGTTATAGAATAAGTTTTCAATGTGTTTAAAGATTTTAGATGAATAATGAAATAAATTTTCAATGGGTTGTAAAAGATAGAAGTTGGGTGATAGTAATTGTTTAAGTAAGACATTTGAGTTAGTCCAAGTTGAATATAAATGGGTGTTAAAGGGAATAAGAGATGAAATACAAGTAATAGAGAATTTGAGTATAAGTGGAAACACAGTAGATATGGGGAATATATGCAGAGTATTGAGAGTGATATTGATGTTTATAAATGATGATGTTATTTTGTAGTAATAATGATGTAATGTTAGAGTAATTATTAGGTAAGTGGGAATTTTGTAAGAGGGGATAGTGTGGTAGGAGTCCGCAACAAAAGGGTTGGGACGGGAAGGGACCGTTTAGCGCCGGAAAGGGTTGCCTTAGGTAGAAACCAGGGACCAGATTAAGGGAATGAGCTTTTTTGGGGGGGGACACATCCTGAGTACAAAAGGGTTAGAGAGTATTTTTTTTTATATAAGAGTAGAATGTGGCGAATTGAGTTGAGTAGTAAGTTGGGTTTAGAGTGTTTGATAGATGTTTTGATAGAGATGGGTGTCATACTAGTTAAAGATTTTGTAAGGGAGCGTTAGAGTCATAAAAGGGGTAAGATTATGGGTAAATGCCAAGTTGATAAAGTGAATTATGATGAATAACTGAGAATCACCCAAGTTAATGAAATGGAATAATAAATGAAATGATGTGTAAAACGAAGAATGAAAAAAAAAAAATTTTTTTGGAAAATGAATTAATAAAAGTTCAATTGAGATTAAAAGGTAATTTTATGATTTTATATGCAAATTTAATGATGTAAAGTGTGTAAATTTTTAAATACAAATTGTTTATTTTAAGATAATAATAACAATGAGAATTGTGAATGTACTATGTTTTCTTATGTTGTATTATGTTTGTTAGTGCTTAAGAGAATTTTATGAATTTAAAGAATTTTTTGATGCAAATTGGTGATAAGAGAAATGTGTAATATGGTAATGGGAAATGTTTATTTAATTTCTGATGGGAATCAGAGCAATAATTTTGAATTTTGGAATCAAAGTTAACAAGAGAAAGTACACAGAATGAGATTATGAGATTATGGAATTTTAAATATGTTATGATATGTCTTCATATATATGTTAGAAGTAAGTGAAAAACAAAACCAGTGCTTCTTAACACAAACCAGCACCGCTAGGGGGAAACAGATCAGTTGGGGATATGGTGTTGTATAAGGCCACTATTTGATATTTTAATTTGTTGTTTCAGAGTTGGGTGATGCTGTGGCGGCGATCCTGAGCTGGCCAGCACGTCAGAGCAGGGGCGTTAAGTATCTGTCTGACTTTATGGTGTTGGGATCTCGAGAGAGAAGTCCAGTATTGTCATTCAGGTGCGGTCACAGTCACTGGACCAAGGGTGAGTTAATTATTTTTTTTTTGTAAACCGTAAAGGGGGTTGTGGCGACATATCCTGGTGGATCCTTTTAGCAAGTATGAGTGTGTCAATGAGAGTTTTTATGCTTCGGCATAAAACCTCTCATTGAGGGGGTACTGTAACGGGACATTTTGGCCTACCTGGGGTAAAATAAAGAAATTGTATTTTGAATAAAAGTGAATTAGCATTTTTACGATAATTGGGAAAGAACGTAAACACAAAAGGTATATTTTATTGGTAGCAACAGTGGTATCACTGCTTGTGAAATTATTATTGTGAAACGTAGAAAACAACAAGTTGGAATTGAGTCAAGGTCAGCCAATGACTTACAAAACTGTAAACAAGTGATGTAACGGCATCACCCGATATTACGTCAGCGACGAACAACAATATGTGGAATGTAGGAGTGTCAGCGCCAGCAGTTTCGTCACACTGACAAAACAAAGACAGTCGGCAAACACCATCTAATAACATCGGACGCATATAACCGTCGTGTCCGCCGGCTAGCCGGTTAGGCGAAGTTTTCGTCGCCCGCAGTTCAAAATGTGTTTTAAACTCAAAATGATTTACATACGAATAATATAAATAGACTGTGTTGTGACAAACAAAAATGTAATAACTGTTCGGCAATAAGAACCGTGCAAAACGAAAGGTGTGAGATGACAATAAGGAGGGGACGATTCCGGATCAACTCTTCGAACAGCTAAGTATTCTGCGGAATACTACCATATATTTGAAATCCAATATTTAAAAACTAAAATACTCTAAATCATAAAATGAGATCTCACGGGTTATAAATTAATTGTGTGTGTGGGTGTGTATGAGTGAGTGAAATTATGGAAACAAAGAAGGCTGGTTTGTGTTGTTGTGTTTTAATTTAATTCATGTTTAATTTTATAGAAGTTTATTTGCAATTTATATAGTATGTATCAATTCCCATTATATACTTAATAACTTCCGTAAATATGAATTTACAGTAGAGAAAGGATGTCAGGAGATAGTTTGTTAACAATAAAAGTTCTAATAAAAATGTCAATAAAACTCTATTAATGGGAAACAAAATAAAGTTTTCTTTATTTTGAACAACCATTTCTGCTCCTGAGTTCGCCTAAAAGAACCCTACAAAATGGTAAGTACAATTTTTTTATTTCTTGTAATTAATAATACAAGATGGCGCCCGAAGAAATTCTAGAAAGTAAACAGTGAACAATAACTTAAAAATCGATTGAGTTTAATTAGTAATTAATTGTTGTATAACACGATGTGATTAATCCTAGTGATGGGGAACAGGTAGATGGAAGTACTGTGGCACACTTGAGTAATGTTTCTTTGAATTTAATTATTAATCATTATTTTTCTAATTATCGATTATTATTGTATTATTTATTTATCATGGACTGTCTGCTCTAGACACTTATACTTATCATGTGTTCATAAATGGTTCCTGCATTACTCATGCAATACAAACTGTTGTAAAATATAGAAAGTAAAAGTTTATAATAATAATAATATAGTAAATTCAGTAGGTTGGCATGCCATTATTAAATTTGTGGAAAATACTTTGACATATTTCATGTAATTAAACCACCAGGTGACTGTAAATACTTTGAGATATTTTGTGTAATTAAACCATTATGTGAAATTTAAAGAAAGAGCTGAATGGAACTCAAGTATCAAGAAACTTAAAAAAAAAGGATTGTAAAACTATTGTTAAAAAAAAAACTTAAATAAAATCTTGTTACTGTTGATCAGCTGTTTTCTTGCAAGACCTGTCACTATAGCTCAGCACATTTTATTTCCAATCTAGGCCACATGCCCAGTCTTAAATATTAAGTTACGCCCCCCCCCATAAAATTTTTTTTTTGGTGATTAGAAAAGGTGGGTGAAAAACATTCTGGGTGCAAGGGGGCATTTCATCTTTAACTATGAAAAAACATTTGAATGAGAATAATTATTGTGTGTATGCCTATGCAGATGCTGATTGGCACAGAGTGTAAGTGGACTTGCTGTTTACCATTATGGGAATCTAGTATAGTGGGGCTCAAAGAAACAAGTTGTCCCATTGTCTATAGCAGAAGTGGAATACCTGGCTGCAGCATTGTGTGCAACTGAAGTTATATGCCTGAAGGGACTAGCTTCTGATTTCAATATTAGTGAAGTGCAAGCTACATTATCTGTTGATAATATGAGTGCAATTGCCATGATTAAATATTATGAAACACCAAAAGGTCCAAGCACATTAAAGTACACTTTATCAGAGACATTGTTGCTAAAGATAAAATAAACTATGTACCTTCAAATGAGAACATTGCATATGTATTTACCAAGTCTCTGTGTAAAAAAAATGTTAATTTCTTAATTAAGTTAAATTCAACATAAGTGTAAATTAAATACTGTAATTCAACACAACTTAAGCGTTGGAAAGATTATTAATACTTAATGCTAATGTATACTAATTTTTGTTTAGCAATTTCAAATAAGAATGTTTTCTTTTTTTGAAATTGATGGTGGTGTTGGAATATGATGTTCTTGTCCTAAGTTTTGTGTTTGTTGGTGTTCTATGTAATCACTGTTAGATTTGTAATATCTTTGTATGTTTTTTCTATACGTAAAATATATAAATGAAGATGGCTGCTCTGAAAGGTGTTTATTATGTGTTAGTTACTTCATACATTTCCGATTTGTGTTATTCAGCATCTTGTAACATTTTTTAAATAATTTTTTGAAAAATGAAAACACAACTTCCAATATTTAATTTTAGTTCTTACCTTTACACGTTAATCCAGGATTCTATATATGAACTCGTGACCTGTAGAAGTGGTTACTGGGTTTTGCTACGTAATAATTAATAACTCTCATTTCACCAAATTTAAACAAACTCTATTATTCCCAATAACTTTAACATACTTTCTTACTCTCTGCGTTCTTTAAAGAAGGTCATTTCTTCTTATCTCTTACACATTTCCCAAAAACATTAACTTATTTATAGAATATATAGCTATAATGGAAGGCAATCCAGTACTTGCTTTTCACACACACACTCTCTCTTTATCACCCCCTTTATCTCTCCCCCTCATTATAATTGGTAAGTTTTACAAATTTGCAATGGGTTTATTTTTGTATTTGGCCAAATATTTAAATTAGTTACTCATCCTTTACGTGCTCCGTTGTTACGCCACCTGTTGCTCGCCACTGTTTTATGCTTAAATGTTCCGAATGGTTTTAATTGTTTTAGAATTTTAACACTGTCTTTCTATTGTTATCACACTTCACTATGATTTCCTGATAGTTATAAGCATATTTTGCTAGTTGACTATACTTCGGCTTGCGAGCACTAATATATGGAACCACGCGTTAACACACCCGCACGGTTCTGAGGTTGGATGCTGACTGAAAGCGTCCAAAATGGCTAAATGGGCTCGCTGCCTTTTCACATCGTGGTCACCAGGGAGCCTTGTCCATTTTGTGTTCGCTGATTGGTTCAAATGCGGCTAGCGGAAATAATTCGGCTTAGTTCCGTGATAAATTTTGGTTCGGAGACTACATATTTTCTCATGCCCTTTCGTGTCCTCTGAGCACATGTCGCAAAAGGCGGCACACACGCACGCTCTTACACATTCCGTTGTTCACCCGTACCTATCTCTGCCTCGTACGGTTTCAACCATAGGGTGTTTAATAACAAATGTTACCCCAAATGGTTTGCTACAGATTAATAAAGAGTATTCAATATAAAAATACAAAACCTACCCCTTTTTGTACTGTCACAATACCCCCCCCCCAATGAGAGGTATTCTGCCGAAGCAGAAAAATTCTCATTGCCTAATCTTAAGAGGACCAGCTTGGATATGGTGCCATGACCCCCCTTAATTTCGTATAAAATCATGGGTAACTTACCCCCCCTAGTCCGGTGATTGCAGCCGCTGTATCACCAGACTCTGAAACATTCAATAAAAACATCAATAACTGGCCTTTCACTATACCATATCCTCAACTGATTTGGTTCCCCTTAGTCGTACTGGTTTGCCTTAAGCAAAGTACTGGTTTTTATCTCAATATATTCTATTTAAAATATATACTACACAATGCATGTTTTACATCTACACATACTTATATTCAATTAAACATTTTATGTTTCACACATGATAAACACAATACAACATAATAAACACGCAAGATGAACATTACCCTTGTTACATTAATATAAACATCTCAGTTTGCATAAAAATTACCAACATTACAACTTTAATTTCAATTTTCAATTTAAATCTTCCAATTGTTATATTATTATTTCAACTCTGCATTTCTATTCAACATTTTAATCCTCTACCATTGATTATTCAATTCAAATCTTAACCAAAAATTTAAATTCATTACCCAAAATCCAACTTTTACAACATTTTAATTTAACTAAATCATCACAAATTAGTTTAATTCCATCTTTTTAAATAATAAATTAATTACCTCAAATTAATTTAATTACATTATTTGCACCAATTTAAATTACTTTAATTACACTATAAAATCTCTATAATGTCAATTATTTCATCAAAATAAACTATTGTTGTTGTTATCAACTCGCTCAAAACTGTAAACATACTGCCATATATGCACACAACACTGTAATTACTTTGATTGTAATATCTTTACCATTTATTATACAATTCAATTTGAAATAAATTTCTCAAATTTATTACCAAAGTTTCACATCTTTTAAATTAACTAACCCATCTCAAATTAATTGAATGTAAGTTGTTATATCTCAAAACACTAATTTACTTTAATTACCTTATTCAAAACAATTTCAATTCATCTAATTTCCTCATAAAATTCACAATTACATCCTGTTAATTATTTAGTCAAATGAAATATTATTATTATTATTATAAAATCAATCCCTACTACAAACATTTGTTACATAAAATATTGTGTACAACATAACCTATTACACAAATACATTTAATACCAATACACATTTATATACAATCTGTTTTATATTAATAGTCATTGTTTACCAAAAAATCATTCCTTTGTTCAGCCAATATTTAAACCCACTACTTTCACATAATTAAATGTTCATCAATAATAAATGTCTAACCACCATCATCAAAATTTAGTCTGATATTATTCCAACACTTTTCATTTTTGTTTACATTTATTATTTTATCTTTTTTAATATAATACCCATTTAAATCTTGTTTATCCGTTATACCATAATAATGATCTACAAGATTATTGCATATTATTATATCATAATATCTGTCAACATTAGTCGTGGTTAAGTCTCCCTTAGTATTACTCGTCCCCATTAAATCCGTTATCAATTCATCATTATAGTCATATGCTACTAGTATACCCATTTTATACCCAGGTAAGTGCTTATTCTCAAAATACTCATCATTTGCTACTGTGCTATTTACTTTATAAGGTAAGTCTTTATTGTATTAACTCTCTCTATTTATACTCTGTCTTAACTCTTCATAATCTCCATTCACCTTAAATATTCCTCCCTCTCTGTGTTTAGATATTCAATATATCTGTGTTTAAATGATCTTGAAGTGAATCCTATGTATTTTTTGTTGCACCGTACATTACATTCTGTCGAGTTAGCAGGCTGACATTGATATTGGTAGACTCCAGCTTTTTCATAAATGCTTTTCTTTTTCCTATTGATTATTTTTTGATTGTTGTAGATGTCATTTCTTGTTCTGAACGCTAATTGATAGTCGTATTTTGCAAATGTTCTAGCTATTTTTTGAGAGTTGTCAATGTAATGTGCAGGTATATGGTTTTCTTCCTTTTGATTTATGTGTTATTTGTTTTTGATTTATTTCTTTTTTGTTTTTCAATGATTTTATCGATCATTTGAGGCTGATATCCATTGCTTTGAGCTATTTGCTTCCTCATGGGAGGAATAGTTCTGTGGCTCTTGGGACTGAGTCTCAGGTGATCCGAACATCAAGTCCCCAGGAAGACGAATCTCCTACCCAAATACCAATTTTCCTGGAGTCATGCCGGTTGTGTTGTGTACTGATGACCTATATGCCATGAGGAATAGTGGTATACGTTGGTCTCAGTCTGTTTGGTTCTCATCAAAAACCTTCAAAAGATGCTGCTCAACTGTCCTATTGAATCTCTCAACCATCCCGTCCGACTGAGAATGGAGAGGCGTTGACCTGGTCTTTCAAATTCCGAGTAGATGGCATAATTCTTTGAGCACTCCTGATTCGAAATTTCTCCCGTGATCCATAGGGGTTCCATAACAGCAACAGAAGTTGTGAAGTAACTCCTTTGCCACAGTGGTAACTTCCTGATTTGGAATTGCGTAGGCTTCCACCCACTTAGTAAAGTAGTCACCTACAACTATGATGTACTGGTTTCCATCATCAGTAACTGGGAATGGTCCAGAAATGTCTATGCCAATTCTTTTGAAAGGGAGTCCAACCAGCACATATTTCACATGTCTGAACCCATTCCTCTACGTCGTGGCAAATATGAAGCCAATAGAAACACTTCTGTACTTTGTCAAGGATTTTGTTAATGCCAAGATGGCCTCCATACGTTCCATCATGCATCTCCTTCAAAACAGACTGCACTTTACTTCGGGGAACTGTCAACTGCATGACCACGCCTCATCCATCTGCACTTTCCCAAACCCTTTTCAGCAATCCATTCTCTAAGGTAAGAGATTCCCATTGTGCCCAGTAGCCCTTCAGCACTTCTGAACCATGGCAGATATCTTGCCAATCCGGGTGGTGACCTTCCTCTTTTGCTGTCAAGATCGGTCCAATGTCTTCATCAGTCATCTGTTCTTGTCAACAGTCTAGTGTTGTCCAGCCGTCTGCCAGGAAATCTACAGTGACGGCTTGAACATGTTAGCTTACATTTTGTTCTTCCTTTCTGTGGCAATATCAGCAGTCTTCCGGGGACGGTCTTCGTGATAAGCCTTCTTAATTACCATGCAGACGCCCCCGCCGATGTTGTGCCTTGTAGTTGTACTCTTTCAGTCATTTGAGCCACCTTGACAACTGCCTTTCCGAATTTTTAACTCTCAAGAGCTATGCAAGTGCGGCACGGTTGGTGTGTAGTGAAAACTCCCTTACTTAGAAGTATCCCTCGATGCCAGCAACTCTCTCCTTGTAACGCAATAATTTCTCTCTGGTTTAGAAAGCGTCTTGCTGTAATACACAATTACTCGATCTTAACCGTTTTGGACCTTTCAGAAGCTGGAAAAGCAAGAATTGCCTGCAAACATAAATGCTATTTTGAAAGTCCTAAATGCTTGATCATACTCTCTCGACCACTGGAAGTTTCGTTTATTTTTCATTAGCTCATGTAGTGATTTAGCAATAGTAGCGAACCCTTTTACAAAATGTCTGTAATATGAGCATAACCCCAGGAAACTCCGAACTTCGTGTTTACTCTTCGATTAATATTTGGAAATATACCTGTTTTCTTCACATGTAAGTAATGACAAATGTTTATGTATTACATACACTACACAAACATTTACATTTCTGTTACATAAACACTACTAAAACAGAATATCTGAAAATAGGAGACATGCAAGAAGAAGACCCAGAAATCCGTAGGATCAGAAAGTGTAGCGATTCAAATATTTGGGAAGCATTATTTCAGAAGATGGAACAACAAAAAATGACATCAAAAATAAGATACAACAGGGAAAAAAAGGCTATTCGTTGGCTAAACTCGTTACTTTGGTCGAACAAAATGAAACTTCAAACTAAACTGGCATTCTACACAACTATTGTAGAGCCCATTTTAACTTATGGCTGCGAAGGCTGGCAACTTTCAGATAAAGAGAAAAATATGATAGAAACTGTGGAAATCAACTTCTTAAGAAGGGAATGTAATATTTCTAGAATGCAACATGTTAGAAATAAAGATAAAAGAAGGAAAACAGGGTGCACATTTACAACAGCAGAAAGAATAGAATCCAGACAGCTGCTATATTATGGTCACATAATGAGGATGGAGGAGAAGCGATGGTCAAAGAAAGCATTGACTTACACACCACAAAACAGGAGAAGAAAAGGAAGACTGACAACACAATGGGGAACAGGAATTAGGAAAAGCATGAGAGATCAAGCTATTGAAGATGATGACTGGAAGGATAGGGAGAAATGGCGATCAAAATGCAGGACCCCCGCTAAAAAAAAGAAAAAAGTGATGGCAAGTTAATTTTTGTAATCGCATTTTCTCAATGTGTGTTGCTAATATGAAATATATATGTACCAATATATGTGTGTGTCTGCGCGCTCAAATTTTAAAATGAAATCGAATACTGAAATGGAAGAAATTTCATAGATATTGAACATCACATGTTATAACTTCAACTTTTCGTTTTATTTACAGTAAAACGTTGTTTGCCAGCTGGTAAAACATAAATTATCTCATTCCTCATTCATCTGTTTCTTTTACTGGTTGTAACGCTTTGTGTTAAAAGATATTCTTTTCCTAAAATTCTGTATTGAAATTACTTGCTTTTTACTTCTTCTAGAAACAGTTTTTTGTTGTACAGGATTAAAAAGATCTTGCAATTAAATTAATACGAAAACGCATTCCTTTATGTAATGATAAACTGGAGCGATAGTCGTGTGTAATTTAAGGAGTGGAAGTGTACAGTTTGCAAATTCCATTGCAATAAGAAGGGTCAGAAAGGCTGTAGTTTTTTATGTCTCAGCAGTACACAATGACAGAACCAAACAACACTCAGATATGTTTATAGACATTTTGATATGTTACAGCAACAAATTCTGATACGTGAGAACAGTACATATCATTTGGTTGATTTGTATAGTAATACAATTACAATATTATTATTTGATTTATGTCAGAAACAATAAACATATACCTAATTTTTTAAAGCCAGCTGTGTGACTGTAGGAATAATATTCATAGGTTTGCTGCACTGTCGCTGATAACAACAATTCTCTTCTCACATTTCACAGCGACTCCCTCCACAGTGCCTTTCCCCTCTGACCATAAGCATTTCGTGCATTTCCATGCCTTTAACTTTCAATTGTGCTGTACTGTATTATCAGAGATGACAGAGATAATGTGAGAATATGTTGCTCTTTATTAGAATGTACTAATAGAATAAATTTGGCGTTAAATTTATCTACAACATAAGTGATATTCAGACACAGGTAATATATTCTAAATTTCTGTAGGTAATAAACAGTAATGATTTTGCTGTGCTAATGAAATGTAGTTAAAATATCAGTAGCATGATGGTGACAGTAAGGTTTATATACATTCTGTACGTGCGCGCGCGCGTGTGTGTGTGTGTGTGTGGAGGGGTACACAATTTAATTCTGTAAATGTACTTAGTAATCTAGTTAAAAAATATAGCGAATTAAATATATGAAATAAGTTAGGTTAATAAATCTGCAGTGGCGGCTGGTGGTTGAAAAATTTGGGGGTTGCAGTTGGGTTGGACGGTATTAAATTGTTTTATTATCTGAACAGAAAATGTCCAAATCTTCTCCCCTCCAAACAATATGTAAGGAAAACAAAATAAAGCAATTTTACTGTCACCCACATAACTATGAATATTTATTGTATAAAACTTTTTTAATTTTATTATTAAATATTCTGTTACCTGATTTTCCATTTTGATTAAATTTTATAGATCTGGTGTAGCCTACCTACTCTCGTAATTTAACTTTTTTTCTCAATATGACAAACTGAATAGCGTTTTCGTTAAGTTTGCGAGAGAATTCATTGCAATGGATTTGTTGGAATTGTGGCTGGTGCGGGGTCCCCCCTGAGTAATCGGAACAGGTATTTCCAACTTTTCAGTCGCTCTTTATACGCGTTACACAAAAATAATCGTTCAAAAATACCTGTTAAAGGTATATCGGCCACCTCTGGAACGTAATTTGTTTATTTAATGAAAAGTGGACGTGGACGTTAGGTTACGGTGAAAATAACGGCAATAGTCATTGATAGGTAAGAAGAATAATTAGGGTATATAATAATATATTAGAGTATATAGAATAATACCGGTGTATAATTTCATTAGTAAGATAAATCGGACACATGAAAAATTAATCCATATTTGGATAGGCGGTTCTTATTTATTAGGCACTTGTTTCACAAAAATTGCACGTCTTTGCCCAAAAATATCTTCAGTCGCAGTAGAAATACTCGTATTACCAAGGTATGTTGTTTACCTTTTAGTGTTTGAATTAATAATTTATCCATTTTCCAACTTTGACAGCAGCTTTTGTTGGCCTGCATACGCTATAAACACTTCTTGGATTTCGTTGTCCATGACGTGTCCGTTACTTAACTAAATATCACTATAATATTGACGACTCGGAACACTAAGTTTTTTATAAGTAAAAACGTAGGCTGTAAGGTAAAACTTTACGTTTTTACTTATAAAAAACTTAGTGTTCCGAGTCGTCAATATTATAGTGATATTTAGCTATAAACACAACACTATGTCCTGGTTAACCCTGCATTTCTGGTAGTATCAAATAATATACTACTTTTATATATGTGGATTTAACCACTATAAGAGTAGTTAGATATGTACTGAAAGTAAGGGCATTGGGAAGTACTGTTCACAATGTGCAGGACAAATTCAAGAGTAATGTAATATTATTATAGCTTGCATAACCTAGAACTGGACAAACATAACCTAACAACACTGCATTTATGGCGTAGCTGAATACTAATATAAGGTGAACAAATCCTCATCACTTTATACAAAATCGCATTATTGGATTATGAGTATTATTATGGATTATTGAGTATTCTTGTCATACGTTTTGTTACAAAATCGCATTATTGGATTATGAGTATTATGGATTATTGAGTATTCTTGTCACAATTTTTGTTGTTTAATGATGTGAATATTGACTAAGATATAAGGCTTAACTAATGCGCTTAGGGGTTTACTAATATGACTGTGTAGGTTGTGATTTGACTTTTGATTTTGAATAATGCAGAGTTGAAATAACTATAGATAAATGACAGCAAGAATACAGTAACATTGAAACATACAAATATTCAACAGAAAATTGAGTATTACTGTTAGTGGCGTGTATAGATTGAAAAACATCTACAGTAGATGAATAAATAAATATATTTAGTCATGTGAATATCAGTAAATATGTGATGATTTCTCAAAACTATGCTTTTTTGATAATGTTTTCACGTTGATGCAATACACATGAAAAATAAAATCGTTGCTCAAGTTAACAGCAAAATGGAGATGACAAATATATTGTTTACAGTAATTATTATTGGAAAAGAAAACAAGTAGGCCTACTCAGTATAGTGATGTTGAAACCATTTATTATATAATTTATATTGAACAATAAAGTAAACCATTTTGTAGACTTCCAAAATCAAAGTACATTAGAAAACATTTAGACAAATGACACTTTCAGATTCATAAATTTTAAACTTTACTTTTTATTTTGTCATGGTTATTTTCAGTGTTGTATTGTGACAACCTCTACATTGTGTAATTCAGGTACATTTTTATGAGAAATCATAATTTTGTTTTTAATTCTATAATGTGTTTAATATAACTTCTGTATTGACACTGGGAACACAGCGGGAGTGCAGATAGTGTTCTTTCATTTAGCCATGTATAGCTGACATTAAGACGCCCCTCCCCTACAACAACAAACAAACATTGCCAACACTTATCAGCATACAAACACATCTGTCTTCAATGATATAACACATTACATTTTGGATCTGTGAGCATTTTTTTTTAGATGTTTTAGTAATGTGTTAATAATGTTACCCTGTATGTTAATGGAAAACTCTTCACAGTGGTCTCAGTGGATCATGAATTTAATACTTCCATTTCTCCTTTTTGTATAAGTTTACAAACACGAAGTATTGTTTTGTTGTCTATTGTGATATTTCAAGTCATTTAAAATTATAATTTGTTAAATTTTTCTAATATTATTTGTTTGAAAGATATTCTGTTTAAATTTAGTTTTAAGTTAACTAAGCCCAGAAAGCTGTAAATAACATGAAACGTTTCTTTAGAGTAAGTGAAAACAGAACAAATATATTTGTAATATTTCAAACCTGTCAGATGCGTAAAACTTGTGTTGTATAGGCTATAACAACAGTTTGCCGTTAGCCTGCTAACGTATTCCCACAACTGTCAATTTGGCACTTATATTAAACTAAATATATAGTATAACTTCTGAAAACAATTTAACTCGGAGGGGGTATCAAAATTTAACATTCTATTGATATCAAATGTTAATTTCCTTTTCAAAATAATTGTAAAATGGATGTCAAAACTCTTATAATTTTTGGTAAATAGAAATTTAAAACAAAGTCTATGTAACATGGTATGACAAACAGATTAAAGAAAATATGGACACATATTGTATGGTGTCCAAGAAAAGTGTACTTTTATGGGGGAAACATCATTATAGTTAGCACTGTGGCTTGAATACGCTTCTGTACATCAGAAATTTAATTAAGAAAGTTGTGTTAGTGGTTATAATCATAAACAGAATTATCACTGTTGGACACCACTATAGAAAAATTATTCCGATTAGTGCTTGAAAGCTTCACAGCTCGTCAGATTTTTCTGATCTGACAATGAGCTGTGAAGCTTGAAAGCGCTAATAGGAATAATTTTTCTATAGTGGTGTGCAACAGTGTTAATTCTGTTTCTATACATTAGTTCATCCCAGTTACATATGCAGGCAACATTAACGTGAGTTCTCCTCTACATAAGTTATCTCGAATCTGCTTTCAGCCAGAAACACTTTGTTGTATTAACATGAATCACGTCACACAATCTAAGATAAGGGACCCACAGTGGTGAAACTCACTTCTGACAGTGGAAAGACATTGTTTATTAATGAAGCTGTATGCATTAACTAGAAAACATTCTTCTTCATCAGGAGTTATTCTTGTGCTAAATTGTGTGTGATGTAGATTTAGTCATATAATTATCACCGTGTTTTCATTTTTTTCAGGTGTTAACAAAATCAGTTTATCTATCATCAGACAAATGGAAGAGATTAAATTTGAGGTCAAGGTAGGCCTATATGTTTTAAATGCAAAAAAAATATTAATATAAATGACTGACTTGATAAACATGTCATATACACTTACCTTATACACCACACATTCATGCACATAGATTTCTTATATTTTAATAATTTTTTTTTTGTATCGGCCATCATTTAAGTACCACATGCCAATTTCAATTCTTTATGCTTTGTTATTTTCTTTTTCTCCAACATTCTTTCATCTTTTCACTGTGCCTCTTCTTCCTGTCTTCAGTCCACATTGAACCTGCGTTTTCCTCTCTCCTACCCTGGACTCCTTCCATTTTTAACACTTTTGCCCAAAAAACTTCTCTTTCAATTGCTTCTTCTGTGTTTATATTATTTTTTTCTAAATCCTTTTGGACTTCTTTAATCCAACTTGATGTTGACCCCACAGATATCTGAAGACCTGTTTTGTTAACCTATGTCCATTCTATATAAATGTCCAAAAAATAATTGTCTTTTTTTTTCTCATTGTTTCTGTTATATTTTCTATACTTTGATATATTTCATCATTACTTCTTAATTTCCAACCTTCTGAAGTTTTTCATGGGCCTAATATTTTCCTAATAATTGGTCTCTCCAATATTTCTAGTTTGTCTAAATTATAATTCAATGCTAGACATTCACTTGCATATAGACATTCTGGCTTCACTACTGTACTGTAAATGCCTTATTTTCATATTTTTAGATTGTGAAGTCCTATTCACATACAAATACTCAAAATTTTATTTTATTTTATTTTCCACCTACCTGTTTCGCCTTCTGCCAGAGTCCGCAACACGAACGTCAAAATGCAAGTATTATTATAGGGTTGCACAACAAACGCACGCCACACTCATTTGTTTGATGTAATAAAAAAATTTATTATATCATTACTTCATTTTAAATAAAATTTCAACTAACTCAACTTTTCTCTCTTTTTTCAACAGATAAAACAGGCACATTTATTTAAACATTTTCTTATTCTAATGTATATTTTATTAATCAAGGCAAACCCAGCTTACCACACTCTCGCATTCAGACAATTTTTTAAAACCCCCACATTTACTTAAGTGTTAGGCCTTTATAAGAAAATATTTGAATGGAATACTGTAACTTGTTGCAGTAGCGTCCCCGCCGACCTCATGGCGCATCCTGTAACGTTCTCGCACTATGTCCAAACGTTTGATAGTTCACTTTTTGTTTTCTACACACTCACTTGATTTTTACATCGTTACATATTACTCTCAACTGTTGAATTGTTTTATAAACTCTGATACCAATTTGGTTAGTCGGCCGATAAAATGAAAATTTGCCCTGGGCAGAAAGTTTAGATGACCGCGTGCGGTCTGTATTGGTAGTCGACTGGGCTGGACTTTTTTTGTGACGATGTTACATATGGTCAGGCAGCACTGCCTTGCCTGCTAACGAATTTCATCGCCGTTCACAGCCTTTGCTGATGAAGTTTTTTAGTGGCTGTACCTGGCGCACAGGTTTTAAGTGTGCTGTATGTTGACGATATTTTCACTGCATTTACTTTCGTTTATGTAAAGTTATTCGCTCCGCAGATATTGGTGTTGGTGCATTTGTGAGTGGACATCACACAGACGCAAAGTTCTTAGAATCGTGATACAGTCGACAACATAACATTCCTTTATGAATATTTCAACACTGTGTGTAATGCTTTTATTGTTTAGGCTGCGAGTTAGATTCAAACAAGGACTGGACACCCATATTAAATAATTTGAAATATTTTACAAGATGAAAACCGAAATTAATAAAAAATAAAAAAAACCTAATTCGCCCCATTACAATACCCCCCCAATGAGAAATCTTCTGTCGAAACAGAAGAATTCTCATTGCTAAACCCCTAAGAGGACCGGTGAGGATATGGTGCCAACAACCCCCTCTTTGTTCTTGTACATCATGGGTACACGACCCCCTGGCTCGGCGACCATGGACGCATCTGAACGAGATTACTGGACTTCTCTGGGCAAGATCCCAACACCGAAAAATCGAACAGACACGCACCACCGCGCACCTCGCCTTCTATCATGTTTCCCCAAAAATCCAAATCCCTGGCTTATATCATGCCAGATCCTCAACCGATATGTTCCCCCTTACATGCAAACTGGGTCGCCTTTGGCAATTACTGGGCGCATACATACCCCTATAATGTTTTCTACACAAACTCATCATGTAAAATTTAAGTCACAATCAGATTGTATCAAAACAAAACAAATCTCTTATCTGAATAGATTAAATCTCTTTATTATTACTGAAAAAAAAAACAAATAAATTGAGTATTTAATTAAAACATGGACTGCCCTATCCTAACATTTGATTATACATATATCCTAAACAATATAATTCAATAACACTATTAATACTCATAGACAATAATACAACCAAAAATGCAAAACATCAATTTAATGGCAGGCACAAAAAGTATATACAAATATATAGATATATATATATTTTTTTTTTCTACCCCCTTTTAATCCCTTAACCCCCGATACCCGTTACATATTAATGTGTTCTGCGCGAGGCTTCTTGGCCTTTTTCAGCCTCATCCTCGCCTTAAACCACATCTCCCTCGTGACCTGTAACTATGTCACCGCCCATCCACACTCACTATTACCCCCCTAGACTGTAGCGTCTAGTTGCTTTCACAAGGACTGATGCGGAAGGGGTGGACATTTTTTTCTTTTATTCCACCCCCATCCTTGCTTCGGCGTTACAATAAAATTCGGTATTATACCTACTAGTTTTTATTTATACACCCCTAATGGACTACCACCCCTATCTGGGTGAAAATAGACCTGTTCCAAAATTAGGTAGATTCCCCAAAAAATAACCCCCCTACTAAATCTAACAAACCACCGGGTTAACAAAATAAAACAAACCACAAGCCGGTTATATCAAGTAAAATTTATGATTTGTCACAATTAACTACTTTCACGGCCATGGTCCGGTGAGGTCATGGCCGCACTTAGGTGGGGAATCTACAGTTAAAACATAAAATATAGATTGGCATTGATACAAGTTACTTGGACAGTAATATACATCTCTAAATTTCCCAAACATTTTTGACAGCATTTACACAAAATTTCCTTCAATTTCCCATTTAAGTAAAGTACATATTTCATTTGTTTTACAATTACATTTGAAGTTTGAATCAGAATAAATTTAAATTTGTTATTAAAATCATCTTTCCAATTAATTTAATTACCAAATTAATTTAATTTTATTTACTTTCTCAAACTCTAAGTTACAATAATTACCTCATTATTATTTTGTCTGTAAAAATTTAATTTCAATTCTTTTCTGTCACAATAAGATTTTACTCAAGATACTGATTCAGCAGACTACAACATTTTTTGTTATTGTCACCAAGCATGACTGTAGGCATTAGTCACAACATACAACCTGTTTACATAAACACTTGTGTGCCAGACGTGTTATAAACACTCTGTCTCAATACTCACATAGTCTAAACATTCTGGTTACATCATATACTGACATATATACTTCCTGCAAAATTTTCCTTTCTATAAATCTTTTTGTTAACATATCTATCAGCTGGTACCAATTCAGATCAGAGTTACTTTTGCTTCATTAATGTAATTAGCCATTTTAAATTATTTATTTAACTTAAAATTCTAACAATCTCCACTCAAAACAGTTTAACTTTAATTACAGCTGTATGAAGTTAATGTATAAATATATAAAATTACAATTTCAATTTGAATCAAAATGAATTTAAACACAGCGCTAACATTTACAACATTAAGTTACTCCAGGGACAGATACAATTCAATTTCATCTCTTCATGCATTCAAAACAATTTCCATTACTTTAATTACGATTTTCAAAATGATTCTACGTGATTTAATGTTTCAGTTTTTCTTAATATTTCAATAAATTTTACAAACATTACATCATTTGTTTCAAATCTCTCTTTAAATTCCTCCACAATCACATTCTTAATACCATTATCCCCTACTCATGGCCTAACATAGCAGGTACCACAAAATAATAATTAAACCTTTTGGTTACATAACTTTTACGGTGAAATATTTTCCAAAATTATTTTTTCCTTAATTACCTGTAAATAGGTTATATGTTACATGTACCGAATAATGGTTTATCGAGATGCGATTGAAGACGAACAGAACCCCACTTCTATGACAGTGAACAACAGCCCCGCTGTCAACCATAAGTTCCTTGCTGTCTCCTTTCCCCAAAATAATAACCAAACCACAACCACTAATCTACAGCCCCATCTCTATAAGCCACAATTCGGTTGGACTATACAAAATTTATTATTTAGCTTGTCCACTCAGCCACAAAACTTCTCTACCAACTCTCTAATTCAGGGATGAGTTCATAAATAATTCATATAAATGAATTCATAAATAACGCCAGTTTATTTAATTTTGAGGATTACCCTAATGTAGTATTTAGAATTAAGGCAATCAAATGGTTCCAAAAAGTGTGCCAATTTGTGTGACTATTGTTACTGTTTACTCTAATGGGATGGTTAAGGAAAACGGGAAGATAAAAGGGTAAGGATCATTAAGAGGTCAAGAACTAGGACTAAAGGTAAGGACAAAGCTTCCTCCGAAAATAGGGTAAATGGAGAAAACCAAGGCTTGCGTGGGCAGGGGCGCGTCCCTGAAATAGACGAACCCCACTGGGACAAGTGGGGAACATCTATCCGCTACCACTTTTTTATATGTTAAATTCCTAATTTTGTAGTTATTTAGTTTATATTTAATTACAAGATTTAATGTATTATTTTATTTTAACCAATACCTTTTTAAATTGGTGGCGTTATGGGTACCCACTATTTCCCCCGTTGTTTGGTTTCGTAAAACATAAGCATTATCCATTTTAATGTCAACAACTTCATACGGTCCTTCATACAACAAAAAGAATTTTTTGATCTCTTTATCTTGTGCACTTGATAAATCGTGTCTTCTCACTAATACTAACTGCCCTATCTCATATTTGACCCACTTACCTTTGCCATCATGCTTTTGTTTTCTCTTCTCTTCCTTGGTGAGCAGACTCTCGTTGGCAAGTCGTATTTTTACATCTTTGTCCAAGACTCTTTCTTCCGGTGGATATTCAAAAAGTTGTTCCAATATTCTGGGTGGACGGCTTCCCTTGATTAGTTTGTACGGTGTAAATCCTGTAGAATCGTGGGTTGTGCTGTTTAACCAATCCTCCACCTTCACATACAACGGCCACTCTGTATGTTTGGAGTGACAATACGCCCTGAATATTCTGCCGATTTCTCGCATCACCCGCTCTGCCTGGTTTGACTGTGGATGGTAAACTGCCGTGTGTTTGGGTATGATGCCTTCCCAACCAAGAGTCTGTCTCCACTTGCCGCTGATGAACTGCGGTCCATGATCAGATAAAATTACCTTCGGCTTCCCTACGTTGATCATGTAGTCCTTGGTGATCTTCTCGCTGAGTACTTTGCTAGTAGCTCTCTTTACACTGTATAAACTAACAAACTTGGAAAAAGCATCCAGAACAACAAAAATATATACCACTCCTCCCCTACCTTTAGGCAATGGCCTATACAAATCTACTGCAACTAAATCGAAAGGTATTTCTACTTTAATATACTTCATTTCACCTTCAACCCTGTAATTTACTACTTTAGACTTTTGACACAGATCGCAAACTCTTAATACTCTTCTAACTCTCTTCTCCATATTTTTAAAAACACAAATTCTTTTAGTATATTTGCACATTTTTTCGCCCCAAAATGACCATATCTTAGGTGGCAATCCCAAATAATTCTATCTACTAATTCATTGGGTATCATTAACCTCCAATCCCGTTCACCCCCTTCTACCTTTTTAAACAAACTCCCTTTAAACACCTGAAAATATTGTTTATAACCAAACTCATCTACATCTGATTCTACACTAGTAATTATTTTATTTTATTTACTATCAGCCCTTTGCATTACATTTATATACTTCAATTCTTCCCCAAAAAGTTTATCTTCCCGGGATAGTCTATAAATCTCTATTTCCTTAATATCTCTACCAGTTCTATTTCTATCTGTGTCTACCCTGGACAAAGTGTCCGGTACTTTATTATCTGACCCCTTAATATACTCCCAAGAAAAGTTGTACTCTTGTAAAGCTAGTACCCACCTGGTTAATTTGCTATGCGTCAGCTTACATGTATTTAGGAATGATAAGGCCTTATGATTGGTCCTGATGACGGTTTCGTTTCCTAGCAGGTAAGTGCAGAATTTCTTCACAGCAAAGACGATGCTCAGCAATTCCTTTTCGGTAGTAGTGTAATTTTTTTCTGCTGCCAATAAGGTTCTGCTGGCGAAAGCGATGGTCCTGTGCTCCTGATCCTCCCCCTCCTGGTACAGCTCTGCGCTGAGGGCTATGTTGCTGGCATCCGTCTGTAAATAAAACTTTCTCTGAAAATCGGGGTGATTCATCATTATTGTGTCTATAAATTTCTCTTTGATTTCATTGAAAATAGTTCTCTCCTCCTCTCCCCATTTCCATTGTTTATTCTTTTGTAAAACAACACTTAATTTAGAGGTAATATGTGCATAATTTCTCTGAAATTTTCTATAAAAATTACATAATCCTAGAAAACTCTGCAACTGTTTAATATTTTTCGGTTCTGGAAAACGTATGATAGCTTCTACTTTGTCTGGGTTTGCTAAAATTCCTTCAGGAGTTATAATGAAACCCAAAAAATGTATTTTGGTTTGTAAAAATTTCGACTTATCCCAATTAACAGTTAATCCCCCTTGTCGTAATTTATTTAAAACGTACTCTATGTGTTCTACATGTTCAGAGAATGTTCTTGATGCTATTAGTATGTCGTCAACATATACAGTCAAAAAATCTAAATCTTTTGGTTGTAATATCATGTCTAAGCACTTAATAAAACTTGCGACACTAGTGTTAAGCCCAAATGGCAAGCGTTTAAATTGATAGTTTTTCCCATTGAAAAGGAACGCAGTAAACTTACGGCTTTCTGGCGCTAGTGGAACTTGCCAGTAGCCCGCTGTTAAATCTAAGGACATCATATATCTGACCCCACTAAACTTTTGAAAAATTTCGTTCATGGCTTCCGGTGATTCCCGGTCAGGTATTATAATCTGATTAATTTTTCGAGCGTCTAAGCACAATCTTACCTTTCCATCCTTTTTGATGACCACTACCAATGGATTCGAGTAAGGCGATATGGATCTCTCGATGATGTCCCCTTCCATCATACGGTCCAACTCTTCTTGAACGGCTCTCCTCTTTGAAAATGGCACTGGATAACTTCTCTGCATGTAGGGTGAGTGCTCTCGAGTCTTCAGCTCGCATACATAGTCCCTGGCTTTCCCAGGCAACTCAGCAAATACATCTCTAAAACGTTCAATAACCGCCCACAACTCCTGTCGTTGGGGACTCCCTACAACTCCACCCTCATTAAAAAATATCTCTGCCCTATTTTCCCATACTCTCTCATCATTCTCCATGCTCTCACTCTCTTGACACACATTCACTCTTGTTTCTATAATTCCCTCGTCTACTCGGTTTGGTATCATCTTTACACCCGTAACTCTAGCCGTATCTAACACCCTCTTAAAATCTACCCTGATTGGTTCATGCCCCTTATTAATTTCCACTATTCTCTGATTAAAATCAATTACTGCTTTATTTCTCTCCAAAAAATCATTTCCCAGAATTATATCTAAATTCAAACCCTTAACTACTAGAAAAGTATTCTCAAATTCTATTCCATTAATATATATGTTTAATTGAACTTGTTTAGTGACTCGTTTACTTCGTACTCCCGTCACCCCCACTACTGTTACTCCCGCTACTGGTAATGATGGAATATTCTTATTTACCCTTTGTAATTCACCCAGTACATTCTCTGAAACTACTGATATCTCGCTACCCGTATTAATCAATGTTTTGTAATCCTTACCTTCTATGGTTATGAATACCTCCGTCAGTCCGGTTTTGGTTTCTGTCATTTGTGCAGCGTCCTCCAGTAACTCCTCCGCCATGTCTCTGATAATTATGTTGCTGCGGTAGTTATGCTCCTCTTGGACCCCCAGGTTCTCCTCCGACAATGGATGGGCCCGGTTCTCCATTGTCTCCTCTAGTTTCCCGTGGATGGACCCGCTACTGCCTGGTTGTATCCACCTCTGCCGCTATTTCCGCTTCCGTTTCCCCTCGGTGCTCCTCTGGTGTTCTCGGCTCCTCTCTGCGGTTGACTCTGTTGCTGGTACATTCTCTCACTGCGTTGACATTCTCTCGGTTTGTGACATCTAAAACAGGTTGTTCTTATAGCATAGTTTTCAACATTACAATCGGCACATCGCCAACCCTCGCCTCGATTATCATTATTTCCCCCTCGCGCCCCTCGGTGAAAACTCGGTATTCCCCGGGATTGATTATGATTACCATTCATATGTGTTATTGGTGCGTTTATTCGCCTACTCATGTCACGTTCCCGTATATTCTGAAAAATATCCAATATTTTTTCTAGTTCCGTAATCTCTAGAATTTCACGCGTCATTAGCGTAATCTGTATTTCTCTGGGCAAATGCTTACTTATATGACGGACGAACGATCGAAACGGTAACGGTGGCTCTAAATATTTGGCCTCATTGTATAATCGCATTACATACATAGTTACGTTGCTCCCTTGGGTCCCAAAATTACCTGGTCCCATAATTTTACTCCGCAATATTTCTTGTTCCTCCTCCGACCAATATTTCTCTCTAAAAGCCGTCTCAAAACACTGATAATTTACCCAGTCTACTTTATGTACCTCCGCCCATACCGCGGAATTCCCTCTAAAACACTTCATTATTTTTAACAGTTGTACTTCCCAACTACTTCTACAAAACTGATTGAATTCTTTGACTCTATTTAAAAACTGCATAGGGTGTACCCCCCTGTTTTCACAATTAAACAACTCCAAATCAATATCGCTATTCACATCTTTAGTGATGACTATTTGTTCAGTGACACTCTTAAGTTTTTCGTTTATAGCTATATTTAATTCATCTTTAACATTAACTATACTCTGCTCAATTGATGCAAATATATTGTTATTTAAACCCTCAATTTGTACGTGATGCTTATCTATAATATTCACTGTAGTTTGTATAGCTTGTATCTCTGTTTTGCAATTACATTTTATTTCATTGATTTTGACATTAGTACTAATTTCATGTTTCCATCTTATCAACTACACAATTCAACTTGTACTCACTACTAACATTACATTCGTCTATTTTACGATCAAAATTTTCGGTTACCATCTGTATTTGTTTATTGGTTTTTTTCTACCACCCTACTCTCAACTTCGTCAATTCTATTATTCATACTATTTAATGAGTGGCTCAATTTCTTGTTTAATTCAAATTTCAACTCGTTAAAACTACTTTCGCATTTCATTTTTACCTCATCAATACCAAATTTAAGTACATCAAATTTACAATTGAATTCGGTCTTAATTTCATCAAAACGATTATTTAATTCACTACTTTGTCTGTCTAATTTTATGTCATTACTATCAAAACGTTTATTTAATTCGTTAAATTGGTTATTCTGTACGTCAAATTTGATGTCATTACTATCAAAACGTTTATTTAATTCGTTAAATTGGTTATTCTGTACGTCAAATTTGGTGTCAAAATTACTATTTTGCTCTAGGATTAATTGCAACATATTCATTACATCATTATTAAATTGGCTGTTACATTTTGTTGAAGTCGGGGTCAATTGCACGCCCGAATCTTCAGTTACATTACTCTGGTCACTTAGATTTAACTCTGTTTTCTCTTGGCTCGCACTTGGAGTCGAATGTATCTCAAAATTACTCATGTTTGACTCATCAAAATTTTTGACACTAGTCGTTTCATTTGTTATTTTCGTTATCTACCATTTTTATAAATTTATTAATCTAGATTTACTTACATAAAAACATCTACCACTTAACTCTTAACCTCTATACATTGATGTACTAATTTGTATGTGCTGCGTAATTTTTTACGTAGTTATTCAACCCTCAAATCAAACTTGCATTTATCGTAGGTGTGGAATTTTAATTATTCAAATTCGAGTCCCGTTCGTAGCGCCAAAGGTAAAGTCATATTCACATACAAATACTCAAAATTTTATTTTATTTTCCACCTACCTGTTTCGCCTTCTGCCAGAGTCCGCAACACGAACGTCAAAATGCAAGTATTATTATAGGGTTGCACAACAAACGCATGCCACACTCATTTGTTTGATGTAATAAAAAAATTTATTATATCATTACTTCATTTTAAATAAAATTTCAACTAACTCAACTTTTCTCTTTTTTCAACAGATAAAACAGGCACATTTATTTAAACATTTTCTTATTCTAATGTATATTTTATTAATCAAGGCGAACCCAGCTTGCCACACTCTCGCATTCAGACAATTTTTTAAAACCCCCACATTTACTTAAGTTAGGCCTTTATAAGAAAATATTTGAATGGAATACTGTAACTTGTTGCAGTAGCGTCCCCGCCGACCTCATGGCGTGTCCTGTAACGTTCTCGCACTATGTCCAAACGTTTGATAGTTCACTTTTTGTTTTCTACACACTCACTTGATTTTTACATCGTTACATATTACTCTCAACTGTTGAATTGTTTTATAAACTCTGATACCAATTTGGTTAGTCGGCCGATAAAATGAAAATTTGCCCTGGGCAGAAAGTTTAGATGACCGCGCGCGGTCTGTATTGGTAGTCGACTGGGCTGGACTTTTTTTGTGACGATGTTACATGTGGTCAGGCAGCACTGCCTTGCCTGCTAACGAATTCCATCGCCGTTCACAGCCTTTGCTGATGAAGTTTTTTAGTGGCTGTACCTGGCGCACAGGTTTTAAGTGTGCTGTATGTTGACGATATTTTCACTGCATTTACTTTCGTTTATGTAAAGTTATTCGCTCCGCAGATATTGGTGTTGGTGCATTCGTGAGTGGACGTCACACAGACGCAAAGTTCTTAGAATCGTGATACAGTCGACAACATGACATTCCTTTATGAATATTTCAACACTGTGTGTAATGCTTTTATTGTTTAGGCTGCGAGTTAGATTCAAACAAGGACTGGACACCCATATTAAATAATTTGAAATATTTTATAAGATGAAAACCGAAATTAATAAAAAATAAAAAAACCTAATTCGCCCCATTACAAGATATGCACTTTTATTGTAAATATCTTTATAAAAATAGGTTAATTACCTTCCGTCGCACTTATTATATATCCAAATTTAGGATAACTCAAGTTTCGATGTTGTTATGTCATCATCAGCTCCTTAAAATATTGTTGAAACTACATCTATTGATGGTCACACATCTTGTCAAACGATAAAACAACACACACGAAGAGACAAAAACATTTAAAACATTCAAAATAAATAGGGAACACACGATACGCGAACGTTACGGACCTGTACAGGACTGCGATGCACGGCAAATTAGTCGACTCCAATTTGACCTTCGATCCTTCCTATCAATCTGTTACAACTGAGTTATCACTCTATATCATTAATTCTATTAAATAAAATGTTATTTTTATGTTTTGATTTCTCATTCAAAACAAGATCGTAATTTTCTTTTGTGGCTTTTGTCGTGTTTTATATTTTTTATATAATTAATAAATCACAAACTCCCAACTTACCTTTAATTTGTCAACTCTCTGGCCAGATCGTCTAGTGGTGTAACCCTATTTGGTATAGTGAATTTACCAGCACAAAAAATGAAATTAGGTACTTGAAATGATTATTCTAATGCACATATATCAAGTGAAATAAAATATTAATTTATTATTTTATGTTGTGACATTCTTTGTTCTCCTTTTTTTCTAATCAACTACAATTATGACTTCTCACTCGATTCTCCAACATTTAAATTAAACTATATTCAATATTGAGGTGAAGCCCCTTTTAACCAACAACAAATTTTAACATAGTTTACTCCTTAGATCTAGATTATATTATTAACAAATTAATTAAAAACAACCCAGCTTTTTGCTCACACACACACTCATTCCGTTACACCCCATTTATGTTAATGAGCTCATTTACAAAAAAAATTTTATAATCAATTAAAATGGATTTACGTGTGGCTACTTCCTTAATGTGGGTCCAGACGCCGAGTGTTGTGGTTCTGTCATTTTGATGGTTTACTGTTTCATCCAAAAAAGTTTTCGTAATTAAAATTTAGTCACGTTCTCACTTTAAACTTTCACTGTGTTCTGTCCAAAAAACATCTGCGTTTTAAAATTATTACTTCATTGAATTAGCACTGCTTCTACCTTTATTTGTATCACTTTCTAGTCCATATTTTGGAAGTTTTAATAAGTTTAGGCCCACGAGCCTTTTACGGAGAACCGCGCGGTTCACTTGCTGGGATGCAACAGACAGTGTTTTGTGCGCACACAGCGCGAAAGTATGTACCTGTTCGTGCCGTTAGCGTGAGAACGTTCGCCGCCTGAGTGCGCGTGTGGAGGCACGTACATCCCCTCATTACCAATTTCACATTCCTGGGCCAAGCCATACCAGTCTCGATGCAAAAGTCAATTCACCACACATACTTGGTTGCAAATCATATTGAAAAGATTTAACTTATAAAGCCCTAAAGGTCTGTACCGTTACAATACCCCCCCAAATGAGAGGTTTTCTGCCGAAACAGAAAAACTCTCATTGCTAACCCCTAAGAGGATCGGTGAGGATATGGCGCCAACAACCCCTTTAATTTCTAAACACATCATGGGTAAACTACCCCCCTAATTAGGCGACTACGGCTACACCTGAACGAGATTACTGGACTTCTCTGTGCAAGATCCCAACACCGTAAAGTTGGACAGATACTCACCATAGTACCACCTAACCTTTTATCATTTCACCCAAAAGTCAAAAACTGGCCTTATACCATACCAGATCCTCAACCGATATGTCTCCCCTTACATACATACTGAGTTGCCTTTAGCAAAATACTGGGTGCTTACACATAGTCATTATTATTTCTTAAACACAACCTCTTCACCATACTTCTTGATTTAAAATTCACAAAAAATTTTTATATTTTATTTTAAATTTCATTTCTCAATTTAATTGGCTGTACGTTACGGTTCAAATCAACTCAATTATGTAAATTTTGTTCGATAATGCAATAAACCCAAATCCCTTACCAATGATTCCCTTTTAAGATAATTCATATTATCTACTTCAATTAATTGATTTTAATCATCATTCTTAAAACTCCAAAGCCTTCAAATGAATTTATTTTATATCTCTTATATTTCTTCACTCTTATCTAGATACTAACAATCAGAATAAACAAAATAAAATGAACAACTGCTTTCTATTATAAATGTTCTTATCACTACATCTGTTTACAAAACATAATATGGACACTATGAATCAATTAATACATTATCAATACACACAATCAAGATATATTGACCACAGTCTGCATTTCACTCAAACTAAACTTTTTTTTTTCAAAAAAATTTAATTTCCAAAATATCTCTTTTAACAATTCCAAAAACAACAAAATAATTTAATTACATTGATTAACAAAAAAAATCTACAAATCAATTAGAAGGAATATACTACATATCTACCACCAGTCATCAGCTGATGTCTCCTGGTCAGGTGAATGACCTTACCCTAGACACACTCCAAAAAAATTATACAATGTAAAATAAGTAGTATATAAATGTACTTTCTGGGACAAGGCCAGAGGTCACCAGGTCAGGTCAAGAGGTCGCCTTATCAGTGATAACCCTGCTTTATCAGTGATAACCCCACTTAACCTCACGTTATCAGTGATAACCCCAATTGACCTCAAATTAATTAGCAGGTAAACATGACCTCGAGGTTACTAGACCGTAACACTGCCCTAGTAAAAAATGTAAACATAAACAAACTTTCTTGTGATAACATCGTAAACATGACCTCGACAACACACTGACCTAGTAAAAATGTAAACAAACATACAGCGTTTGTTGACACGTAAACATAAACATTCCGAGTTCGTTGACACGTAAACGTTGCACATTTAAAAATGTAAACATAAACATTCCGAGTTCGTTGACACGTAAACTGTTTTTTCCTTTTACAGTGTAGATAGCGTCGTCTTTATTGATACCTAGCGATGAAAACGTGTGTTGTATAGCAGTCAAAAATGAATTGTTGTAAGTGGTACGATGTTCCTCCATACGATATCTCAACGTGATAACGTTGTAAACAACGTAAACATGAACTTTGTTGTGATAACATAATCAACATAAACATGAACTTTGATAGTTCAGTCAAAATGAATAATTTAATACTGCACGATGTCTTATCTCATCCTATGTTTGAAAGATCCATTATGAATAAAACTAAAGCAGAGATTGAATTTATGCGAGATACATTGTTGGTACTCCTAAAGTGTCGTAAGGTGTTGGAATTTTATAATTCAGACGGACTGAAAGAGATTACACCGGAACGTAGAGAACAAAGCGGTGAGGCGTTTACACATTTTCTTGAATGTCCGTGGGCACATGAATCTACTGTGGATGGACCGGATACATGTGTTTGTTATTACGTGTCTACACATTGTGGTGATATCATCAAGTTTCTCGATGGTCGATTTAAATGACTTACGATAACGAATGAAAACATTTAAGAGACCTATTGTATATAAGCATTTTTTGTGTAATTAAATATATAGAATGTATAAAAAATAAAATGAAATCTTGTGATTTGTAAGAAATTGTTTTGAATCTTGTTGATTTACTAACCTTACATATTCAGATCTTTAAAATGACATCATTTTTTTGTTCAGGTATTAAAATATATACACATACATAAAATATGTCATAGATCATTTTATTCGGATAATTACTCTTAACAAACTGTTTACATAATGATAGCAAAAGATTGATTTTTTACCAGATAGGTAAACTCAAACATTACTGATTATATAATTGTATTAAAATACATACACATAGATCATTTTATTCGGATAATTACTCTTAACAAACAGTTTACATATGATAGGTAAACTCATACATTATTATAATAATAAACTAGTGAAAGATTTTGAAAATTAACGGAGACCATTGTTCATATTATTGTAAGGAGTAATGACCATAGGGCAATGTGTTTATACCATTTTCACATATTACTCTTTTATCATCTGTGTTACTCAATGCAAATTTATTAATAGTTACAGTTTTAATGATGTGACTTTTTGATCGAAATATTGTCATCATTCTACGTTTTTGTTCATCTGATAATGAATTATAAAGACATTTTTTAATACCTTTTGCTTTTTTTGTGATTTTGTTTTCGTTCGTTGTAAAAGTATATAATTTTGAACGTAAGCCAATGAATTCTTTAATTGGAATACTTTTACATTCGTCTTTAAATTTGCCTAAAACTTTTTTATTTGTTAATGAATAGCACATATGATCTGATGAAAATTCGCTAGTATCAAAATACGTTTTTAAATCAGGATCCAACATATCTCTGTAAAAATCATTTGTGATTAATTCGTAAAACAAGCTATCTGTATCTGTATATAAAAGGGAAATACTGTTTCCGTATTTCTTTTTCATTACGTTATAGTGAAAATCATACATTAGAGTCTTACTTAATTCTAAAACAGAGAAACCTACATAAATAGGTTTGTTTAGATAAACGGATGTTTTATTTGATAATACCACACAAAGTGATTCATCGTAAATAATTCTGTCTTTGAAAGTTGGTTTTGATACGAGTTTCAATAATTTTTTTTCATTACATACTAGGTCTAAATTTATTCGTTTCTGAACATTTTCCATACACTTTCCAACGACGGAATTATTTAGTAATTTAAAAAAGTCTTTTTCAAAGTCATTTTTTGCATCTTGTCTTTTTATGGTATTTAGATTTATGTACGGCGTTAGCCATGGTTTTTGTGAAAATTGCAATATTGTATGCATTTTCATTACTTTTAAACCATGATTAATAGCTTGTTTTAAATTAACATAATGACAAATGTATTTCTCTTTATTTTCTAATGTAGCAACTAATTTTGTTTGTTTTGTATTGTTTACACTTTTATTAACAGGCAGGAATGGTAGATCTCTGTCCTCATCATGTAAATTTTGTGGATACTCTATATCAACTTCTAATACATATCCTATTTCCGATTCGTCAGGTACGTTTAAGATATTTATTTTATCAGTTCCTTTAACCCACGTTAAATTTGAATACGGTATACATTTACACATTGCCCACCAATACAAATTATTTGCATCTAAATATGTTAGAAATGTTTTAGGCTTATCTGGGTTATATGTTGATATATATGTATTGTTAGCAATTGAATGGTTCTTAATATTAACAGATAGCCCCCTCTTACCCCGATCTCAAAAATAATGTATTTATCAATATCAGTGAGTAATTCAAGTTTAATTTTAGTAAGATACAGCATAGCGTCAAAGGCAAACCCTGGTAACGTGAAATAATGTGCAGAATCTAAGTTGTATGACGATACACAAAGAGATCTAAAATTTTCAAAGCAATCACATAAAAGTAGTACATCGATTTTTAAATATGAATCGCTGTATTCTCCTAAATTTTTGATTTTGAAGTGGTTCTAAACGTTAAGAGCGTTAATGTAATCTTCATCGCTTACGGTTTCATCATTTAATTTACTATAAAAGTGTGCTTTTGATGGAAGCTGACACTCTACTAATTTATCCCACGAATCTGTATATTCGTATGGATATACGCTTTTTCGTGTAACTAGTTGCATGTCATTATCAGAAAAAAATTTACTGGTATAAAAAAATTTATTTTTTGGTAAATTGTTACTTAATTCAGAAAATGATCTATCTAAAAAGCGATAGGTATCAACAAATCTAATAGTTATGCCATTAACAGTTTTTTTGGAAAAAGAAATATATTTTTCTGTCAAATTTGGTATAACATGAATATTTTGGTTATCGCAACCCAACTGTCGAATAATAAAATGTGAGTCATAATTAGAACTTGCATGAATAAAAATAGGAATGAACTTTTGATTCTGTCGTTTTAGATTGCAATCGTTACATAATGCTGCACGATATAAACCGGTAAGATGGCAATGATCTCTGACGGGTTTGTAGAGTAATGTAAAATTTCGCATACACATTTCACAATGTGTTGCTGCTTTGAATTTAATCTTGTCTTGTTTTGTCATTTGTATTGGTTTGACTTCTTTTAATAATGAACCAAGTCGATTGGTAATATCTATAAGATAGGACATAAAGTTTTGTGCAGAGTTTATACCTCTATATATGTAAGGTTGTGATGGTAATTGATTTTTAATGAAATTGGGTACTGAATCCGATTACAAAGTAAACACAAAAACTCATAGGTTCATGAAGTTCATTAGCTACTGTAAAAGAATATTTTGAATGTGGGTAGCACGTTTTAATTGGTCTCAAAATGCATTCAAAATCTGCATACGCGACTATTGGTACCCTAAATTGATAATGAAAATTTCGAAATTGTAAATTGTCAGAAGGCATTGTTACACGAACAGGCGTATATTTTCCACAGTACCTTTTATGATCTTTTAATTTTTTAGATTTTGCCGTAAAATAGGCAAGACAACTTTTACAGACTTCAATATTGCCATGATTCTTTGTTAATTGAGATTTTATTAATCTATATATCACTATTGTTTGACGACTTGGAACACTAAGTTTTTTATAAGTAAAATCGTAAAGATTTACCTTACAGCCTAAACCGGCTTTCACCTTTAGAAGGCTTCATCAGAGGCTGCTGTAGGTAGCGCTGTCCGTCTTGTTGTTGGTGACGGGTAAGATATTATAGCCTCTGATGAAGCCTTCTAAAGGTGAAAGCCGGTTTAGGCTGTAAGGTAAATCTTTACGATTTTACTTATAAAAAACTTAGTGTTCCGAGTCGTCACACAATAGTGATATATAGTTAAGTAACGGACACGTCATGGACAACGAAATCCAAGAATTTATTAATCTATTAAAATTACTGATGTAACAATAATAATAGTTGTCATCTTTGTTTAATAATAAAAGATCAAAATGATTACATTGCTCATTTTCACACACGTTTAGTGGATAAATTGTTTTACCTTTTTCTACACCATAAACATTTATAGAAATGTTATTATTCTTTTCCAAAACTTTTATATCTCTTAATGGTGTAGGAAAATTAATATTATTAAAATTAAATTTATTTTCGATATGCTTATATCGAAAATTAACTCGCTCTGGATGCGAGTCTTTTATATAGCGACAAAGAATCGCCCATTTAAAACATAAATAATTGTTATTTTGGGGGTTAATTATACATTTTTTTGTGATTAAATGTTAACGGTAGTGGGATGTACGAGCTACCTTTTAACGGTTTGAAACGATTTATTCTTAATAAAATTCCATCTATTGAATGTAAAGCCCATCCGGATCCTTTTTGTAAATATGTCTCTTCTTCAGAGCAAATATTATTAATTATATCTCGTATTATACTTGTTAGTGAACTACTTTGGAACAGAGTAATATTTTTAGTTTTAAATGATCTATCTTGATAATCATTTAAAACAGGTCTCACTTAAGTGCATTCCAGTACTATGTTAAATTTAATTGCGTTATATAACGAAACCATATTATATAAAATATTTATTATTTTTAGTTCTAAATATGATAATAATAAACAGATGTCTTTAACATGTTCATTGGTATTTTTATAAAAAAATGTTTTTAAGTTACCTTTGAATGCATTCTCAGTTTCAATGAATTCATTTTCAATTGTTGTATTCCTTAATCTACTTGTTTTCCTATTATTATATGATGATGATGGTGATGATGATGATGGTGGTAAACTTATCGAATCAGATGTTTGATACCAATTGTGTGACGGTCCAGGTTGAGGATCGTTTGCGTTATTAAAATCAGACGCTTGAGGTCTGCTGTGCGATGGACCAGGTTCTGTATCCTGTACATGCGATGGTCCAGGTAGAGGATCGTTTGTATTAATAAATGAATCAGACACGTGATATCTGTCATGTGTTAGGTCGGACTGCGGATCTTGTGTATGTGAAGGTCCAGGTTGAGGATAGTTTCTATTACTAAAAATTTCGTTTCTAATAAACTGACGTTTTTTAAAAGGTAGATTTTTTTCTATGATTAACTGAAATCAAAAGTTGTAAACGAATTCATTAGCTACAGTAAAAGAATATTTTGGATGTCCTTGTTATCTATTCGAGTATATTTTTACTTATTATCAGACAACGTGAATGCTTACATCAATGTTATTTAACCTTGTTTACATGTGATTACAACATACTAATAAAAAATCAAAAATCAAATGTTTTATTTTAAAAATATTTATTTATTGTGAACAAATAATATTTTTTTAAGTTTTCAAAAATTTAAAGTTATTTACTGATGTAAATTACATAAGATAGAAAGACAGGTTATCTATGTTGATAAATTATACTTACAATTTTGTTGAGACCTACGCTGGTTTTATACTAACAATCGACCGATAACAAGAGTACAGTAATTATAGAAAACAGTAAACAACTTTTTGAATTACTGCCAACAAACTGTGAACAGTATTTTTTTGGGATTATTGCCAATACTTATTTACGTAACCTCTTGATTTCGTATTTTTACGTACTAATTTTTTTAAACTATTGCCAACAAAAATGTGAAAACAATTTTTTGAACAGCTGCCAACAAACAACGAAATACAGTTTTTGGAATATTCCCAATACTGTGCTGTTGTTTTAAAAACGCAACGTGACTGATAATAATTCGGTAAACAAGTTATTTACTTGATCTTTTGATTTCCTACTTACGCATACTGAGAACGTGACTGTATTAACTGCAATGAAACTGATAATGCATTTTCTGTGTATATAAACCGATTGAAAATTGTGTTTCAGCATCCAGAAACATACCAGCTACTACAGTCTGCTGAGAAAATATTTTTATGTAATGTATCCGAATGTTAGCCAGAGTCCTCACGCACTGGCAGGCGCTGGGTTTGTTTATGAAGGAGTGGTGACAAAGTACGTTGTAGTTCGTGTCGAGTAAGATTTGAAGAATAGACAGCGGACAATTGCCCTGTAGCTTTTTCATGCGAGGGTAATGCCCCAGTGCCAGTTTGTAACGACGCAGCTAAAATGTTTGTAAGCTGTTGTAATCTGTGATCGTCATTAAGGTAACATTATTATTTTTATTTTTTTTTGTTAATTTTTACTGTTTAAAAAATATGTTTTTCTTACTCAATATACAAATTTATAAGTCTCTCCTATATCATTCTTAATATAGGTAATTATATTGGTTTCAAAAAATATGTAATTATTTTTTTGGTTACTTGTAAAATAAATTATTAAGGTATAATATGTTCTACACAAGAACATGTACAGTAATTCTTGGTTACCTGTAAAATGAGTGTGTTCTTCCTATGTCATTTTTAATATATGTATAAGGTATAATGTGTTTTACATTTCTCTATTCAAAAAAATTAATTTGTCTTATAAGTGTGTTCTTCCTATGTCATTTTTAATATATGTATTATTATAAGGTATAATGTGTTTTACATTTCTCTATTCAAAAAATTAATTTGTCTTTGTTATAAGTCTTTCCTATGTCATTTTTTAATATGTAATTATTAAATATATAATGTGTTCTATACGTTTATCTATTACTTTTTTATCTTAGTTATTAAGGTTCAATTTTTAGTATTTTAAAATTTAATTTTTCTTTTATTTAATTTACAAAAATATGACTCATTTTTTTTCAAGGGATTCTTGGTACGTTTAGTTAACAAATTATTATTTTGTATGTTATAGATTGGGACTGGAGCTTCAAACCAACTGCTAACGTGTATATAAAATGAATGTATTTTGTAATAAAAAAAGTATTTGAATGGTAATTATGTAATTAATAAAAAAAATCATAATAAAAAAAATCATAATAAAAAAAATCATATTATATGTATGCATGTATGTTTTGTATATATGTTTTTAGTAATTAATAAATCAAAAAATGAAAATGTTTAAAATTTTTATTTTCTTTAAAAACCTTTATTTTACATGTCTTAATTTATATATAATTACAATAAAAGTTAAGCAAACATACAGTCCCAACAATTTATTCTTTTAGTTTCTTCATCATGTTCATCACACAAACAGTTCCAATATTGAATTATCCATTTAGTAATATAAAACACGTTACTTAATGCACAGTTTGTTGAAGAGTGATCATATGGACAACGTATACTATTTAAAGACTGTTTCTTCAAAACGCTTAGAGACGGACACTTGAGTGATTCAATATCCACTATTTTTACATGACAGTTCAATTCTTTTTGTAAAGCTATTTTTTTTCATGTCCTTTTATATAAATACACTTTCCATATATATATGAATTTAATATTACTGGAAGTTCACTATACTCTGTTAATCCACAATTCCAACTAAGTCCAAGGTAATTATTGTTAATCCAATCATTAACTTTTTTTTTCTTTTCTGATAGATGTCTGTAATCGAATGGAGGTAAGAATAAGTATTGATTACAAACACCAGCGAATTTAGCGTTTACTATAGGTTGCACGCACAGTTCTTTAATAATATAATTATTTCCATCATCGCGAAAACTTTGAAAGTCGATAATGTATTCCATTGCGTGCAACAGCAGAACTGATATAAGTTTTATCAGTGTAGTAATGTCACGTTCTCAGTACGCACGCGTAAGTAGGAGATCAAAGATCAACTACGTAAATCAAATAACACAGTTAAGCAATCATACAGTCCCAACATTTTTGTCTTTCAATTTCTTTACTATGTTTGTAACACACACTGTTCCAGTATTCGATAATCCACTTAGTTAAATGATGTACATTATTTAAAGCACAATAATATGAATTATGTTTGAAAGGACAGTGAATAGAATATGAAGACTGCTGTTTTAACACTTTTAAGGATGGACAATCAAGTGTTTCCATATCTACTATTTTCACATAACAATTAAATTCTTTTTCTAATGCTACTTTTTTTCTGATCCTTTAACATAAATACATTTACCGTTCATATATTTATTTAATATAAACTGTAGATCGTTATAATCTTGATGACCGCACTTCCAGCTAAGTCCAAGATTGGTTTCAATCCATTTATTAACGTTTTTTTTCTTCTCTGACAAATGTTTGTAACTAAATGGTGGTAAAAACAAATACTGATCACTAGCACCAGAAAATTTGTTATCTTGTATACACTGAATACAAAGTTCTTTAAAAATGAAATAGTTTCCATCATCGCGAAAACCTTGAAAATTGATAACGTATTCCATTGCGTGCAACAGCAGAACTGATACACTTTTTATCTACGTAATTATATTTTAAATACTTTTCTTACAGTACCAGATAAAGGCGTATATTGCATAATTGTATTGTAAAAAATGAGACAGTAGATAGTAGTTTTTTCCGGTATGTCTGTTGACGTCTCAATATCCAGACGGATGTCTATTGAACCAGTTTTTAATGATTCATTTTGTTTTGAACAATCAATTACACAAAAAGGTGTATACGTTAGAAAGTTTGAACGATTTATCATTGGCGAATTTTCACTGTTGTAATAATACGAGGACTGAAATATTGAATAATACTCATGTAGAATCGATGTTTCACCATTAAAATTATCATGCGGATAGTATTCTGAATTTAAATATAACGTTATATTATAGAATGAGGCAAGATCAAAATGTGCTGGGTTTTTATGTCCATTATTTTTTCTGTCAGTTTGAAAACCTACAATAACGTAACGAGGTTTATCTGATTGTGATGACTTTTTAACAGTCCAAGTAAGTTTGTTTGCTTTTGGCACAGACGGATACTCAAAGTTCCCATTTTCGAAACGACATTAATAAAGGTCGATCAATTTGTACTATCTTCAGAAAATCTACCTTTACTATGTCATTAACATAAACATACGGAATTCTCCATGATATATATTTTATTTTAAATTTGTATGTGTTTACTGATTCAGGTAAAATTACTGCATTATTATCAGTGGACGTTCTAATTAAAACTAATTCTTGCTTTACATTTAACAAAATCTTCAGAAAATCCGAACAACCTTTTTAATGGGATACAGAAGCTAATATCTTTCGATGATGGTGCCATATGACTTATTAAATCTGAAGCCCATCCACTATTTTCTAAAGTGTTAATTTCATGTGGTTTAATCGTTAACATATTCTTAATTGTTGATGTTATTCCAACATTTTTAACTCTATTGATTTCTGATCCACTTATTTCGTATCTAACTTCATCAAACAAAAATGCTAAAGCATTTGAACATAATTTTAAAGTTTGATCATATATGCCGTTATTATTAGTGTATTCTATTTTTATATGAAGGTAACTTTCACACAGTAATGTGTACACATCTTGTTGATTAATTGGAATTTTAATTTTGTCATTATTATTGAATGTAGTAGAGGTGTACGGTAGATGAGTGTGATAAGCTAATCCTACTATCGAGTCATCTTCATACACAATATCTTCTATAATGTTTAGAATGCTAGCGTTTACGTTTTGAATATTAAGGTTAATTTTTTGTTTAAATAATCCTTTATTACTGTTAATCCCAATGACTGTAGAAATTTCAGGTTTTGTGGTGTTAACCAGTCAATATTCATATCTTTACTACTTCTAATTGGCTTATTTGCAGTTGTTTTATTGATTCCGTAATAAAAAATAAGACCCATTATTATTGTTTTCTCAAATACAAACGTAACGTTATTATTTCGTTTCAAAAATTAATCAGTCTTCCTTGTTGATCTTCTAGTCTTACTACAATATTATGTATCCTAGATGTGTTTACTGGTAAATATATCACGTTGGTCGGTTTTTCAACAATTTTAAAACCTGGCGGAACACTAGGATAGAATTCGTGTATTATGTGATCTGGAATTCCGTTGTTAAATGAACCGTTGTTATTTGGATTTACTATGCATGTTTTAAATCCTAATATGGTTGCTAACGAATCGGGTTTACTAAATCAATTTGAACGTTAGAACAGATTTCACTTTTTAGTGTACTATTATTCGCCTTTATAATTATTTTCATCATGTTGAATTAAGTAATCGTTAATAAACGTTGCGATATCTGAAATTTCATAAGAACCAGTAGGCAATACTATTTTCTTATCAATACCATAATATAATACATTGTTAATTCCTTCCTCTATATTAGGTATTGAATGATATGTCATAAAGTCAATTAATCCTAGTTCCCATTTTTCATCACTTAACTCAATTGGTGGAAAAATATCACATGTTAATACGGATCCTTTACCGCTTAGACAAAACATTATTACTGAGAAACTGTAAATACAAATGACTGCAGTTGACTGCATCCATATTTTGTCTTCGTGTATAATTATAAACGATTTCAATAGATCGTTGACTTGATGAATAAAAGTAATTAATTAGTTCGATAGGTGGTCTTAAATTACCAAAACTATCAAAATAATTAACTTTATTTTTACGTTTAAAATAACATACCCAGTGAGTACCATGACCATAACTATTATCTAAATTAACTATTCCAGTTTCATTTTGCCAAATTCCAGTGTGTAACGGTAATGTGTCACGCATAAACACTCCTCTGAAATTAGGAATCTTTAATTGTTTAACATACAGTAGTAAATCTTGAATTGAAAGCGGACGTATAGGAATACTCTTTATTATTTCGCCGTCATTGTTTCGTTTTTCTTTTTTTTTTTAGACCTCCTCCTGTTTTTTTAATACAGTCTCAAATATAAACCTTTTCCACTTTTACCATCAAAACGTTTCAAATAATTATAAACTGTGTTGGACACTTTTTTTCTTTTTTATTCCCCCACCAAATTTACTTTTAGCTTTCATTATGTTAGTTACTGACCACGCTGGAGCTTTCTCCCCGAACGATGCGTCACTTGATTTAACACGTTCCCAAGCTCTTTCAGCTAATTCCTTATCAGCCTTAGCGCGATTTATAGAATCTGAATACTTTGAATATGCAATATCGTGTTGTTTACAAGCAGCGTCAAGCTTACTAATTCCTGGATCACCTCTTTGTAATCGTTTCGCTAAATTTGTACCGGGTCCACAATACTGATAACCGGGTAAATGAAGTTCAACAGGTAATAAATCAATTGACTTGTTTATAACTTTTCCAAGAATATTACTTACCAGACCACCACCTTCTATCTTGTTTGGATACAGATGCATTTATGACACTTCATATAAACTTTGTATTGTATATACAATACGAAATTCGTTTATAGTTTTAACAGGATTGTCTTTAGTGCACTCCTTATATAATTTATATAATATTCTAACTAAGTTACTGTCAACTTTATAGTTTTCTAGATCTAATTTAAATGCATTCATAACCCTTGTTAAAGTCTTTTGGTTTATAACGTCTGTATCATCTTTAGGATCAGCAACATTAGTCAATCTGCTTTCATTAAAATCTATACTATTTTCCTCTTCACTTTGTGAATAATATATTTTATCATCTATATATTGTTTACATTCATCTTTTGTATTATTTATGCCTGTTAATAAAGTCTGTTTATTTATAGCATCAAGCAAATTAATAGGATCTACTACATTAATTAACCTTTTTTGCTTGAAATCACAACAATTAGTTTGTGTATTTTCATCAGGTAATTTATTATCAACATAAAGTTTATTGACAGCATCAAATTTATAAACAGGTGGTGCGATATAAGCCACACAATTATTCTTGAATGAAAACACTGGATTATTGTTCACCTTAATAGGTATTCTATCAGCTAAATATGATTTAGTAACATTTTCTAAATAATTTTTATTTACAGCGTCACAAGGTTCGTCAGGATCGGCTAAATTAATAACTTTTTTCATTTTAACATCGTAACAATTGTCTGTATTTGTTAAAGTAATCGAATTTGTTCTCATATATTTTACATTTACGGCATCATCATCCAATTCAGGATCGCCCACATTACATAACCGTTTATTACTTATATTAAAATTTCCGTCGTCAGTTAATTTAAATCCTTCTCCAGGCGGTCCATGCTGAACGTTGAAACTAGCCGCTAAGTCACCACTATAGTGTCCGAATTTATCGATACTCATTTTGAAAATATCGCATCAAACGTTGCTGCATCTTCTTTTATTATACCGGCCTCCTGTAGCTCTTCAATAATTGATAGTATTTCATTTTCATGACCCGAATGACCTGCACTTTGTGAAGCAATCAATAATTTTAATCTATCGCATAATTCATTTACATTATTCCAGTACACAAAAACTGGTTTATTGTTACTGAAATTTAACAAACCGCGACCTTCTGTATCACTATGCAATCGGCTACTTCCAACTTTTGATGTGGATGATTGTGAAAGCTTATTAATAATAGGCTTAATTATATTTTTATATTTGTAACTAGTACTGCTTTTAACTGTTTGTCTTTAAACTTAAATATGCCGCGGTTTCACTTATTATATGCGAGTATTCGTCTAAATCTTCTTGTGAATATTGTAACGTCCCTCTGGTATCCATAAGTGTATCGTTTATTTGTTAAGCTTTCCTAATTAAATCCCACGTTAGTACGTCATTCTGTAACGTGTCGCGGGTTTTTATCGTGATCTCGGAGCAGTCAGAGTACCTTTTGCGATCGTCACTTATGAATTATATTTGCTAATGTTCAAATCGGTTAAAATTTTATGTGTACCAAAATTACTGAAATCGAGTGTGTGTGATTTGGGAGAGATCAATGAAGTTGTTTAATCGTAGTTAGGAGAGAGAGGAGGACCAAGGATATTATCCCCGGAGTATACAATTACTTATTTTATATTCGCCGCTCATAAGACCAGCTGATTTTTACGTCTGTCTCCAAATTTTAGGTTAAACAAACACCAATTGTCGGTGATACTTCCCGGCGGTTCGTCCTCTTCTTGGCTTCCTGAAACTCTGTAACAACTACCCTCTACAAGAAATAATACATGTTTTATTATTTATAACAAAATATTCAGAGTATTTATTTATGGAATACACTGATTTTCTCTTCTCCCAGTACAAAAATATTATAATCGATTTTTTTCTGTCAACACCACATTGGTTCGATCTAATTAGGTAAACATTGGAATTATAACAAATTCTTTTTTTATCCTTGATTAAACATTAAACAATAAAGAATTCGTTTATTAATTTCCCCAGGGTTAAGGGTAAGTTCTTTGTGTTATGAGACGGTCAGAAATGAATAATAATATACTACGCTTTACAAGAAAAAAATAAATTTCTATTTTTTGGTTTTCCGTAGTATGTAGTTCCGGTTTTATCCGCTAGAGTACAGGTTATGTCTTTATTATAAACACGAAATCAGTTACTAAATATTGGAACTGCACAAAGATTCGATATGAGGATTTCTTGGTTAACAATTATTAATAAAGTTTATTTTACCTCTTTTCTCGAAGTGTTTACTTGGATGGTGCTGTTTCTAGTGTTGGAGTTATAGTTGTTTGGTAATTTTGTTAAATTTTCATAAGATATAATCTCACCAAAATCTCGAAGTGCCGTCCAACTAGGCCTGATCTGGTAGCTGGGTTATTTCAAATTTTCATCGAATAAAGGACGTTAAAGTTGATATTTGAAGGAGTTCTAATGTAAGGTGGATACTACTAGTTAATTTTTATTAAATTTAGCACCATTTCCAAAAGTTTTCGTAAGGTTTTATTAAATTTTTGATGGCATTCCACTTTTTCCAAACGAACGGTTTTCAATCGTTTTAACAATTAATTCATATCTTGTTAGGTGGTTACTGTTAGTAACCAATAATTTTTATATCATTTTTTATTGGTGCATCGATATACTTTTGAGTATATAGGCTGTTTTTAATTATTATAAATTTATTTCTTATTTATAGAAAAATAATCCTTTTTAAATTTGGTTTATTATCCAATTTGATTTATATAAGGTTTTTCCTTTTATTTCCTCTTAACTTTATATATAGGTCTTTAATATTTTTATTTCCTTTAATTGTATTTATTTATTATTTATTAATTTCTTATAGTATCCTTACACTAAACTATTTTCTTCTGCCATTTTACTCATACAGTATTATTTTATTTTTATTATTATTTTATATTTAACAATTTTATATTTAACCCTTTTATATTGAACCCTGAGTTATCTTATATTCAAACAATTATTCTATTAAATATAAAATTAGACCTAGGTACAAAATCTTTGTGGCCTACACAATACAAAATTATACAGTATTCAAACAAAACACATAATTGGTCAGTAGCAATATAGTCTACTATAATAATCAATTGTTTCTCCATCTACAGCATAAGTCTGTGAGATGCTCCTTTTAAAACCACTTGTTTTCTCACTGGGTACACTATAACTCACTTTGTACTCTTTATATCACTTAATTATAGTTTATAATGTTTTGTGATACAAAGTAATCTAGAGCTAGGTATATTATACCCATTTCTGACCTTTATAGTGGGGTGATTATGTTATCATTTTTGGGACTGGGTTATGTAACGTTACAATATACATATGCGTTTGTGTTTTTCATAAAAATAAGATCGTACAAACCAGGTGTACCTTTGTACATAACATTATTAATTGTAATAATGTCACTTTCATCAATCTTTAAAGGGTATTTACCTAACATTAAAATATTATTATCTCCAAAATATGGACCAAAAACGTGATCAATATCATGATTACTGTCATCAAAAAATTTATGCATATAGTGTCTTATTAACGGACCTTTAAACCATATATCGATAAAAGGTTCAATTGGTTGTCGTCCTTCTGATGTTGACATCAATTCTTCAACCATGGGTAAGGTTTCATACGTTATTTCTTCTTCATGCGGTAATGGTAATGGCGTTTCTACTGATCGTTTATTCGATATTGGGATGTTTTCGGCCTCTTCTGAAAACCTTTTGTTTTGTAAACGCGACTGAATATCGTCCATTTCAACATCTAATTGTTGTTCTTTTTTAATCAATGACGAATTTGTTTTCTCTTGTACTAACTTTTGTAACGGAGTGATAGTAGGTTTCAACGACTTTTCTGCAAACTGTTCTTCATCAATAACATTTTGTGTTAGAGTCTGATGTTTCTTTCGAATATTTTTTCTTATTTTTTTAATTTCATTGACGAGCTTCTCTTGCTTGTCAAGGGAACGTGACTTCTTCGATGACATATTGATAAGTAATAAAAAAATTTCGATTACAAATTAGTAATATAGATATCAAAATCAAAACGATAATGGCCGCCACAATTCATATCACTTTCTTTATCTATAACAAAAAAACCCTTTTTGCGTCTTGTCCATGCTTTAGAACAAAGTTCTTTAAACATTTCAAATGTCATATCAGTATTAACATGATCTCTGTATATATGTTTTAAATTTAGTTCGTCTTGTTGAAAAATAATTATTAAATTCGCGTTATCACGAATCAAGTGTTTTGGAATTCGAACATACGTTTGACATATATAAATAACATTATTATTTTTATGTCTACATATTGTAAAATGATTTCTTATATTATCTTGTTGTTCACATGCTACATCATCAAATATAATAACTGAATTTTGTTCAGTATCATCAGGATGAATGACTTGTGTGACGGTACGGATTTGTGAGCCACCCCAGTTTAATTTCATATTAATTCAAATCATCATTTTAAGCACTTTCTAAATTGCCAGACTTTCACCTGTAAGGAGCCTCCAGTACAGCAATGCAACATACACAGCCAGCCAAAACAACTGCCAGATGCATTGCACAATCACATAGCAGCAGGCTTGTGTGTGAAACCCAGTCTGCTGTGTGTCATCAGAGAGAGTGGTAATAAGCAGCATACAGTGCAGATAAAAATTACTTAGTGGCCTCGGGTGTAAGATAGGCCGCAGTTAAGAGTAGGCCTATCTTTGAAAATACTAAAACTAATATAAAAAACTGTATAACGCGCGGCCAGCCTAAAAAACTTCAAGTGACTTTCTAAGTGCGAAAAGTTACGTCGGCCGACTAAATAAATAATATACGTATAATTTGAACAGTGGTGACTGATGGTCATAACATTGACGTGAATTAACCAGTGTACCCGAGAAAAAAAAAACAACTAAAGGCGGAGTGAACCGTAATGTTGAACAAACAGCGATTGTACAACTCACCGAGAGACACCTGGAACGGTTAAGTACCATCAGTAACTAATTGGCCAAAACTTTTAAATTTCACAGATATAATGGGTAGAATACTAACCAAATTAACTAAATGAAATAGAAGGGTGAGAGAGAGAGAGTGAGTGAGAGCGTAAGTTTGGGGTACGTACCTACAAAGTAAAATACTGGTTCATAGATTGAGTAAATTAATTAATTGTAAAATTTTTTGCATTATCTTGCTGTTGTAAGGGGATGATGCAAAGACCATTGTAGTAACTTTTTTATATCACTTTCATGTAATAAGTAATTAAGCGATTTTTGTGTAAACTGTTGTTCTACCGAGAGTAAAGAGGGAAATTAATTAAAGAAAAATAAATAAGCGCCATTCATTACATAACATGTGTTAGCGTAATTATTCGTAACTCAAACAAATAATCCTGTCTGCAGCTGTTTTCGTCTGAAAGACTTTGGAAGAAAAACCCTAAGGTAAGAGATAAATATAATTATAGTTTTGTATGTAATTCGTAGAGTTACATTTGGCGCCCGAACAGGGACGCGAGTATAGGTTACAACCTATATTCGCCAGACCTAATTAAGCTGCAGAAAGGGTTATTTGAGAGGGAGGACGTTTTGGTAAATTATATAAACATCGTGATATATTAAAAGGGTTAAGTTAATAGTGGATAAGGTTAAAATTCTTATGTAACTTTTTTTAAACTTATAAAAAATGGCAGGGAATAGTGACGATATCAATGAAATAGTTAACGTTGAAAATTTTGATGAGTCAAATATGAGTAATTTTGAGATACATTCGACTCCAAGCGCGAGTCAAGATAAAACAGAGTTAAACTTAACTGATCAGAGTAATGTAACTGAAGATTCGGGCGTGCAATTGACCCCGACTTCAACAAAATGTAATGTCCAATTCAATAGTGATGTAATGAGTATGTTACAATTACTCTTAGAACAAAATAAAGAACAGAAGAGTGATTCTGATATTAAATTCCATGAGTTAAAGGGTGACATAAATAATATTGACCAAAAATTTGATAAGCGTTTATGTGAAATGAATACAAAATTTGATGAGCGTTTATATGATATGAAACAACAGAGTGTTAAGTTAGAAGACAATATTCAGAAACGTTTAAATGAGACGAATGAATGTTTCAATACATTTAAAGAACAAATAGTAGAGTCAGTAGCAGAACAGATTAAAAGTAAGAAATTAACAAATGTTAACAATGATATTGAAAATAGTAATGTGATTGAAAGGGCGGTATCAGAAAGTGATACGTTGAAAATAGATAGTGAAACAGTAAGTGAGAGTGAGAAAATTATAAGTTGTAATGAAGTAATAATTAGTGTTGTTGAATTGGAAAAAGAATGGAAAGAAAGAGTAGATGAATGTGTAGGGCAGAGAGTAAATTTTCCCCTTATTTGTGATGAACCAGAGTGTTCAAAAGTGTTATTTTTGGGCAAGAGACCCTTATTAGTGAAAGATTTGAATTGTTTAATTTTGCTGAATAATTTTGTACCCTCTGCGTGGAATGATAAAAGTATGATATGTTGTTATGATGAGAGAATTTTAGATAGAGAATGGTGTATTGACAAAGAGACAGAATTGTATGAATTACAGAGAGATTATGGTGAGTGGAAGGAAATGTTAGAAGTATGTTTAAACAAGAGTAATTTACTGTATGATGAAAAAGTAACTGACCCGATATTGGAAATATTTACCGACGGAGACTTTACAAAGAATACTGATGTTGACTTAGTATATGATTATTATGGTAAAATGAATAAACTGAAATGTTATGGTTACAAAACACAAGATAACCGTATACAGAATGTAAATAAAATTGAAAATTGTTATTTGAAACCCCGATTAATTTTTGACGATGGAGGTTGAAATTCATAAATGAACATTTTAAATATGTTAATATATGGTAATGACCTAGCTGAATTTTGATACTGAAGTGTGACACAACTGAATAATTATTGTTGAAGAGTTGTAAATACATGTGTAGTGAAAGTAATTGTATGTATTATAAAATGTTGAATTGTTTGTATGAAATAACATTGTTGTTAAATGTTTCAGAGGTTACACGGAGCTATTGGTGTGTGTGTGGTGTGTATTTTGTATTCGTGTCAATAAGTGGATTGTAAGTATAAAGTTCATAATACTAATCAGATAGCATAAAATGCTTACAGGTGTGAAAAAATGTTGATTCAATAATATGAATTGAGATAATAGTATTAAATAGAAACTGTAATTGAAAGGTAATAATAATTGAAAGGTGAATTAAAAGTATATTTGGTTGAACTGTAAGAAATAGACATGGATAAATATGTTATCTAAAAAATTTATAAAAAACTGAAAAGTACAGGTGTTAGTATGAGGTAACCAGAATGTTTAGACTATGTGAGTCTTGCAGGCTAGTGTTTATATAAACAGGTGTGGTATGTTGAGACTAATGTCTGTGGTCATGTTTGGTAACAATAACAAAAATGTTGTAGTCTGCTGAATCAGTATCTTGAGTAAAACCTTATTGTGATAGAAAGGAATTGAAATTAAATTTTTTTACAGACCAAATAATAATGAGGCCATTACTGTAACTTTTGAGATTAATTGAATTAATTAAAGTAAATCAAATACAATTAAATTAATTTAGTAATAAATTCAACAGAAACGATGATTTTTAATAATGAACTTAACTTTATTTTCATTTAAATTCAACTTGGAATTATAAAGTAAATACTAATTGATGTAAATAAGGATTTAACTTATTAAAATATTCATTTAAACTGAAAACTGAATGAAATGTTGGAGCTGAAACGGTGTTTGGGAATTAAGATGTGTATATTACTGTCCATATAGATTTTTCATATGCTATGAATTTTTTGTCCTATTCATATATATAGTAGTTAAGGATACCTTGTATAATCTATGTGTCATTTTGGTTGGGCAATATTGTATGGGGAATATTATTTAATTTAACGGAAATTTATGTGTATCACTGTAAACCTATATTGTTTTACTAATACTATATTTTTTTGGGTCTATTATATAAAATGAGCCAGTACGTTGTCAATGAACCAGTACGGCTAAGAGGAAACAAACCAGTTGTGGGATATGGAGTGATGGAAGGCCGTTTGTCAATGTTTAATTACATGTTTTAAAGTCAGGCGATACTGGGGCGGGTATCTGTCCGAGCTTATGGTGGTGGGATCTCGAGTAGAGAAGTCCCGTAAGATCGGATGGGTGCTGTCGCAGTCGCCCGACTAGGGGGGTAAGAACCCATGATGTAGTAGAGTGTTCAGGGGGGTTGCGGCGCCATATCCTCACTGATCCTCTTAGGTTTAGGCAATAAGAGTTTGAACGCTTCGGCCTTCAATCTCTTATTGGGGGGGTATTGTGACGGTACGGATTTGTGAGCCACCCCAGTTTAATTTCATATTAATTCAAATCATCATTTTAAGCACTTTCTAAATTGCCAGACTTTCACCTGTAAGGAGCCTCCAGTACAGCAATGCAACATACACAGCCAGCCAAAACAACTGCCAGACGCATTGCACAATCACATAGCAGCAGGCTTGTGTGTGAAACCCAGTCTGCTGTGTGTCATCAGAGAGAGTGGTAATAAGCAGCATACAGTGCAGATAAAAATTACTTAGTGGCCTCGGGTGTAAGATAGGCCGCAGTTAAGAGTAGGCCTATCTTTGAAAATACTAAAACTAATATAAAAAACTGTATAACGCGCGGCCAGCCTAAAAAACTTCAAGTGACTTTCTAAGTGCGAAAAGTTACGTCGGCCGACTAAATAAATAATATACGTATAATTTGAACAGTGGTGACTGATGGTCATAACATTGATGTGAATTAACCAGTGTACCCGAGAAAAAAAAAACAACTAAACGCGGAGTGAACCGTAATGTTGAACAAACAGCGATTGTACAACTCACCGAGAGACACCTGGAACGGTTAAGTACCATCAGTAACTAATTGGCCAAAACTTTTAAATTTCACAGATATAATGGGTAGAATACTAACCAAATTAACTAAATGAAATAGAAGGGTGAGAGAGAGAGAGTGAGTGAGAGCGTAAGTTTGGGGTACGTACCTACAAAGTAAAATACTGGTTCATAGATTGAGTAAATTAATTAATTGTAAAATTTTTTGCATTATCTTGCTGTTGTAAGGGGATGATGCAAAGACCATTGTAGTAACTTTTTTATATCACTTTCATGTAATAAGTAATTAAGCGATTTTTGTGTAAACTGTTGTTCTACCGAGAGTAAAGAGGGAAATTAATTAAAGAAAAATAAATAAGCGCCATTCATTACATAACATGTGTTAGCGTAATTATTCGTAACTCAAACAAATAATCCTGTCTGCAGCTGTTTTCGTCTGAAAGACTTTGGAAGAAAAACCCTAAGGTAAGAGATAAATATAATTATAGTTTTGTATGTAATTCGTAGAGTTACACTTGATCATTTTCTGAAAATTTATAGTATTTTATTGCTGGTATACCTGATAAAACTGTTTCTAAAAATTTGTACTTTGACTGATACAACGATTTTGAAAAAACAAACGTTCTCAAAACATAAACCATTAGGACTGAACAAAAGATGAAGCATTAGGTTTGTTTTTCAGTATTACTCGGTCCAATGATAAGAGACCTGACATTATTTGGTAACAACTCGCTATGGACTCTTTTTTTTCTCCATAGATTTATCAAAATTACAAATACGTATTTTTTTTGTTTGCTGTACTATTTTCATGATTGAAAAATAGTTCAAATGATTTGGTTTTTATCAATCCAACTGTTATGCGACTTATCGTATCCTAACTACTGAACAATTAGTTTATTACCTTTAAGTTTTAATATTTTTTCAATTAAAAATATATTGTCGTATTTTGTTTTACTAATTTCTTGTTCGTAAAATCCACCATCTAATACGGCTCCTGTATCATCTTTTAAAATATATGTTCTAGGTGCTGTTTGTTTAATATTATGAATTGTAAATATTTCATTTGTCCAATTTGGTAAATAACCTTTGGTAAAAATTTGTTTGTATTTACTAATTCTCACTCTATCCCCAACTTTATATTTTGCAGGTTTCTTATTAACAAATATTCGTTTTTTATTTATTTGTGTCAATACCCTTTTCTCATTATTTATATTGACATCTTTAGGTTTCATACTTTTAGTTCTATGTACAGTATTATTATATTTTTTCAATAACTGAGGAAGTACTTCGATCCATGTATACTTTCCACTGGTAGTAAACCACTTCCACATATGGTTTTTTAAAGTACGATTAAAACGTTCAATGATAGAGGCTTTTTTATCTGAATAAGTCGAATAATGATTTATATTATAATGATTAAATAATTGCTGAATCGGTAAATTGTAAAATTCTTTTCCTTTGTCAGTTTGCAAATGTTTCATTTTGTTTACATGTAATATAGGTCTTAGAGCTTTTACAATTTCGTGTGAAGCTTTTGATTTTAACGGAACTGCAAATGCAAATTTACTAAAACAATTTATCACTGTTAGTATATATTTATAACCTTTATTTAACTTTGAAAAAGAAATCATTTCTACAAGGTCAGCTTGATACAAATCATGAATATCTTTCAGGTCGACATTGCGTGTAGGAAAATTTCTTCTCGCTTGTTTATGCAATTCACTACTTATCTCCTGTCTGATGGTCATTATTCAAAGTACAATAACAATTAAAAACTGTTTACATCTATGACTAATTATCAGAGGTTACTTTGTATCAAAGTATAACAACTAATTAACAACTGTTTACATCTATGACCTTAGTTATGAGAGGTTACTTTGTAAATACGTCAATATAAATTACCGATAACTTTTTATTATCAAAGGTTAAACATTACGTAAATAAGTTTTTATTATCAGAGGTTACTTTATAGGAATAAACAACATTAATTAACTAAAGGTTATCCTAAGGTTAAACAAATATTTAACAAAAACACATCAACTCTGTTTTGTTATAAATTTTATTTTCACTTTAATATATTAACAAAATTAGCAACACACTTTTTTGATCTGATATAGTCTTCATATTTATAAGATATATAATGCACAATTTTACATGTCGGATACAAAAGTTTGTGCATAAATTGAATATGCGTAATAGTATTAAAACATGTAGTTTTAAAACCACATTTAGAACAAACAATATTATCCGAATCATCAACAAATCTTTGATTTTTAAAAAAGTCTTCAATACACTTTCCACTTTTGTCACTCAATGAAGCCATCTTTTATGACTCGGTGTAATTTAACAAGTAAACAATTTGGAAATGCCTTAGCGTGTTCAAACCATGGATCGTCTGTGTCTTGCCAATCGTGAAGTATAACTTTACAGTCTATACACATTACATCGTCGTCCACACCAGTATACAAAAAACCTGCCGATACTAAATTATCAACTCATGGTAAACGTTTAGGCCAACAGCAAAATGTTAACTTCATGATTTCTTCAGTTTCTGATATACATTTTTTCGCATTCATTATATCATCAATATGTAATAATATACTGTATAGTGCATAATTATTATATTTATCATATATATAACATACCATTTTACATTCTGAATTAAAAAGTTTGTGCATAAATTGAATATGCGAAATAGATAAAGATCCTCTCGTTTTAAATCCACACTCACGACACACAATACTGTCTAAATCACCATTAAAAATAAATCCTGCTTCTTCAAAAAAATCTTGCAATAACTTACAGGGGTTCAATTTTTCGCACAACTTCGCCATTTTTGACATTGCGTCCAACTTGTTGAACCTCTACTAACTAACTACTTCCAATGGAGAGTTTTGTATTCTTCTTCAAAATCAATATCGATTATTAATTGATTTCGATATTTTTCTAACATTTGTAATATATCGTCATACAAATCGTTGGAGATTGTATCTTGATAATTTGTTCATTTTCAATTATAGTAACATTTGCTTCAGAAAATTCATTATTTACAAAATAACATATTTCATTAAATGTTGAATCAGTAGATTCTATGCAATATATACACCAATTGAAAGCATGAATATTTCCTTTCTCCATGTTAACAGCTTCACGTATTCTTCACAACTGTACGTTCAAATCATTATGCTCTTAGAAACTGAACTTTTATTCTTCTTCATCAACATTACTATCGATTGGTCTTTCTTTTGAATTATCAATTGTAATATTAATTCTTTTAATTTGTATAGTACATCATCATTTACACATTTCAATCCGAATATCGATAAATTATTTTTTTCTGTTCTAACTAACTCACCCGTAAATTCATTAAAGACATACACAGTGTTGTTCTTAAAAAAGTTTAAATTACCATCAGAAAATCTAAATCATGAATCTATTTTAGGCGGTATTCCAGGAAATGTTTCAGATATATAACCCCATGATTTAGTAGTGAACGTACACACATTGACTTCTCTATAATAATTATCATCATGAAATATATAAGGTTTACCTGTATAACTGTTGAATACCGCATGTAAATTATCCGGTTGTATGTTAAATAAAGACTGGATATGCTTCGGATAACCATGACTTAATTTAAGACTAATTAAATCGAACATGAATACCAAAGCATCTATAAACATAACTATCTCACCAGATGGTTGTTGATATACAGGTAAAATTTTTGTGAAGTTTTTTGGAAGAAACGTTAACCAATGTTTTATTATGAGCGGTTTAGTATATATCATCTCTGCCGGATTTAATATCCACAAACATTTTTCATCTAATATATATAATCGTTTATCAGCAATTAAAAATAAATTAATATTTTTAAAATTACAAAGATCGATTTTATTTGTATCTATAGGATGCTCGTCTTCTATCTTTGGTACTGAAGAAGATGGCGACATCGGTATGAAAGATGATATAAAAGTGCTTCCTGCCTTACCATATAAATTTTGAATGGCTAAAACATCATCAGCTAACTCTATTTTACCGTTGTAATAAGCATACATTACAGAATCTGATACATCTGAATGTGATAAACCTATAACATGACCGATTTCATGTATTAAAGTTGCATACAAACTTGTGTGGCCAAGAGGAACAATGTTATCAGTCGAATATGACCACTTTTCATCTTCATCAATATGAATTTCTCACCTTGAATTATTATAATCAGGAAAATATGCATGTGCTAATGTTCCACCTTTACCGTCAAACGTTCTCGTACATTGCCACGATTCTTTTTGCATCATATGTTTCAATCGTTTATTAGAAATTAAAATATCTGTATTTACTCTATCATGTTTAAAACGTATACCAGACTTTTCCTCCATACTGCAAAAGCTTGTTTAGTAATTCTAACACCTCTTGATTCGCTAAATAATAATGCCATGTTACTTCAGGCTTGTTCCATTTAAAACTGGATACTCGATAATCAAAAATAATATCACTATTACCGCACCTAGGTTTTAACATTAAATTTATAGTTTCATTATTTAACTTACCATCAGTAGGTAATTTATAGTATTCTTGAAATATAAGTAATCCATTAGTAATATCTGATTCATTTACAGCTTGCAACGAAGATTCATCATCTGTTTGAAGATAACCATATTCATATAAATATTGCTTAACTTTATCCACTTCAACCTGTGTTGTATTATCAGCTAAAGAATTTATTAGTAATATTTGAACAATTACTATATATAGTAAATTTTTAACTACTGACATGTTATTAACAAGGATGTTACTTTCAGAATTCACGTTGGAACACTAATAAACCAACTGCTAACGTGTATTATATAAATGAATGTATTTTTTTATTCAAAAAAATAAAAAAGTATGAATTAGCTAGGGATTGAACAATTGATACTTACCTTACATATAATCTATTATTAGAATAACATAGTTGCACGTTACCGACTAAGCTAATTCATATCTTATCTGTATACAATGACAATCGTTACATATAAAATGTAATATATTAGATAAAAACGACGCTATCTACACTGTGAAAGGAAAAAAACAGTTTACGTGTCAACGAACTCGGAATGTTTACGTGTCAACAAACGCCGTATGTTTATGTTTACATTTTTACTAGGTCAGTGTGTTGTCGAGGTCATGTTTATGACGGTATCACTAGAATGTTTGTTTATGTTTACATTTTTTACTAGGGCAGTGTGTCACAGTCTAGTAACCTCGAGGTCATGTTTACATGTTTACATTTTTAAGTGTGCTACACTGTGAAAGGAAAAAAACAGTTTACGTGTCAACGAACTCGGAATGTTTATGTTTACGTTTTTAAATGTGCAACGCTGATGTGTATGTTTATGTTTACATTTTTACTAGGTCAGTGTGTTGTCGAGGTCATGTTTACGACGTTATCACAAGAAAGTTTGTTTATGTTTACATTTTTTACTAGGGCAGTGTGTTACGGTCTAGTAACCTCGAGGTCATGTTTACATTGATTACAAAAGGTCAATGGGGTTATCTGCTAATTAATTTGAGGTCAATTGGGGTTATCACTGATAATGTGAGGTTAAATGGGGTTATCAAAAAGTTAATTGGAATTTAATTGGGGTTATCACTGATAAGGTGACCTCTTGACCTGACCTGGTGACCTCTGACCTTGTCCCAGAAAGTACATTTATATACTACTAAAATACATCACATGTTTACAATTCTTACACTCTAACATAGTAAAATAATAACATAATAAAACATACTAAACAAAACATAATAAACACCTTCTCTCCTCGAAATAATCCTTTCAAAATAAGTAAATTCATTTATAAAATATCATAGAGAGCCACACCTATTTAAATCAATTACTTTCATACGAATTATTTACTGTAATCATCTCTTGGATCAAGAATAATCATTTAATTAGCTTATCAGCTCATTTAGTTTACGTCAGTTTAAGGGTTTAATTCGTTACTCCCCTGAGTAACCTCTTACCACACACACTATGGCCCCCCCTGGACTGTGGCGTCCAGTTGCTTCCCCAAGAACTGAATTTTATTGGGGGTAGACGCTGCCTACCCCATTCTTGCTTCAGCGTTATATAAAAATTCGGCATTACTGATGTCCGAGGACACCATTAATCCTACTATAATGATTCATACGCCCTTATCACAGCACTACCACCACCTTCGATGATAGCCGCTGTTCCATAGTTATGTAGATTCCCCTGATTTACCCCCCCCCCGGTTAATTTCTAAGTTATACCAATTTCACAGGCAACCAACTGCGGTCAGTTTACAATAATTCTGCCCACAGCTGATTGTCATCCAAAACCACGGTCTGGGCTGGTAAGGCCGGGACCGCCCGAAAGTGGGGAATCTATTAAAAAAGACTTACAATTCGTTTATAATTACATTGCTACTACAATTCACAAAAAGTAAAACCATTATTGTTACACCAAATTTATCATTTAAAATGATAAAGTCTGAAACTCTTTTAAAACTTATTATTCAAACATTTTATTTTATTTAAATCGCACTCTTAACTTCATATTTATATATGGTCAATTATTTACTTAAAATAAAAATACGACTAGTGTCATAGCCTCAAACTGTAACGGGGCAAAAGGGAGGGGTTTTATTTTATTAAATATTTGTAACAATTCATTTCATATGCGTGGCCAGTCACATGTTGAATCTAAATCGTAGCGAACAAAGGAGCTGTGATGAAGCAATTACAATGGAATGTGTCGTATTGCACACAACAGTGCAATTCTCAGAATTGTAGTACGGTGTATTGCGCCCTAACGCACCAACATCTGCGGAGCGCCTAAACGACGCCGAGTTGGTAAAACAATATGGCCCAGAGACGATATTTTTCGCCACGTGCTTCAGAGGTGACGGAAACACAATTGTAGGTCACGCCTACTCCAGTGACGTAAACCAGTGGCAGTGTAATTTCGCCAACGTCCAGCACACGGGAGTTAGCACTTGTTAAATGTGCCACAGCTATGATTTTAACGCATAAGGCATTGCTTTCCGCCTTGTCTGAAAGAAATCTAGTTGGTGGGGACTTGGTGAATGCTCTTCCCAGTACCTCATCAACGCTCGCCTGCGCAGGCAGCCGCCAAACAGGGCTCATTAATAAATTTTTTCAATATCAAGTAAGAGTGAGTTCAGTTATTCAAAATGAAGAAGTGCGTACGGTTTTCGGCAGAAGAAAAGTAAATTATAAACTGTTTTGGACCTAGAACTAAATTTACAAGTGAGAAGCCACGGGGTCGGAGAAACCCCACGTTGCCGGCAAGAGTGTTACGTAATGTAGTCAACAATGTTTTAAATAAATAAAAAGGGGGTTTATTTTATTTTTGTAATGGAATGAATGTGTGTGCGAGCAGGCTGGGCTGCTTCGTTAAGGTAAGATTTTAGTTGTATCAGACAATGTCGTAAATATTTGAAGAAAGTTGTATTTATTTTAAATTTTGCTAGAGGTAATAAACTGATTTAAGAGATACAAGAATGAACAAAAAATAATTTGAAGTTTGGAAAATTTAAAGGATAAAATAAAATTTAATTTGTTTCTCTTTACAAATCGAGTTGCGTCTGTTATTAACACAACCTTGAAATCATATTTGCATTTCTACGTTCGTGTGACGAACTCTGGGCCGTAGAAGATTTTAGAGGTAAGTGGAATATGAATAAAATTTTGTGATTTTAAATGTATTAATAAATAAAAAATAGCACAAAACTTATAAACATTCCGAATTATACATTGACAATTATTTACACTTAGCAACTAATTATTATCTTCATTGTTAATGAAGCTGTAATCGCCCGAAAAGGTGGGGATTTGTTGAGATGGGGTAGGCGATGGCCAGACACACTACGTGAATTCACGTTCCCCTTTTTCTACCACTGAATTACATTGCCTTGCATTAATTGCAATACAAAATTTACTCTCCCATTTATCCAAACCCGCCATCTGATCATCGCCAATCCCATCTCCACAAAACCCATCTTTTTTGAATACTCTGAAACTGCTGTCATTTGCTAATTTTTTGAATTTGCAAATGACACTGGTGAATTTGACTTGAAAACATTGCCTTGCATTACTTTTGTCTTAGTACACTCCTTTAGGCAATGTCGGTATGTGGGATGGTGCTTATTTTATGCACCTTGTGTGTACAAAGTTTATCTACACGTACCTTAGGGGTCCCCCTCCCCATTCAATAATATCGTTAAATTTCTACTTGTTACCAATTTTGTGGAGCCGGACCATCGTCGCTTTCACCACCCGAAGGAATTTCCGCCAACCATGGTCCGCCTCCAAAGTGCCAAAATCCACGATCAGGATTGGTAAGTTCGTGACCACCCGAAAATGGGGGAGAGTCCCTTCTGAAAACAAACAAAACATATTAAATTTCAAGTTCTTTTTGACCAATATAATTTCCAATTCGTAGCATTCTGTGTACCCACTATCTCCTGCGTCGTTTGGTTTCGTAACACATAAGCATTATTCATCTTTATTTCCACTATTTCATAGGATCCTTCATATAACAGGAAAAACTTTTTTATTTCTTTCTCTTGTGTACTAGACAAATCATGTCGCCTTACCAATACTAGTTGTCCTACTTCATATTTAGTCCACTTACCCTTTTCGTCATGTCGCCGTTTTCTCCTCTCCCCTTTGGTGAGTAGACTCTCGTTCGCTAGCTGGATTTTTACATTTCTGTCGATGGTCTGTTCTTCCGGTGGATACTCAAAAAGTTGTTCTAATATCCTAGGTGGTCTATTTCCCTTTATTAGTTCATATGGCGTAAACCCTGTAGATTCTTGGGTAGTACTATTTAACCAGTCTTCTACTTTCTTCACGTACAAAGGCCATTCCATATGTTTGGCGTGACAATACGCCCGAAATATCCTCCCGATTTCTCTCATCACCCGCTCTGCCTGGTTCGACTGTGGATAGTATACTGCCGTATGCTTGGGTATGATGCCTTCCCAGCCAAGAGTCTGTCTCCACTTACCGCTGATGAATTGGGGTCCGTGATCGGATAAAATTATCTTTGGCTTACCTACGTTTATCATATAATCTTTGGTGATATTTTCACTCAGCACCTGGCTCGTAGCTCTCTTCACGCTGTACAACCTAACAAACTTAGAAAAAGTGTCCAAAACCACAAAAACATACACTACTCCATCTCTACCTTTGGGCAATGGCCCATACAAATCTACAGCCACTAATTCAAATGGTTTTTCCACTTTAACATAATTCATCTCCCCTTCTACCCTACAATTCACTACTTTTGACCTCTGACACAAATCGCATACTCTTAACAACCTTCTAACTCGCCTCTCCATATTCTTAAAAACACAAGATTCTTTTAACACATTCGTACACTTTTTCGCCCCAAAATGCCCATATCTTACATGACAATCCCAAATAATTTTATCTATCAATTCTTCCGGTACAACCAACCTCCAATCATGTTCACCCCCCTCTACTTTCTTGAATAGAATTCCCTGATATATTTGGAAATATGTGTCATATTCAGACCCATTTACATCGGCTTCTAAACTAGCGATTATTTTACCCAATTTATTTTCTAATCGTTGTAGGTTTTTAATCTCCCTTAATTCCTCACCAAAAATTCTTTCTTCCCTTGTTAACCGAAAAATCTCTATTTCCTTAAGATCCCTCCCTGTTTTATTCCCTATGACATCTACTCTAGAAAGAGTGTCTGGTACTTTATTATCTGTCCCCTTAATATACTCCCATGAAAAGTGATATTCTTGTAATGCTAACACCCACCTGGTTAATCTGCTATGAGTCAATTTGCAAGTGTTTAAAAACGATAATGCCTTGTGATCTGTCCTGATGATGGCCTGGTTCCCTAGAAGGTATGTACAGAATTTGTTCACTGCAAAAACAATACTTAACAGCTCCTTCTCTGTGGTTGTAGACTTAACAGCTCCCTCTCCGCTGCTAACAAAGTCCGGCTGGCAAAAGCGATCGTCCGGTGTTCCTTATCCTCACCCTCCTGGTATAGTTCTGCGCCGAGGGCTATGTTGCTGGCATCCGTCTGTAAATAAAATTTTTGCTGAAAATCGGGATGGTTCATCATTATCATACCTATAAACTTTTCTTTAATTTCGTTAAAAGTAACTCTTTCCGCCTCTCCCCATCTCCATTGTCTATTGTTTTGTAATACCGCACTTAATTTAGAGGTTACTTGCGCATAATTTTTCTGAAATTTCCTATAAAAGTTACATAAGCCCAAAAACTTTTCAATTGTTTAATATTTTTAGGTTCAGGGAATGTCATTATTGCTTCTACTTTTTCGGGGTTAGCTCGAATTCCGTCAGGTGAAATAATGAAACCCAAAAAATGTATTTCTTGCTGTAAAAATTTTGATTTCTCCCAGTTTACGGTTAAACCCCCTCTTTGTAACCTATCTAGTACATATTCCAAATGTTCAGTATGTTCTGATAATGTTCTTGAAGCTATTAAAATATCATCTACGTACACAGTTAAAAACTATAAGTCCTTCGGTTGCAAAATCTCATCTAAACATTTTATAAAACTAGCCACACTAGTGTTGAGTCTGAAAGGTAGTCGTTTGAATTGGTAATTTTTACCATTAAACAAAAAAGCAGTGTATTTTCTACTCTCTATCGCTAACGGGACCTGCCAGTAACCCGCGGTTAAGTCTAATGAAGTCATATATTTAACTCCGCTGAACTTCTGAAAAATTTCGTCCATGGGTTCGGGTGACTCCCGATCAGGAATAATAATCTGATTTATTCTGCGTGCATCTAAACATAACCGCAATTTACCATCCTTTTTAATAACAACAACTAAAGGGTTTGGATAGGGTGACACTGATTTCTCTATTATATCCCTCCATCATTCAGTCTAATTCTATCTTAACTGCTTTCCGCTTAGAAAAAGGCACTGGATAACTTCTCTGCACAAAAGGCGTGTGTTCCCGTACTTTCAATTCACATTCATAGTTTCTTGCCCTCCCTGGTACATCGGCAAACACTCCTCTAAAATCCTCTACTACCCGCCACAATGATTCACGTTGAGAACTCCCTACTACGCCACCCTCACTACACAATTTAAGTGCTCTTTCAGCCCATACTTGCTCTACACTTTCATCCCCCTCTATTTCACTCTCACTACATACATTCATACTAATTTCCACTTCTTGTTTATTAACCCGATTATGTATCACCGTAACACCCGAAATTCTTACCTCATCTACTACCCGCTCAAAATTAATCCGAACTGGTTCTATTACATTGTTTAACTCTAATACCCGTTTCTGAAAATCAATCACCGCCTTATGTTTAATCAAAAAATCATTCCCCAAAATAACCTCAAGGTTTAATCCACGTACGACTAGAAATGTATTATCGTACCCTACCCCATTAATTATCATATTCAAATGTAGTTGTTTAGTGACTCTTTTACTCATGACACCCGTACTACCTACAATAGTCACTCCCGCAACTGGCAAAGATGGAATATTTTTGTTTAATTCTTTCAATTCATCTAATGTGTGTTCGGAAATAACCGAGACTTCACTATCGGTATCTATTAAAGTTTTTATCTCCTTACCTTCAATGTTGATCTTCACCTCTGTTAATCCATTCTCCCATCTAATTGCTTCGACATCGTCTTCCTCCATTAACTCCTCAGACAAATCTGTTATAATGATGTTGTTTTGGTAGCTGACATTTACTTGGACCCCAGAATCTTCCGTCGACAATGGTCTTCTCCATTGTCTACCGCAGACGTGCTCGCCACCCCTGGGTTGTATCCACCTCCGCTCCGGTTCACAGGTTTCCCATGTTCGTTACCTCTCGGCGCTCCTCCTTGGCTCTCTCTCCTTCTCTGGTATGCATGGTTATTCTGCTTGGGTTGTGTTCCCCGTAGCTGACCAGTTCTCTCTCTCCTACATCTAAAACAAAAATTTTGCGAGGCATAATTTTCATGCGAGCACGTCGGACAACTCCACATTGGGCCTCGATTATTTTGTTCTCGTCTGGGGTATGCCTGTCCATGTGGCGGTCCCCTCTGCGGTCCATGGTTCCCTCCATTGCTCATATGCGGTTGGTTGTGACGACGACTTATTTCTTGGTCTCGTATGCTCTGGAACACATCTAAAACACTTTCTAACTCGCTGATAGTTGATACCTCCCGCGTCATCAATGTTATCTGCACCTCCCTTGGCAAGTGCTTACTTATATGCCTCACGAAGGACCTGAATGGCAATGGCGGTTCTAGGTACTTCGCCTCACTAAATATTTTCATTACATACCCCGTTATGTTATTATTGGGTCCCCCAAAATTTCCAGTTCCCATAATTCTGCTACGCAACAATTCTTGGTGTTCTTCAGACTAATATTTATTTCTGAATGCGGCCTCGAAACTTTCAAAACACCCCCACTCTGTTTTGTGTACCTCGGCCCATATCTCCGAACTACCCTTGAAACATTTTAAAATCTTTAACAGCTGTACTTTCCAACTACTGGTATTAAATTTGTTAAACTCCATCACTCTATTTAGGAATTGCATTAGGTGTACTCTCCTATTGTCACAACTAAAAGGTTCTAATTCGACTTCACTTGTGACAGTACAGAAATACCTATTACCATAATAATGGGATTAAGGAATCTTACATTGTATTTTTATTCTGATCATGAGTGTCAACCAGGGCTAGGTTAGTTTTACCCAAGTCCCAATAAATACGCATATTCGACAAGAGAGGAGTGAATCCAAGGTCACCGTTGGACGAGCGGAGTTAATATGTATAATGGCGGCGTATGTGAAAACGAACTAACAATATGAACTTTCATTGGTCCACAAAGCCATATCGTCATTAAACGCTGACGACATACAACCAAATACGTATTAACCAGGGCGGTGGCTGGAAAACAATAGACGGTGACGTCAGGTGCACGACCACTTACATAACAATTATGTCTAACTCGCCCCAAGTCTTCAGTAACAACTTAGAGAGCACACACGCTCAAACAGTGTAGTTGGCAGTTTTGCCATAAAAATGCAAAAATTGTTTTAAAAATGTAGTCATACCAGTAAATTAACATCAGTGGACAACAATGTAGAAAAGAGTAAATTCAGTGCACTAAAAAACACAGTGAAAAGTACGGCCGAACATCTGCCAGCCAACATGGGAATCTGCTGAGGACAGTCGACGCCGCATCAATTCAGGAAAGCCCTTTTAAATTCTTTTTCTAAATTTAAAGCAGAAAATGAGCTCTAATTATAACAAGTAATCAATGTATTCAGTGTCATAGTATGAATGGTTTGAGTGAGAGTGTGAAAGTGAGAGTTGGCCAGCTTTAAATAAACCATATCTGAGGCGTTGGTTTGTGGTGAATTATAGATTAATTATCAATATCAAAGAAACAAATAACACTTTTGAAGGTTTAACTGCCGTAAATAAGTTTGATAAAAGAATTATTTCTAAAGAAAACAAGAGTATATAGAATTAAATGCATGGTGAAAGATGGAAGTAATGTAGCCACCATTTTGGAATTTGTCAGTCGTCTAATGACTCCAATTGTTTGTAGCATTTAGGCACTGAAATAAATAAAATTAATCTGTTTACCATATGTTATTTGAATGGTTATTTCGAAAACCTTACTACCTCTGTCTTTTCACTTAACGCAACTCTGGACCCGAAAAGCCTAATTTACATTGATAAACCGAGCACATGTTTCCGCCGGATGTGTGGTGTATATTATGCAAATACAATAAAATACAAATACATAATTATCAGATATATTATTTATTTATTACAAATAAAAGTAACTTAACACACTGCTTACGTCGCGAGTCATAATGACTCGTTCGGTAACAGTATTTACTGGTTGGCTGATAGCCATACTCAATTCATTTTTTACATTCATAATATTCTTTTCAACATTTGTAAATCTATTGTAATTATCAGATTCAAGGTTACTTATTGTATTTTGTATTGTTTTAAATTCAAGTTTACAACTATTCTCTACCTCACTTATTTTACGGTGATTATTTTCTATTGTATTAATAGCACAATTAACTTTATATTCACTGGTAGCATTACATTCATTTATTTTGGTCTCGACATTCTCTGTTATCTCATATATTTGTTTGTTAATCTTCTCTGTCATTCTATCATCTATTTCATTGATTTTAATATCTATATTCTTGATTGAACTATCTAGCTTGGTATCTAATTCCTTAAACTTATTGGCAAACTCTTCATTAGTACTTTCACTACGCTTATTTATTTCATTAATATCGTTTTTTAATTCATTATTTTGCTTTTTTAATTCATTGAAATTCCCTTCACATTTTAATTTTTGTTCATGTAATTCGCTTCTTAACTCATCAAATTTGTTATTCTGTACTTCGAAACTACTCTTTATTTCTTTAATTTCATTATTCAATTTATCAAATTTACTATCAAACTTTTCGTCACTACTATCAAAACGTTTATAAAATTCATGATATCGTCCATTGACCATTCTTTTTCTTTTGTTTTTGTCACTACAGGAGTAGATTTTGCTTCTGCATTATTGATTATAATTGATTCGGTTAGGTCAGCGTTAGTTACTGATTCAATGTTCAAGTCAGCTGTTGGCATTGGCCGACTTAATTCACTCACACTCGGTGACGGGTTCATTGACCCAAGGCCACTCTCACTCATAACCGAGTCTATCAAATTAATTTCTTTTTCGTTATCAGACATTCTTATTGTTCTATTTTACTGTTCTATTAAATACTTATTAAATTTTACTTGTAATCTAACATGCACAATTGATCAACACCTCGTAATTTTATTTTGCGTATGTTACGTAAATTTTACGTAAGTTATTTTCGGCTTCCACCAACCCTATTCCATTCTCTGTGCTTTAAAATAGGCCAATTTGGAATAAATATACTATTTATTCCAAATCCTGGTCACGCCACACCATTTGTCGTGTTTTATATTTTTTATATAATTAATAAATCACAAACTCCCAACTTACCTTTAATTTGTCAACTCTCTGGCCAGATCGTCTAGTGGTGTAACCCTATTTCGTATAGCGAATTTACCAGCACAGAAAATGAAATTAGGTACTTGAAATGATTATTCTAACGCACATATATCAAGTGAAATAAAATATTAATTTATTATTTTATGTTGTGACATTCTTTGTTCTCCTTTTTTTCTAATCAACTACAATTTTGACTTCTCACTCGATTCTCCAACATTTAAATTAAACTACTGTATATTCAATATTGAGGTGAAGCCCCTTTTAACCAACAACAAATTTTAACATAGTTTACTCCTTATATATCTAGATTATATTATTAACAAATTAATTAAAGACAACCCAGCTTTTTGCTCACACACACACTCATTCCGTTACACCCCATTTATGTTAATGAGCTCATTTACAAAAAAAATGTTATAATCAATTAAAATGGATTTATGTGTGGCTACTTCCTTAATGTGGGTCCAGACGCCGAGTGTTGTGGTTCTGTCGTTTTGATGGTTTACTGTTTCGTCCAAAAAAGTTTTCATAATTAAAATTTAGTCACATTCTCACTTTAAACTTTCGCTGTGTTCTGTCCAAAAAACATCTGCGTTTTAAAATTATTACTTCATTGAATTAGCACTGCTTCTACCTTTATTTGTATCACTTTCTAGTCCATATTTTGGAAGTTTTAATAAGTTTAGGCCCACGATCCTTTTACGGAGAACCGCGCGGTTCACTTGCTGGGATGCAACAGACAGTGTTTTGTGCGCATACAGCGCGAAAGTATGTACCTGTTCATGCCGTTAGCGTGAGAACGTTCACCGCCTGAGTGCGCGTGTGGAGGCGCATACGCCCCCTCGTTACCAATTTCACATTCCTGGGCCAAGCCGTACCAGTCTCGATGCAAATGTCAATTCACCACACATACTTGGTTGCAAATCATATTGAAAAGATTTAACTTACAAAGCCCTATAGTTCAGTAATGTTACACTTTATATATTTCAAACCGTTCAAGGGTGTCTAACTTAAGTGATTTTTTACATTGATGTATTATGTCCAGATTTTCTTTAATACTTTTAATGTTATGATCCTTTATGCTTAGATGTTCAGCGAAAGTGGATCTTTTTACATTTGATTTAGATCTTGGAATGTGTTCCTTGTATCACACTTTGAATGAACGACTAGTTTGTCCTATATAGAATTGCGAGCAATCAGAACAATTAAATTTGTATACTCCACTGCCATCATATTCATCAGATGGTCTACTCTTTTTTGAAAGTTCAGTTTGTTCTCAAATTTATTAGTTGCCTTAGAAGCCAGTACAATGTTTTATTTTTTCAATTGATTTTTTAGCATGTGATGTAATAATTCGCCATATTCTATTGGTACATATTTTTCTTTTTCTTTAGGCATGTCATTATGTGCTGTTCTGTTTTGTTTTTTATGTATTATTTTATCTATTATATTGCTATTGTATCTGTTGACGGAATAAAAAATTTATTATTTTATTCAATATTTCAAAAAAAATATTGAAATGTAATTTTTGACTACAAATTACATTTTGATTACGAAAAAAAAAAATAAATAAACCACAGCAAATCAGTACTTTTTGTATTACCCCCCTTTTTTCTCTCTCGCTTTCTCATACACTCTCTCTCCCTCTGATTCTGTATATATTTTTATTTCATATTTATTAATTTATTAAATTCAATTGGCCAAATGCTTTCTGCACACTCATTGTTTAAATTTTTTGTCTTTTTACTTATCTGGATTATCGGTGAGTCTCACTGTAGTTGCGCCACCCGGGGGAAATTGTGCACTTTCCCGATAACTATGGTCTTGATGAAAAATACAAAAAAATGTTCCAACAGTCCGGTAAACTACCGTTCACTGATTTGTATAATTTTATATGTTTTTATAACTTTTGAGATCGGTAGAGCTACCTTGGCTGCCCGCGGGCACTAACAAATACGTCTACACTGGCTGCTGGCGATGGTGAGACTGAGCTCAGCTTCCTTTGTTCTATACAACGCTGTCTGTTTTACCGGAAAATTAAAATCAGTTTTTTCTGGTTTCAGCCACAAATTGCTGCCGTTGGCTGATTGGCTGATGTCACTTGTTTACAGTTTAATTACATAAGACGCAATTCTGTTCTGCCGCACCCAAACAACGATATTGTTTACACATTCCTTTTATTGTACGTAATTGTGACTCACTCGTCAACAGCTAAAAATAGGTTTTGTAATGTACTGTTACAAATTGTGTCTATACTTATTGACCGATCCTTGCTAAACTTTTCATCACTTATTGGTTGACTAGTGTAAGGATTTTATTAATAACAATGGTGTATTTAACATCAATAGCTACAGTTCTGATAAACTAATGCATGTCGTACGCTGCTGCCATTTGTGTAATGTTTTCTGGAAGACATTCATTATCTGAAAATGTTATTGATTTTTGGTGCAGCTGATTTGGTTAGACTAATGTTCCATTGATATAGACTAGTAGAATGTGCGTGGTCCATTTTATGTGTGTGTGTGTGTAAATTCATCATCCACAGTATAAAAAAACTTGGAAAAATCAAAGAAAAAAGGAAACATTTATTATTATTGTTAAAATTATTGTAGATTACCTCCCATAACTGCCATAATTGAACTAAGTTGTGTCATTTTTTTATTTGCAGAATATCGTAATGAAAGCAGAGATTGGCAAGGACAAAGAAGGTATTCCAGAATCTGTTGTACTTATACCGGCTGCTGAAATAAAACAGGGAATTATTGAAGAGTTGCCAGGTTGCATAAACCAGCCTTTTTCTTCTGAAGAGGGATTCCTGCATGAAATAAAGAAGGAAACTGTGAAACAAGAACCACTAGCTGATCAGCTGCCAAAAGAGGTTGTTCTTTGTTTAACAATTTTAACTGTTATGTTATAAACATTAGTGACATGCACACACATGCTTCATTGATAACAGTGATGATGGTAACATATTGCTACGACAGCACAGAACAATCTACGCGTTTATCGAATGCGCCAGAAAGATCTCGACGTAAGCGTGTGGTGTACGTGCTAGTAAACGCATTTTGCGAGAATTTTCTCGACTGTGCCAGCCTTCGCTCGGGCGCTCGGACTGTGTCAAGGCCGCAGCAATTACGTAGTTCGCGAGAGATAAGACGCAGTTTGGAAGCTTCTGGTGTGTGAGCGTAACTATAAATACATCGCGTCGCGGCCTTAGTTTTCAGTTCAATGCGAGATTTTTGACTGTGCAGTTCGAGAGTGTTAGTGCGATATTTACAGAGCGGTTCGAGTTATTACGGTGTACATTCAAGTAGTTATTAGTGAAGTGTTGCGTTTTATATTCGGACGGTATAATTGTAATACAGTTGAGTCTTAATATTAGTGGACATTTTATTGCGTATGAACAATGTTCATTTGATCTGTTGTAGACACTGTGTTGTTAATTACAAACTGTTTTACTATAACAATTAAAGGTGTGATTAGTGACTTAATTGGTGTCTTGTACTTATTTTGTTTCCACTGTACCTACGACGATCGAGTAGACCGTCGTAACAGTGGTGTCAGAACTGGGATAGAACGGTTAACAGTGGAAACAGTGGACGCTTTGTACAAGACGAGTGTGATTCGTAATTAATCGAAAAACAATGGATGCCAGTCAGATGATGGAAGCTTTACAAACACTGCTGCGGCAGACACAGGAAGAAGCAGAAAGACGACTAAGAGAAGAACGAATACAAGAAAGTGAAGAAGCAGAGAAACGACAGGATGAGAAACGCAGGCAGGAAAGAGAAGAAGCTGAGGAACGTCAGAAAGCACTAATGCTAGAAACAGAAGAAAGACAAAAAGATAAATCGGAAGCTCTCTTTGAAACTGTGCAGAAACAGTTGCAAGAACACAGTACCGCAGAATTGGGTATCCTACGAGGTGAGCTTAATAAACAAGTTACTAAAATATCGGAGGTACAAGAGTCAATGACATTAAAAATAGCTGAAGTAGAAAAATCTGTATTGATTGTTGAAGAATCGATGTCTACAAAAATATCTGTTATAGAAGAATCTGTGTCAAATAAAATATCTGCAGTAGAAAACTCAATGGCAAACATAAGAGAACAAATTAAAAGTGAAGTCGAACAGTGCATGAAGATTCAACCAAAACAAATTTCTGAACAGACTGTACCAGTGATAAAGACAGAAAAAGACAGAAAATAAGTTAACAGAGAAAGTCACTTTGCCTGCAGTAGGGACAGTTCATGTCAAAGCTCCAACCTTTGACGGAAGCAGTCACTGGGCAACGTACCTTCGCCAATTTGAAGCTGCTGCATGCGCAAATAATTGGACAGAAAAAGACAAGGCTGTTTCACTTGTTCTTGCATTAAAAGGACCCGCAGCAGAACTACTACAGAAAGTGCCACCTGACAGCCAGAACATCTATGCCGAGTTGATAAAAGCTCTAGAATTACGCTACGGTGATAAACATTTGCGAGAGGTGTACTACGCTCAGTTGAGAACAAGACGACAACGTTCCGGGGAAAGTCTTCAAGAATTTGAAGCAAGTATCGACAGATTGATTAGATTGGCCTATCCTGAAGCACCAGAAGACTTCCGAATAAGGTTTACGGTGCAGACATTTATTGATGGCATCGGAGATTGTGAACTTCAGCAAGTGTTACGAATGGCAAGACACCGAGATAGCTCAGAAGCTCTTGTTCACGCCCTAGAGTTTGAAGCTGCCAAGTCAGCGTCCCGCTACATTAATGGGTTTGTGCCATCACGTTGCAGTCAGAAGATCCCTGTATCACATTACCGTTACGATGGGTGCAGAAAAACAGTGTTGTCGGACAAACAATTCAAAAGTTCAAGAGAGTCGCAACGATTTGAAAAAGACAGAAGACCGAAATGTTACAACTGTGGAAAACGTGGTCATCTACAGGTAGACTGTTGGGAGAAGAATATACCGAGAGAAGAGACTGATCGCACCAATTGGAGAAGTAAAGGCCCAGAACAGCACACAGTTTCCACGCTACATAAGATCAGTGGAAACTTGATTGTTAATGGATTTGCGGATGGTAAACCAACATCATTTACAGTTGACACGGGCGCAACAGTGTCCATTGTGCGCCCTGACTTAGTCTGTAACCGCCATCCTCTAATTAGCTCTTGTACAATACAGACTGTGACTGGAAGCCCCGTCAAGGTGCTAGGAAAGGTAGACGTACGTGTACGCCTGGGTCTTCTTGAGTTTAGCCACCAAATGCTCGTTGCAGACATTGTCGATGAAGTGATTCTTGGCACGGACATTATGAATGCCTACGGATTCGTTGTGGACTTAAGAGAGAATGTCCTGAAAGTTGGCCAAGAGAAGATGAAGCTTTGCATGGCTAAAATGACAGGGTCTACCAACCATTCGATTAAGCGATTGGCATTAGTCGAAGAAAAATTCAACAAGTCTGGTCAAGAGGAAACCTCCCTGTTGCAAGCGGAAATGGAGGAAGAACTAGCAGAGGAAGTACAAATAAGTATAACGACAAAAGAAGTGATTGGAGAGCCAACTATGGGTGTCGAGACAAAACTCTTGCTTGTTCCTGAGCTGATAGAAGCGGCCGAGGGTAAAGTGGCTGAAGGTGAGGTTACGCAAGAGGTTGTTGACGAGAACCAAACAAACTTGGATCAGCCAGTGGTATTTAGGTCATTAGTACATGACGCAACGAGAGTGATTCCAGCGAAGCTAGTGGTTGCGTGAAAGATTCGCATTCCTGGGAACGTGATGTTCGGATCACACGAGACTGAATTCGGAGAACGGGAAAATTATCCTTCGCAAGGATGGCCACCTAGATCGCCTGGTCGAGTATTACTTCGAACACGCTTTGCCAGTTCGGGACGAACAGGCTTAAGGAGGGGGCAGTGCTACGACAGCACAGAACAATCTACGCGTTTATCGAATGCGCCAGAAAGATCTCGACGTAAGCGTGTGGTGTACGTGCTACTAAACGCATTTTGCGAGAATTTTCTCGACTGTGCCAGCCTTCGTTCGGGCGCTCGGACTGTGTCAAGGCCGCAGCAATTACGTAGTTCGCGAGAGATAAGACGCAGTTTGGAAGCTTCTGGTGTGTGAGCGTAACTATAAATACATCGCGTCGCGGCCTTAGTTTTCAGTTCAATGCGAGATTTTTGACTGTGCGGTTCGAGAGTATTAGTGCGATATTTACAGAGCGGTTCGAGTTATTACGGTGTACGTTCAAGTAGTTATTAGTGAAGTGTTGCGTTTTATATTCGGACGGTATAATTGTAATACAGTTGTGTTTTAATATTAGTGGACATTTTATTGCGTATGAACAATTTCATTTGATTTGTTGTAGACACTGTGTTGTTAATTACGAACTGTTTTACTATAACAATTAAAGGTGTGATTAGTGACTTAATTGGTGTCTTGTACTTATTTTGTTTCCACTGTACCTACGACGATCGAATAGACCGTCGTAACAATATTTATTTGCTATTTTGAAAATGTACAGAATACAAAATTTTCAAAGGGTATCATCATGGACTCATAGGGACTCATGTCTGGTCCCTATGTTATCTCCACTTTGTACTGTAGACTTAATATTGTTATTGTGTAAAGTTAACTTCTTACTTCCAATTTTACTTTACATTTGTTTACTAAAAATCATCTGTGTGTGCGACTATTTTTGCGTCGCCATCTTTAATTTCTGCCAACTGTATTATTTCTTACTTCCCCGAAGTTAAGCCAAGGTCCTTTCTAGGTGTATTCGGAAGACAGAATAGGATTATTTTAGTAAATGAATTAATTATTTGTTCACAAATACTATTACCTTTTATTACTTTCATCAACAATCATACATTAAACTTTCCCTTAAAACACAAAGAAAACATTATTTGTTCATTCATCAGCCATTAATCTAACATGATTAATAAATTTTTTCCTTTTATATTATAAACGCAAATAGAATTGACAATTAAATCATTTATCAAAATCATCAACAATTAACCCACAAACCAGCATTACTTAGATATTAATTAGGCACCTCCACACACACACTCATGCAGTTTCACACGGTACATTCTTTTTATTTTTTGATTCCCCTTTTTGAGCTCATATTTTTTATATATACTATAACATTACCAAATCTCATAGATTTGGAGTTATATGTAAAAGGTTTTCAAAATCAAATGTAAAATAAATTTAAATCGTTAGAATCATGTCTCGTGCTGTAGCGAGCATTCAAATGAATTGTACAGCGACCAACGGCAATGTCTGGTGGCGTTACGTAAGCACACACCGTTATAACAATTAGGGACACGCCCTAATTTTAAATTATTAATATTTCAGAAACCGATAAATATAGGCAGAAACCAAAATAGCAAAAATCTTTGCCGAAATATTAGTAATAGGGTGTGCAAATTTCAATGCATATAATTAAAGATTAAAAAAGATAATAAATTTTATTTAAATAACTCCCATAGTGAGTGAGCTACGGGGTAGAGCTTTGAATAGGTTATAGTTATAAAAATTATCAATCAGAGGTATATTTTAGAATAAGCATAACTTGGCTTGCAGCCAAGATAATCGCAATACAAATTGCAATCGGACATCCGGACCATCAAATTGAATCCAGTGTTTTTCAGAATATTAAGAATAATAACAATTCTCAAACTGTGGGAATTATTTTTCGTTCTCACGATCTGAGGTGATTAAATTACAAGTAGAAGGGGGAGTGTTTCAGCCAGTCAGATCATTCTAAAAATTTGGACAAACCGTTAGATTCGGTCTGAACACAAGCACTCATCTAAAAAGACTCGACGTGTGAAGACGTCTACCTACGATCGTCTTAGTTAACTCATCTGTAATGACACGACCAGTGAAGACGTCTACTTACGATACTCTTATTTGTCAACAAATAAGCGTACAGCTCAATACATTAACCTGTTGGCGTACGCATGTAAGAGATCAAGTATATACTACGTGAAGTCACACCAAGAGGACAACAGAACGAGGCCGTCTAGTACGTGGTACGAGCTGAAGAACTGACGTAGCAGAGCGACACACGAGACGAAATACACACACCAGGAGTGCAGCGTGTACCGGACCGAGGGCCTGAAGCAGTTACAGACGTTAAAACCACAGACGTTAAACCATCAACAGTTACAGAAGGAGGAGTGTTGCTGATTCCCGAACTCTTTTCTGGGAACCCAAGATGCAGAGGAAATCATCGCCACTAGCCGATTGGACCAGGACACCGAGGGATTCCAGGAGGACCTCATCACGATCTTCAGTACCAGGAAAGTCAAAAACAATTTATACACTTCTCAAAAGATTACTTTTCTTTTCTTTTAAAATCATTGTAAAGTTAAATTAATTCAGATGCCGATAAACCAGAGACTCTAAATTGATAAGAAACATTCATATTGTGATAATCTGTATAACACGTACAAGCTTAAGTAATAATCAATAGGTAAGAATTAGACGTAGATAACAAGCGCTATATAAATATTAACATTGAATTACTTAGAGACTTATACTGTAGTATACGTGAAACAAATCACAAGTAAATAAAAGCACATTGAACTAGATTCAATAAAAAACACGTTGAACTAGATTCACGGCTAATTTATTTCAAAGTATTTTAAAAGCATCTTAAAGTAATAAAATCAGTATAAAAGCATTGCAAATTCATAAATTAAATTATTTTAAAATTACTTTTTTTGAAATCAATAAAAATATAATTCGTATAAATTCAAAAAAAATAAGCTCGTTTTCTGAATGCTAATACCCATTCAGAAAACATTATACAAGATATGGACTTCCCTTTCGAGATCCCAACACCGCAAGGCCAGACAGGCACTTGACGCCCCTGTTCTGACGTTCACCCATTGCACATTCAGTTCATCTCAAGGAGACGTATGTAAATCTCAAAGCTCTGATAAAATAAGTGAATTATGAAAAACATTCTTGGACAATTTGTGGGGATTTAAAAGTAGTAGGTATGTTACTTGGTCAACAATCCGGCTACACAAAAATGCCTTGTTTCATTTGTGAATGGGATAGTCGAGCCAGAGACAAACATTGGAAGAAGACAGACTGGCCCAAAAGAAAAACCCTCCAACCCGGTTCACAGAACATAATAAATGTACCACTTGTTCAACGAAGCAAGATACTATTACCTCCTCTGCACATCAAACTCGGATTAATGAAACAGTTCACTAAAGCTCTTCCAAAAGATGGTGACTGTTTCCAGTACTTGGTAACAAGATTTCTGAAAGTATCTTATGAGAAACTTAAAGAAGGGATCTTCGTGGGACCGCAGATAAGAAAGTTAATGAAAGACAATTTGTTTGAAAGTACAATGAATCCAGTGGAAAAAAGGGCCTGGGTTTCATTTAAAGAAGTTGTTGTCAACTTTTTGGGCAACCACAAACATCCAGAGTACAAAACCATGGTTAAAAGAATGTTGCAGAGTTTCATGAAATTAGGATGTAACATGAGTGTAAAGCTTCACTTCGTACACTCACATGTTGACTTTTTCCCTGCGAACCTCGGCGATGTCAGTGAAGAACAAGGCGAACGTTTCCACCAGGATATCAAGGACATGGAAAAGAGATACCAGGGAAGGTGGAATGCCAACATGATGGCCGACTACTGTTTTATGCTAAAAAGAGACGGCACTGGTGAAGGGAGACAATCACGGAAGAGAAGTTTCAACCCACGTCAGAAAGATCTTGAAGCAGTGAATTCAGCGAAGAAGAGGAATTAAATTGTCATATATGTGTTGTGTTTTCGTAATAATTATAACATTTTAAAGTGAGTATATACCATTGTCTACTGCACCGCCATGTGTTGTGATTTTATGCAGGATTAGAACATAAACAATTTTGAAATCACAATCAAATAATAATCATTTTCCCTGTTCACAAAATTCGATTTTTTAAAACTTCGAAATTGAATTGTATAAAAACCTTACGTGATACAGAAAAACTAAAACCAGATTTGAAATCAGCATGAAAAATACTTTTAAAATCACCTTACAGTCTTAAAACATCGTACCAAAAGTTTTAAAATGTTGCATAGTGTTATCTACTTAAATTTGTTAATCATCTTTAATTATCATAATACTCCTTAAATCAATACAAAATCATTTAGTTACCTCATCAGGTAAACTACATCATCAACATAATTTATTTTCATATTCAATAATTCATTACTAGCAATTTAGTAACCTCCTTCTCAATCATTATCTAATATCCCCCCTTTACCCAGTTACAATTAGGTAAATCACCTCATGGGCAAACTGTGTAAGGCATTTACCTTGTTGCATAAATGCTGTATTTATGCCCCTGGCTTGTAACGGCCAGCTCCTTTCCACACACTCTATTGCTTACTGATGTTGGACTGTAGCGCCCATTTGCATCCACAAGAACTGAATTTTATTAGGGTGCAAATGCTGCTTACACCGTTCTTGCTTCGGCGTTATATAAATATTCGGCATTACTGATGTCCGAGGACACCAGTAATCCTACTATAATGATTCATATGCCCTTAATACGGTACTATCACCCCCTTCGGTGGTAGCCGCTGTTCCAAAGTTATGGTGATTCCCCTGATGAAAACCCCCTGTTAATTTCTAAATTACACCAATTTCAAAGGCAACCAACCATGGTCAGTTTTACAATAAGTCTGCCAACAACTGGTTGTCATCCAAAACCACGGTCTGGGCTGGTAAGGCCGGGACCACCCGAAATGTGGGGAATCTATTTAAAACATACAATTACATGTTTAAGATCCCTACACTTACATAACACATAATAATAAAACATAACACACACGTAACTAACATTGAGATTATTACATCAAAATAAACAATTCACCTTTAAATTTGCATATAAAATTATAAACATTACAACTTGAACTTTCTATTGAATCTTTTTACTAATCAACCATCAATTATTTATCCTTTACTATACCGTTAATTTCTCAAAATTTCAACTTTATTATCAACATTCTTATACAACATTTCATTTGTTATCTCCTTTCAAATTATTTCAACTATTTCATCAAACACATTTAATTACTTTAACAAAATTCACAAAGTTGAACATACTTCACCTTGCTACATCATTACATTTAACATCAACACAAAAGTATGTACAAACCAAATTATTATTCGTTATAGTTTACCACAAATCATTTCATAATACAATCCATTTTAGAACCCCCTATTCACATAATTAAATGTTCATGAACAATAAAATATTTACCCTCCATTATCGAATAATAATCTTGTCTTACGTCTACACAATTCCTTTTTTATTAAATACATTATATTATTTCTATCAATATAATGACTATTTAAATTCTCATATTTTTCCACAATATCATAATAATCAACAGGATTATTCCATATTATTACATCATATAACTTGTCACCATCGAGTATAGTCAAGTCGCCCTTAGTATGATTTGTCACAATTAGGTAAATTATAATTTCATCATTATTATCATCTGCTGCTATATCAGTTACGTCACCAGGTAAGTACTCAATAGCATCAACCTTATCATCATTTGCTGCACTATTTACATCACAAGGTAAGTACTCAATATAATTATCAGCTCTCTCTATATCTAACTTCTCTACTAATTCTTTATACCTTCTACCAACCTCAAACAACTCTATCTTACTATCAAAATACAACTCTCTCAAAATACCTCTCATCATAACTCTCATTTCACACTTTCTCTATTATCCCATGCAGAGGGTACTACTACATTAAAACACCTCCTGGCTTTTCCAGGAACACCACCAAAACTCAGGGAACAACTTGAAGACACCATGTCTTCCTCTAAGGGACATTCGCCCTTCAACAACAACAGTGAACACCTTGGTTCACAATAAACCCGGGGAAAATTTACCCTCTGCCTCATATCCACAAAATAACTCTCTTCATACTCTCTCTCTAACTTATAAACACTTGTTTCTACCCCTTTACAACCCCCTACTCCCATTACTCTCTTACTACCCCTTACTGTCTCTATATTCTCATCACTACTATTAATTTTCACTGTATCACCTTTAAATACCTCGTTTTCAACTATCTTACCACTACTACTTGTTAATTCATTTTTATAACTATCACTTACCTCGTTAATTATTTCATTATTTTTCGTCATCATATCATCATTATTCTCACCTGTATTGACACCAATGTCGTCTGTTACTTCGTTATTTCCATTTGCACTTAACTTGTCATCGATTATTTTATCTGTACTTAAACTAATAGCACTATCTTGTCCATTATCAGGATCGCTTACTTGGTTTAGGTTACTTTCTTTATTTTCTTTTAATTTATCTGTCTATCTGGTTTCCGCAATAATTTATCCCACTTTTTGTCCATCTCGTCAAACCATTTATTCATCATATCGAAACCCTTATCCATCAGTCCATCGAAATCATTTTCCCCCTTTCATCCAAACATTTCTTTATCTCATTGCACATCATCATCATCCTATTCACCATATGCATCTTATAATCTGATTCACTCATATCATCATTACTTACCTTATTATCTGCTGCCTGATCGTCTTTATTCTCGTTAAATTGATCTGTCTCTCTACCATTTTCTACTATCACTACACTATCATCATTCACTGTCTTATTTTCTACCTTTATCACTTCAACTATTTTACCTTGATTATTTGTCATCTCACTACCAATAATAGTATCATCACTATGCCTTTTAATTGCAGCGAATATTCCCTCTTCTTGTTCTTCCATTCGTCTCAAATTATCATCCCCATGACACCACTCATCCTCCGTCATTTTATCCGCAATACTTCTAAATTCGTATTCCCATTCGTCCCACACAAAATCTATATCGTTTACTTGTTCCTTAGCCATTTTAATCAATTAATACTTAATCATTACTTACAATACAAACATGAACAAATAATAACCTCCTCAGCACTTTACATTACTACAACATCATACCTATATTTATTTATATTTTATTTTGTTACCTTAAACAACCATTCTGTTCTTCCGAGTAGGCCTATATTTACATAACTTTAATTATGTAAATGTCTGCTGTTCGAGCACCAATTGTAAAGTTAACTTCTTACTTACAATTTTACTTTACATTTGTTTACTAAAAATCATCTGTGTGTGCGACTATTTTTGTGTCGCCATCTTTAATTTCTGCCAACTGTATTATTTCTTACTTACCCGAAGTTAAGCCAAGGTCCTTTCTAGGCGTATTTGGAAGACAGAATAGGATTATTTTAGTAAATGAATTGATTATTTGTTCACAAATACTATTACCTTTTATTACAGTAGTTTCATCAACAATCATACATTAAACTTTCCCTTAAAACACAAAGAAAACATTTGTTCATTCATGAACCATTAATCTAACATGATTAATAAATTTTTTCCTTTTATATTATAAACGCAAATAGAATTGACAATTAAATCATTTATCAAAATCATCCACAATGAACCCACAAACCAGCATTTCTTAGATATTAATTAGGTACCTCCACACACACACACACACACTCATGCATTTTGAATTAAATGGAATAAATCCAATTGTAGTCCCAAGCCACGTGTTTGTTAACCAAATACACTGTACTCACCGTCTATGGCTTTTTTCCGTGATGTTTTTTCCAGTTTACATGTTTCAAGGCACTTGCCTCATCATCAGAACTTATAAAATCAATCTGTACTACGGCGCGTGTTGTCTTGCAAGGCACACCGAACATTTTTAAAGCGAATTTATGTACATAGTTTAATTGCCGTATTGTGTTTTTAATATTTTGACAAATGTCATTATTTATGACATAGATTGATTTTATAAGTTCTGATGATGAGGCAAGTGCCTTGAAACATGTAAACTGGAAAAAACATCACGGAAAAAAAGCCATAGACGGTGAGTACAGTGTATTTGGTTAACACTCATGCAGTTTCACACGGTACATTCTTTTTATTTTTGGATTCCCCTTTTTGAGCTCATATTTTTTATGTATACATATATGTAATTTAGATGACCATTTTTATTATTTATTTAATTTGGATTTTATTTATATTTGTCTGTTACTTATCTGACCATCCTCCAAACGACTCCCCTTATTCCACGCACTCCCGTTTACTCCTTACATTTCACTTTCTTTCACAGTTTTTTCTTCTTCTTTTAAACAAAATAACAGTTACTCCAATCTAAATAACAAGGACGAGACGAAAACTGTGCTCAGCCGGCGGACGCACGAACGGCTCGCGTCCGTTGTCCTTAGATGTTCATGGCCGACTGCCTTTGTTCTCAACGCAGAACGCTGTCGATGCTGCATCCACGCCTTACATTCCAAGTGACGTTTTGCACTGACGTCATATGGCGTGACCTCTCACTTACATAGGTCACGTAGCTAAAAATAACTGTTCCTCATGCATCTGGAGTTGACCTTGACACTATTTCACTCCTTTCATATTCCGTCGTTATAATTTGTGAATAATATTTTACAATTATTATTTATTCTTTTGTTTCCAATAAAATTTTCCCTTATTATTTGTATTTATGTTTATGTCTCCCAAAATATTAGGTGGGCTGAATTGTACCGTTACAATTGTGTACAGAACTATCCTCAACTTACACATCATCTTATAAGGTAAATGAATGTCATGAACTATGGTCCCATGAATCATTCTGTTTATGTACTTTTCTTGAAACAGTGGTAATGCACATAAGACAGGATTATTTTAAATACGTGTAGTTTTATGTATTCTAATGGCATGATTCTGAAATTGTGGATGGAGACCCACTGATGGAAAATATTTTTGGTGAAATTTAAACAGTGGCAAGCAAAAATATTATTGAGCTGTATTAACTTTTAATTTGAATAAAGAAAGGATGTGAACACTTTACACGTTATTGAAGAGCAATTGTGAAATGTGACTTCCAGTCTCTGGAACTGTTTTCCAACAATTAAAATGTGATGTAAAAGCTTTGGCTCAAAAGCAGTTTTGTTGAAAAAGATTTTTTAAATATGAATTTGCCATCAGGAGAGGAGGATGTGCTGAGACAACTGTCATATGACCCATTAATAAAACCATCATTTCATGTCACTAGTGTTAATACCATTGTGCTGTGAAATGTACAAAACATTTCCTCAGGTTTATTATTTTGTGTTATGATATTTGAAAACATAAAGACTATCTTTTGTATTAACATGGTTTTATCATCAACAGTTTTCATAAACTATTAAAGCAGGCATAATCTTCCTCCTGAAAACTGTAATATAAAAACTGAAATTTTGATTTTTTCATCCAATTTTTATTATAAAACAAGAAACTCAGTTCTTAACAATGTGAAGACCAACTGTGTAATATTGCACCACCAGTGGTCTTGGTATTTTGACAGACGGCGCACATTTACACCACTCACTTTTCAATGCTTTCAAACGCTTCGTGCCTTACTATTATGTCACAGAACGAATACAGAAGTTTTATTTGACATTTTAGTTCATGTTTCTGCCATCAGATTACAGTACTGACTGAAGAAAAGAGTTTTTAGGAAATCATTTGTACAGTTGGCAAGCATCATGACTTTGTTTACATTTTGCGTGTTCAAGGTGTGGTTTTTGTTTGCATGAGGTTTGCGGGTTTTCTGAGGTTAATTCGTGTTTATTTTGCACATGTTATTGATAGTAGTGAGTGTGTTTGTTTTAATTACTATATTATTAGTTACAAAATCGATAAACAATATTTGACAGAATTTTTTTGGTTAAAATTATACGAAACATATTTTTAAACAGCTTCAGATGCAATATATAAAATCAATTATTATGAGTAATTTCATAAGGGAAAAGTGTAGTATATTTTTTTAATATTAAATTGTATTAAATATGTATGAATGTTTAAACAAAAGTGCTTTTTTTTTTTAAAAAACTGCTGGTCATAGGGGATGGTCTATGTACAATTGCCATGGTACTAAAACTGTTACACTTATGTTTAATCCAAATGTGGTTGGCATTTTTAACTATGTTTTTTATATTGAAAATGTACTGTTGATGTGGGTTAATTATGTATGTATATGTATGATAACAGTTTTTCTCAGTAGTAGATATAATTTGTTATAATGTGTCTTGAAATTCTAGTAATGAAAGTTCTTATTTGCATTAAAATATATATGTATTGTTAAACATAATGTTGTGTGTGTTTTTTTTGTGGAGTTTATGTTTTATGACATAATCTGATTATATTCATATTGTTACGGTGATTGGCTAGATCGTGAACTTATAATGGCAAATAAATCATGCCAGAGAATTGTTCATAACTTTTTAACATTGCTTTTGTTCAACAAAGACAAGTGTACACAGCAATTTTGTGTGCTTCACCAGGGGTGCAGAAATTGTTCAGATCCCTGACATTTCCCCCAAACACAATTTTCTCAGTAGGATATTTTCCCCAAAACTAACACGAGGGTTTCTTATGCTTTATCAACAATTTATTGTATGTGATGAATGATAAAAAGAGAAGTACTAAAATACAGGTTGCAGACACTTAATTTACTCAAAAAGTGATCTTATGAGACGAAACGAGATGCACACATTGGTAACAACAATGCCTTATCGCTCCGTCCCTTGCCTGTCGCAGCTTGATTCTATGAGTCATTGCTCGCGAGGAATGATATTGCTATCTCTGTTCTCATTAGGGTAAATGTTTCTTTTCAAAACTTATTTTAAAGATTAATTATTCTAGTTAATAATTGTAAAAATGATGTGAATACATCAGTTGATATTTGCTTCGTGATTTCTATTTTTTGTCAATGATAAAAGTTTCCCCGAACCACGTTCGCACATTTGGACATATTCTGCACCCCTGTACTTCACTACCACAATAAGTAACAAATGTCAAATCAGGTACAAATGTACTGTACACGCATAGTAAGTAACAGCAAACAGTTTACATTAATTACTGCTGATCAGTAGACACACACTGAATCGAAACTCGCAGCAACTGACGTATCAATTCACAGTACGCACTTCACTGCGTGTAGCTGTATTTATAGCGGACAGTAACAGTATAATAACAATTGCACACGATTGCCAGTACAGAAAAGTAGAATCTGGTGGGCAGGGTATGTTAGAGACATCCACATTAAAGAAAATTTTTATGGAGAGACCTGGTGGGTTGGCCCAGAAAATGCTCAGAGTAGCGCTAAATATCGGTATTGAGAACCATACATGACTTCCATGTTCCTAGATTTCTATTTAAAACCATTTTCGAAATGAAATATTGCCATAAAAATTACTTCTTTCTACTTCTTGCTTCAGCCTTAACCACAGTACTGTGGTCACTAACGTATACCACCTCACGTTAGTGCGCTTGATTTTCACTGATGATGGCAGTCGATAGCACTGCCAAAACGTCTGGTTTTGCAAAAGACATTGGACCACAGCCAAACAGCCTGGGAAGGAATTTCAACAACAAACTATTTCTTTGATAACGTAGTACACATAAATATATAAAATTATCCCATCCCCCTTCAACTATCATTTTCATTTATAGAAAATTACCCCTCCTCCTTCAACTACCCTCTTCATTTATAGGTATTTCATCTACCTTTCTACTGTGGTTTATTATGACTTTCTTTTCTGGATACTTTATCAAAATTAAGTACTTTACTTTTCTTAAAACATAAAACGTTGCAGGTAAACTACCCCTTTCCCTTAACTGATCTTTACCAAAATCAATAGGCCTTGAGTCCTCTATAACTCAGGCACATGTCCAAAAAATTATTTGATTCTGTTTGAATTTACAGCAGGTATCGTTCGTCATAGAAACATTACTCTTGTTAAAACATAAAACGTTGCAGGTAAACTACCCCTTTTCCTTAACCGATCTTCACCAAAATCAATATGCCTTGAGTGCTCTACAATTCAGGCATGTATCAAAAACTTATTTGATTCTTGTTGGAATTTGCAGAGTTGTCGTTCGCCACAGAAAAAATTCTACACACAGACACTTATTGAAAAATGAGTTTTCTTCATGTTTTGAGGGTAGTACAGTCAGAATCAGCTCTATCTTGAACACAATTTTTTTTTTGCCATCACTATACTTCCATTTCCTTTGGAACATGGAAATAAAAAAAAAACTATTACCGGTTGCTGAAGAGTAGTTGTTGACTGTCTGGAAGGAGCAAACAGCTAAGACCTGCTGTGTAAAGCGCATCTCGTAGTCCACACATGTTGTTTATCTCCACTGATCCTTTCTTAAGCTTCTTCATTCCGAACTGGTAAAATCGTTGTGAAATCTTCACTTGAACTTAACTCTGGGAACTCCACTTTCTCCATCACTTACTTATACCTCTTCTTCAGTTCCGTTTTGCTGTTTTAATTGTTCCCAAGTCTTGTGTGTAATATCCTCTTGAGTAACTTTTTGCTTTTCCTGTGACTAGTGTGTTTATACCTCCAAGTTCTTCTGTTTCTGTACCTCCAATATGTCGTTTTGTGTACTATCAAAGGACAAATGGAAAAATTTTTTGGTGACCCTTAGAAGGGATGTGTAGTGAAAACTCTGTGATGTATGTTCCGCCTGAGCCACGCTGTGATGTTCGGCAGCTGCTCCCGCTGTTCATGGCATACTGCAGTCCTCCATCGGTATGTAGAGCCCGGTGCCATCCAGGCTATGTCCATCACTGGTTCATCACAGGGCAAGAAAGCGAAGAAAGTCCATTCTTCTTTTCTTCTTGTTTCTTCTAGCAGTGCTCTTTTCATGCGCTGACAGGTTGGTGTGCCATGAGCATATCAGAGTGCTGCTGATCCCTGATTGGCTCACTGTGAGCTCGTCAGGTGTCACGTGCCGCCAGGTGTTCGCGGCTGGTACCGGGGAGCAGATGTTTGCCTCGCTGCTTGCACAGTACTTGTAGATAATTTCTCCTCTCCAGAAGCTTTTCCAGTGTCTTCCCTTTCTTCTACTCACAAACAAACACAGGAATCTCTGTGGTGACCACAGTTTATTTTCCAGTCACCTCATCTGATGTTACATAAACAGTACATCATCATCCTGTTGTCCCTTTGCTTCTCTGTCTCATATATGCAGAGTTGCTCTTCTCCTCTGCACCTCTTGACTCTCCCTTCAGCCATTGTCACCTGTTTCATTGAATTGTTGGCTGACTCTACTGTTTCAACCATGCAAAACTTTGTGTATTTTCTTGGCCAACTTTTGTGCCTCTTAAATTAACTATAACATAACATCCATAATGGTGTGCCAATAATCATATCGAGAATATATGCAGTCAATTCTTTGTAGCTAAAAGTGAGGAAACCTTGGCATATATGTACGTTAACACTTTGACAAAGTTTCCAGTTAGAGTCTGCATGGTAAAGGAACAAATTGAGGCCAGAGATGGCACACTACATCACTGCACACGATGTGTTAACTGTAAATGTGGCTGGTTTATCTTCAGTCAATCTCTTAACACTTGGAGGACCAACGGCGTAATATTGGGCTGCCAGTGGACTTGGTATTTTGACAGATGGCAGACATTTACGCCACTCACTTTTCAATGCTTGGAAACGCTTTGCATCTTACTATTACACCACAGAATGAATGCAGATGTGTTATTTGACATTTTAGTTCTTGTTTCTGCCATCAGATTGCAAGCGTCATGATTTTGTTTACATTTTGCGTGTTCAAGGTGGAAGTTGCGATTTTTGTTTATGTGAGATTAGCGGGTTTTATGAGGTTATTTCGTGTTTATTTTGTATTTTATTGATAATAGTGTGTGTGTTTGTTTTAATTATTATATTATTAGTTACAAAATGGATAAATAATATTTGACAGAATTTTTTTGCTTAAAATTGCACGAAACGTATTTTTAAACAGGGTTCAGTTTGCAATATATAAAATCAATAATAAAAATGTTACAAGTATTTTCAAAAGAGGAAAGCCTGGGAAAAAGTGTGGTATAATTATTATTTTTTAGTATTAAATTGTATAAAGTATTTATGAATGTTTAAACAACAGTGCTTTAAAAAAAAAAAAAAAAAAAAAAAAACGCTGGTCATAGGAGATGGCCTGTGTACAAACGCCATGGTACTCAGTGTTAACAGGTGGTCTTATGAAGCATGAAGACTGTCTGCTGTTTGTAATTTTTACTCCTCCAATTGCTGCATTCACACTCTTCTCTCTGTTATTTAATCTCCCAAAATTCCTGCTGGATTATGCCCACATTTGCAGTACGCAGTTATGTATTTTTAGTACATGCACCTTGTTTCTTTTTACAGGCTGAGATGCACTTTGTGTTTTTGCTGTTCCTCCAAATGATTTTCCATATTTTGGCAGAATTATTTTTACTATCTTCAGGCAGATTCTTTCTTAATATCTTAGGCTGGAATAGTTTTTTTGTAAGCAGGTCCTATATTTACACTGCTGTGGTAGTTAAAAGGCATGTCGTATTAAGTAGTCAACTTGTCTGCTGGACTCAACCTGAAAAAAGGATAAATCATATCACATATGATACTATCATATCATAAATCATATATTAGTGATACTGTTGTTGTTAAAATATTGTGGAACATTATTTTACTTAAAATGTCCTAAATTAATTAGCTGCTGTTAATTTGCAGAATAATTTGTCAGATACAGAAATTGTTGAGAATGAAGCAGATATCTCGGGAGAAAAAAGTGGTTTATTCATTCCTGCTGCAGAGAGAGATCGAAGATTTTTGAAAAATTTCCAGACGAGATAAAACAGGAGAGCATTAAACAAGAGTTGCCAGATGATCCGTTACCAGAAGAGGTACCGTATTCTGTTTAACAAATTTGATTGTATTGTGTCATTACCGATATTTACACTCCCTCCAACACAAACACACACAGTGTCTGTCTCTATGTTGTGTTTGTTTTTAGAAATACACAACATTGCATTTACAATCACATAAGGCTCATATAGATTCACAATACCATTCCCTTGTGTACTGTTTACTTAAAAATATTTGATCATTGGCATACAAAAATATCCATACCTTAACTAATGTCTTCAGAAGCCAAATGAATAAATGTCATGAACTAAGGATTTTTGTTCATTGTGTTTGTGCAACTTTGTGAAAACAGAAAAGCTATAGGCACATGCCTTATTAATAGAAAAATTGTATATGTACATATGGTCACTCGTGCATGTGTGTGTGTGTGTAGGCTTATTGTAGGCTGTCAAAATGTTGTGCATATATCTGGGTGTTTGATTTATTAAACTGCCCTGAATTGAATTCAGTCAGAGTATAGTAATTTTACAGTAGCATTTAAAATATTGTTTTTGTTTCCAATGGCTCAGTTTGGGTCATACGCCATTCTTGATCTAGCTTCCCAATAAAGACCAGGTAGGTCTTTTTTTATTCTGTCTTTCTTTATCCAGTTTTTCACAGACCAGGAGGTGGTCCTTGTCCATTTTGCTTCCAGGGCCTTCACAAAGAGTCCACATCCCAGAAGGGAGGATGTTGATCCTGTTGAGGTGCCCTGCTAAGCAGTCGTCTCCTATGGCGATGTGGAAATTGGCACCCGATGTTCTTCTTGGAAGTTCTTTGTTCTCAGTGTAGAGACTAGATTTATTTTCATATAGTTTGCCTTTCAAGTCTTCTTTGGTTCTGTGATGGAAGGAAGTCTGGCAACGTTGGTTAGGTTGTTTAATCCTTCTATCTATTGTACTAAGTCTCAAAGGTTTCTGTTTTATAGAGGTGCCCTTTTTAGCCAACTCGTCCGCTGCTTCGTTGCCCTTCAGTCCTGTGTGTGACAGAACCCACAGTATTACCACTCTGCAAATATTATTTTTAACTGTCTTGTACTTATCTCTGATGGACTGTATTATGATGCCCTTGGATGAGTCATTATTTGTAATGGCCTGTATAGCTGATTTTGAGTCTACCAGAATTATAGAATCCTTTCTCAGACAAGGTCTCATCAACAGTAGGAAGCTTATTAGCCAACGCTGCTGGTCATTTAGCACTACCCAGGGGACACGTACAGCTTAAAGTATGCTGCGGACGCAACCAACTTTGTCACCTGCATTTAAAATGTGTGTAATAAAGTTTTGCAGAAGAAAATGACAGTTGTGCTGCTGGAAGACAATTCAGTACAAGCGAGGATTGTGTTAATTTTTGGCAAAAACTAAAGGATATTCTCTTTAGTGACAATAATAGAAGATATACCAGAATAATAAAATGCTCACAAAGTATTAGTATTTTTTTTTATGATTATCTTTTGCATTTTTTTCTTTTGTAGAAAGTGTTTTAGTTTAATTAAATTATTTTTAATTGGCAGTGTTTGATAAGTGTCTGCCGAAGACTTTGACCGTATCATATCCATCCAGATCTGTTTGCTGGTTTATGATGGTATTATGAATTTTATATCTTAACATTGTAACGTCACAGAACGTTCCATAAAAAGAAATCATTTATATAGTAAGTTAGCATAGGAGGAAAGTGAAGTGAACAGTATCGAACCCAAGTAGTCCCAAAAAATTGTGTAATTTTGTATAATAATTATTTCTATCAACTTGAAAAAACGACCAAACTATGACTAAGACAAAACCCCATATATATTATTAAAGTGAATAAGAGTGAAAAAACCATAAGACACTATAAGAGAGAGAAATAATGTCACAATCTACCAGAATAAAGTCAATAATTGTTAAGTTTTATAACTATGAATATAGTATTAAAAACTATTTTTTGTGAATAAATGGACAGGATCCATCATTATATTATGTGATGTAAATAAAATAAATGTATTAAATGACTTAAATACATTATTAAAAAGAGTTTAAGTTAAAATAAAAATTGTATATTTGCAATGACAAAAAATATTAATGTGTTGGATTTGAGACCATACACCAAGATTTCATGAAAAAATCAATTATTATCAGATTTAAATAAAAACTATATGTAATTGTCAAGCAGACAATAGTGAACGATTTATCTTAAATAAAGGAAGCTGTCAAATGAATAAAAAGCAGCCAAAATAGCCAAAAACAGTGTTAACTAAAAACATGTAATAGGCATCTAATATTGTATAATTTATGAATCTAATGTTGCCAAAATGCAACCAAACTGTATTAGAAAGCTGTAATATGATATAAAGCAACTATACTAATATACCTGACCAACTTTAACATTGTAATAGTCAAGTCAGCAAAATATTTACTTATACCATGTATGGCTGAAGCCAATTATCCAGTACAAAAATAATCATATCTGGCAAAATACTTACATAATACTAACAAAAATAAGATAGAAAGGTACAATACATCAGAATACCTTAATAAGAAACAAACTCAGTTGAAAGTAAAGTCAATTCTAAAAGAATTTAACTATTTAGAGTGAGATTTGTCACACCATAAAAAATGACATCTCAAGACCAATCAATGATGCTATGTCATCTTCTGATAAATATAATATGTGTACAAAGTAACCAGGTATCACAAAAGATAGACAAAATAATAAACTCTGTGTGTATAGTGGTGAAATAGCACATATATTAAGGAAAAAGACTAATCATTGTATTAGAAAACTGACAAGAACCTAGGTCATGAGCAGAGGCCATATAAAATTGTATTTATTTGTGTTTTATTGATGTTAAAATTTGTTTATTTTGTTGTAGGAGAGTAGTAGTAGTAGATGTCCAGCTTGTGAAGGGAACTTTATAACTCCACAACAATTTTTATTATAAATATTGAGTTTTTAATGACTACAACTCAAGGTGAAGGTTGTAAATTGTAATGTTTGTTAGACTTAAGTTAATTAGATACCAATCATATTTAGTATCGCTAGATTCAGTAAAAAACAAGGAATCTAAATACATTAATGGCATACAAATTGTAAGTACTAATGTGAAACTGTTTGATAAATACCAGTGTAAATTTTGAAATATCCATTGTATGAAGAATAAGAAATTCGTTCTAAAAGCTTCTACGGAAGTGAAAATTGTTCTATGACATTCCATTTCGTTTATTCTCGAACAATCTAGAAAGAATTTTTAAACAAATATACCGGAAGTCGATGAAAACAGTCATCCCGATTTAGTATAAAAGCGAGACAAAATTTGACCAAAACACACTTGAAGATTGAACTCCAGAACTGATGCATCTCACACAACACTGATCAACGCAGTTAAGGCGAAACCAAAGAGGCGAGAAATCGACAAGACACGGCAGGAAGGCTTTTTCCCGTACATAGACATACCCGACTGACTTAACCTCAACGAGAGTCGCCAAAAAATATCGCTGAAATAGAGCAGCGATACGGCAAATTTTAATAGAAAGCACGCAGCCAGAACGTCGACGGCCCAGGAGGGTCCCAAACATTTAATAGAGAACGAATTCTGCTGTGTTCGCATTGACTGACTAATGTGACAAATAATTCCCCCGAACGTAAACAAACTATACACTAGCCTTCCTCAACACTGCATGAGAATCAGCGCTGCGGTGGCAGATTTCTGAATCAACGCTAAACAGATGATTCGTAGTGGCGGCGTTTGAATGAGATTTTACTGCCAAACGTTTTGACAAAAAGTGCGGAAAAAGTAACGATCGCAAAAATTGACTTTAAATAGATTCAGTGTACACCCGAAGAGGCGAGATTGAGAAACTACCCGAAGGAAGTGTCCAGTGAGAGAATAAACGACCATTGGAACGTGAGTTACCAAAATTAAAGTCCTTTGTTACCTGGTTACATTTATCACACAGTTGTACTTTACACGCCACACATACACCTTCAAATCACTTAGTTTTTTCTTGTAAGGCATCTAATTGATATGTCTTGGTAGTTCAAAGGAGTCACGTCCTGAGAGTAAAGATTTTTCATATATTAAACTCATGCTTGTCAACTGAGTCAGAATCTGAAATACTAGCCGATACTTGATTGGACATATAAAAAATTGTCAGTAATAATAACTTGTAAAATTTTTTCTCTGCAATTTTATAATTTTTATGAATGATAGTCCTTCAGACGATTTGTTTGTTTTTAAAGAACCATTAAACTTAACTGATTTTTCAAAGCTAAACTGACTTGTTTAAATTTTTTCGTAGATTTAGAAATTTTATCAATCACATTTAATTTTTCTTGGAACAAACGTTTCCAAGTGGCGCCCACAAAAAGCATAGTTTTAAGTTGTGTTACAGGACTACATCACTGCAGAGGATCCAGTCAACAGAGTAAGTAACAAAAGTGCGCGGAGGTAACGCCCGACATTACAACACATTTTAAACAACACCCAATCACTTCTATTTGTTATAAATTGGCAGCCCAACTAGTGAGGCTTGAAAAAGACGGAACAAGCCCGGCAACTACCAACATATTAAAATGCCGCAACCAAAGGGAAAGAAGGTGAAGAAGACTGCGGAACCCGAGTTAAGTGTGGAAGACGGAGAGGCAGTACAGGTCGAGGAAACAGAATTAGAACCGCCCACACTAGAAATGGAAAGACCGGTACAAACGGCAGGCGAATTGGAGGAACAAACGGGAGAAGAACCCATACAAATGGTAGAACAGACAGAGAAACCCGAACCAGAAAAAATAACAGAGAGCGTAGACGTGAACGTAATAATGATGATGGCGATGCTCCAAAGAATGGAAGAAAATATGAATAGAAATAGACAGGAAGACAAGGAGGAGAATAATAAAAACAGACAGGAAGATAAAGAGAAATTAGACAAAAACATAGAATCTTTAAAGAAGGATATAACCAAGAAAATAGATGACAATGGGAAGAAACTAGAGATATTTCAGGAGGAGAACAAAAAAAATATAGAGTCCCTGAAAAAAGAAATTAGCATAAAATACGAAACAGTAAACAAAACGATCAATGATAATAAAATCGATAGTGATAGGAAGGTCGAAAACATGGAGAAACAGTTAGAAAGGTTACGGGAGAGAAACAATACACGTTTCGAAAGTATAGAGGAGCAAACAGTAGAGACCAAACAAGATGTTATAAATCTCGAAAACAGGGTAAGGCAGAACCAAGACGCCATCATGCAGGAGGTAGGAGAAGTCCAGCACATCGCTAACAGGCTGGACGAACAAATAAAATCTAACAAAAATAGTATACTGGAAATAGACCAGAGAGAGAAAAACCTGCAGGAAAGATTAGAGGCGCTGAGAGACACACCAATACTAAACACTCATACGTGTCATGGTGAAAACAGGGAAGTAATCAACTTCCAGGACTATCGACGAAACCCAATGGAATTTTTGGAAAGAATGGAGGAATTTATTGGGAGAAGTAGAGAAACAAGGTGGGACAGGATAAGAGAGATGCTTGACGAGACGTTTAAAAATACTAAGGATAACTGGTGGATAGCGGTACGACCCGAAATAACGAATTTAGCAGAGTTTAAGCGCCAGTTTAAGGAAAAGTATTGGTCAGAGACCGCACAAAACAGGGTAAGAATGGACATTTTCTATGGCAAATACGATGCGTCCTATGGACAGTCCCCGACGTCTTATTTCCTGGGAAAGGTATGTTTAGCACGGAAGTTGATACCGCCGATCCCAGAAGAATGTTTGGTAAGGCAGTTAGCCGGACATTACAGCTATGGGATCAAGGATGCCCAATTATACCAACAGATTAGCAAAATAGCCGATCTGGCCAAATTATTGGAAAATTGCGAATCCACAGGAAGGTTCCAGGATTACCAACCCCCCAATCGTAAGGTAGAGTACAACAACAATAATAACGGACCAAACCGGAATGGAGGTGGGAACAGTAATAATCTAAACACCAATAATCAGAATAATAATATCCCACCAAATGGCCGAAATGATACCAAACAGGGCCCAATTAACCGCAACTATCCGGGACCAAACAGAGGTAATTACACCGGGAATAACTACGGTAGGAACTTCCACCAGGGAAACGGTTATCGCGGGAATAATTATAGAGGAAGTAATTTTGGTCAACGTAATGGTTATCGCAACGGGGGAAACCAAGGAGGAAGCGATAGGAGAAACCAAAATGAGTACAGGCCCCAGGTAAATTATACAATGGCCAATAACCGACGGCCATATCCACCTAATGTACCCACTTACATGTTTTACCCACAACAGGCGCCAGGTAGCCAGGGTAACACGGCGAATAGCCAACCTATTAACGGTAATCCCGAGGTCAGGCCGGAAACACAGACGGGTCAGCAACCCAATGTTCCGGGAGACCGGGCCAATGAGACAGTGGCTCATTTAAACTAAACGCGGCAGTGAAAAAGGAAAACCGCCCTTCACTGAACCAATATTATGGGGTGACAATCGACGAACATAGACAGGACAAAGACGGGACTATATTAAGAATAAATAATTACCTTAAGGATATTAGAGAGGAGTTATTAGAAGAAGGTGACGATATCATTAAAAATAGCAACCAAGGGAACAATAGTATCGTGCAGATTAAAGCATATATCAATGGCATAGAAGCGATACTACTCATTGACACGGGGTCAAATGTGTCACTTATTGATAGCATTGAGTTAGAGCGGATTAAGCAAAATAGTAATTTACCAATACCCACTCTACCGATAAATAATATTGTTTTAGTCGGAGCAACGGGGAGGCAAAATAAATCAATAAAGAAACAGGTGTCATTAGAGATGACTAGTAATGGGGTAACAATACCAATAGGGTTATTAGTGGCGAGTAATTTACCCATGAGTATACTAATAGGCTGCGATATACTTAGGCCATACAATGCTGTGATAGATTTGGAAAGTAAGGTGATAACTTTTAAGACTAACAAGGGAATTTGGACCAATAATTTAATCGATGTCCAAGGAAGTGGTACAGACAATACACCTTATCAAGTGATAGTGAACCATTATTATTGTACCGATCGTCCAATCAATATGCCATTATATCAGGAGGAAAACCCAGAGTTGTGGTTAGAAAAATTAGAAGAAATACGGGATTTCCAAAGGACGAAAGCAAGGGGTCTGGTCAGCGAAAAACAGGCGGAACAATTGATCGAGGTATACAATCATTATAAACACATATTCTCTAACGCTCCAGGCAAAGCCAGAGATTATCAGTGCACCATAAAATTCAAAACTCCGGTGGAATTTAACAGGAAATCGTACCCGATCGCATACTCGCTAAAGAATGAAGTCAGGGAAGAATTGAACAGGATGATAGAGGACGACATAATCGAGTACAGTCATTCGCCCTTTACCAGCCCAATCATAGCGGTGCCAAAAAAGAACGGAAAGGTACGTATATGTCTCGATGCTAGGGAGATTAACAAAATGATTGTTAACGACCGCACTTCACCTGGGGAGATAGAGGAGATATTAAAAAAGTTCCACGGAATCAGATATATAAGCTCCTGGGATACGGTATGCGGATACTGGTAGATAGAACTCCACCCTGATAGTAGGAAATATATGGCATTCATATTCGAGGGCAGAAACTATCAGTTTAAGCGGTTACCTTTTGGCTTAATAAATTCTGTGGCGGTGTTTGTAAAGATAATGGACAGAATATTGGGGCAGGAAGTACTGAAGTTTACGACAGTGTACGTCGACGACCTACTGGTGACTTCAGCAAATTGGGACGACCATTGTAATAGGGTTGAACAGGTGCTACAGAAATTATCGGAGAATAATATCACCCTCAAATTAGACAAGTCCCAATTCATTGCAAATGAGGTGAAATTTTTAGGATTTAATTTAACAGAACAAGGGATTACTCCATCCAAGGAAAAGGTAGAGGCCATACAGAAGTTCCCCACCCCAAAGAATAGGAAACAGCTGCAGTCATTTTTAGGAATCTGCAACTATTATAGAAAGTTTCGGTCCAATTACTCAGAACTAACTGCCAGGTTCCAAAAGCAGTTATCAGCTAAAGACAAATGGACTTGGGGACCAGAGCAAGATGGAGTGCTCAATATAATAAAGGAAAAGTTTTTAGAAACAGTAATGTTGCATCATCCCGACTTTACAAAACCATTTTTTCTAAACTGCGATGCCAGTAACGTGAGTTTAGGTGCAGCCCTCTATCAGGAAGATCAGGACGGTAACCATTTAGTAATTAGCTTTGCTAGCCGCGTGCTGAACAGTTGCGAAAGAAACTACAATACTACCGAAAAAGAACTGTTGAGTGTAGTTTTCGCATGCGGTAAATTTAGGACATATATATTAGGGTACCCCATAACAGTTAGAAGCGACCACAAATCTATATCATTTTTAAAGCATTGTAAACTGAACCATGGAAGGCTGACTAGATGGGTTTTGGCCTTGCAAGAGTACAATATCACATGGGAATATATACCCGGCAAACAGAACGTAGCCGCCGACGTCTTATCTCGCGTCAATATACCAGACCAAACCTTTGACGGCGAAAAGGAACAATTAGCCAAGGTTTACCACATTATTAAGAGCAGGGAGGATTTAAAAAATATTTTGCACGAAATAAAGTCACAACAAGAGGCCGATCCGAAATTAGGAGATATTAGAAAAAGGGTACAGGAAGGCGATGAGGTCATAAACAGATTTTATTGTATACACGACGACACTTTGTTTATTAGGAATACCCCGCACCAGGAGAGTTGGAAATTAGTGATTCCACCAGCGATAGAGAGACCGCTAATAATCGACTATCACGAGAGGTACGGACATATGGGTGCCCTTAAAGTAAGGAAGGCATTGGAAGAGCAAACATACATCAAGGGAATGAATAAGAAGGTGCAACTGGCGATACGGTCGTGCGACATTTGTCAAAAAGTAAAGTGTGATAACGAGAGGAAGGAAGGGGTCATGATACCCATATTATCTACCGAAAAATTGGAAAAGGTATTTCTCGATATCTGCGGACCCTTTCCACGCAGCGGTGGGAGACACCGATATAAATTTATCATAATCATTTTCGACCACTTTAGCAAGTATACAAAGCTATACCCAATAACTAGGGCAACGACCAGGAAAATAATAGACATAATAATCAAGCGTTATATAATGGAAGTGGGCCGACCGTATTCTATAATTACGGACCACGGTACTCAGTTTAGGGGAAAACTTTGGAAGGAAAGCTTGGGAGAACACGGAATAAAAACGTACAAGACGTCCGTATATCACCCGAATAGTAACCCAGCCGAGAGAGTGTTAAGGGAGGTAGGACGGTTGCTAAGAACATACTGCCATAACGAGCAGAAAAGATAGCATGAATATGTAGCCTCTACCGAGGATTTTCTCAATTTCTCGCATCACAGTACCATCGAGATGTCGCCATATACGGTTATGTTCGAAAGACCCCCACCACGAGAGATAAAAGAAATTATTAATTTTCCCGACGAACCCGCATACCAATTTGAAGGGGCAAAATTTTATAATAAGGTGTTAGAAAAAACGGAACAGCAGCGGAAAAAATATATCAAATCACAGCCTAAGGCAATTAAATATGAGGTAGGTGAAAAGGTGTTAGTTAAAAATAGAGAATTGCCCAGTGCTATACAAGGCATAACGAGGAAATTGCTACTCTTATATACAGGGCCTTTCACGATAACCAGGGATAATAAAAACAATACCTACGAGGTAACTGACACAATTAGGAACAAGGTAAAAGGTACGTATAACCAGACTTCATTAAAAAAGTACCATGATTAAAAAATCGCAAGTCGAATACTCAATCAGTGACCAAGTACCATGACCAAAAACCAAAGTCAGATACAGCACCATAGAGAAGGTACCTTGACTAAACATGTCAACGTGAATTTTTTAACTTAGCCATAATTAGAAAGGAGGTAGAGATTTTTAAATAAATATATAATGATTATTATAAATAATATTACGAGATGGACACATTCCACCATAGGCAAGATTTATTTCCAATAGCCATGTCAACGTATATTTACCAGCTTACCCGTACTTAGAAAAGGAGAGAGATTATTATAAATAAATATTACGAGAAAGACACTTAGTAAAGGAGAAAAGAGGGAGAAATACTGTCATATATTTGATACTAAATGGAAAGGATAAATGATAAATGAAAAAAAAAGGGAAAACAGTGTGTTACATAAGGAGGTAATGATGAATATGAATATAGCTATTAACATTGAATGATTTTAAACGATAATTTTAACCTGCGGAGAACGATATATTAATATAATTGTGAATTAATCAGAAGAGTTTAAGAAAGGGAATTTATGTGTAGGAGCCTATGATCTTTGAATATTGTATTTTTTTATTATTATTATTATTTGTTGCAAAGGTGCAATTATTATTTTCTGAACAGGGATGTGTTGCCTCTGATTTCAGTAGTTATAGACAGGAAGGGACAGAGAATGTATGCCATAGCGAGCCACTCTGACTCCCAACCCTCTATGTAAGTTAGGGAATTGATAGGGAATTATATCAAAGATTAATTATAAAACATCAAGGTAAAAAGGAAATGAATAGGTGATACGACAAAGAACGAACTAGGAATATTGAGTTGGATTAATATATTAAAGGAGTAGTACAGGAATTTAATTATAAGATAAAAGAATGAAATATAAAGAAGCTAATAAAGGGTTATTATAGAGATGATAATTTCATCAAAACCAAAGATATGTTTTTCCAAAATTATCAACTTTAACGGTGAGGCATATGTAACGTCACAGAACGTTCCATAAAAAGAAATCATTTATATAGTAAGTTAGCATAGGAGGAAAGTGAAGTGAACAGTATCGAACCCAAGTAGTCCCAAAAAATTGTGTAATTTTGTATAATAATTATTTCTATCAACTTGAAAAAACGACCAAACTATGACTAAGACAAACCCCCATATATATTATTAAAGTGAATAAGAGTGAAAAAACCATAAGACACTATAAGAGAGAGAAATAATGTCACAATCTACCAGAATAAAGTCAATAATTGTTAAGTTTTATAACTATGAATATAGTATTAAAAACTATTTTTTGTGAATAAATGGACAGGATCCATCATTATATTATGTGATGTAAATAAAATAAATGTATTAAATGACTTAAATACATTATTAAAAAGAGTTTAAGTTAAAATAAAAATTGTATATTTGCAATGACAAAAAATATTAATGTGTTGGATTTGAGACCATACACCAAAATTTCATGAAAAAATCAATTATTATCAGATTTAAATAAAAACTATATGTAATTGTCAAGCAGACAATAGTGAACGATTTATCTTAAATAAAGGAAGCTGTCAAATGAATAAAAAGCAGCCAAAATAGCCAAAAACAGTGTTAACTAAAAACATGTAATAGGCATCTAATATTGTATAATTTATGAATCTAATGTTGCCAAAATGCAACCAAACTGTATTAGAAAGCTGTAATATGATATAAAGCAACTATACTAATATACCTGACCAACTTTAACATTGTAATAGTCAAGTCAGCAAAATATTTACTTATACCATGTATGGCTGAAGCCAATTATCCAGTACAAAAATAATCATATCTGGCAAAATACTTACATAATACTAACAAAAATAAGATAGAAAGGTACAATACATCAGAATACCTTAATAAGAAACAAACTCAGTTGAAAGTAAAGTCAATTCTAAAAGAATTTAACTATTTAGAGTGAGATTTGTCACACCATAAAAAATGACATCTCAAGACCAATCAATGATGCTATGTCATCTTCTGATAAATATAATATGTGTACAAAGTAACCAGGTATCACAAAAGATAGACAAAATAATAAACTCTGTGTGTATAGTGGTGAAATAGCACATATATTAAGGGAAAAGACTAATCATTGTATTAGAAAACTGACAAGAACCTAGGTCATGAGCAGAGGCCATATAAAATTGTATTTATTTGTGTTTTATTGATGTTAAAATTTGTTTATTTTGTTGTAGGAGAGTAGTAGTAGTAGATGTCCAGCTTGTGAAGGGAACTTTATAACTCCACAACAATTTTTATTATAAATATTGAGTTTTTAATGACTACAACTCAAGGTGAAGGTTGTAAATTGTAATGTTTGTTAGACTTAAGTTAATTAGATACCAATCATATTTAGTATCGCTAGATTCAGTAAAAAACAAGGAATCTAAATACATTAATGGCATACAAATTGTAAGTACTAATGTGAAACTGTTTGATAAATACCAGTGTAAATTTTGAAATATCCATTGTATGAAGAATAAGAAATTCGTTCTAAAAGCTTCTACGGAAGTGACAATTGTTCTATGACATTCCATTTCGTTTATTCTCGAACAATCTAGAAAAAATTTTTAAACAAATATACCGGAAGTCGACGAAAACAGTCATCCCGATTTAGTATAAAAGCGAGACAAAATTTGACCAAAACACTTGAAGATTGAACTCCAGAACTGATGCATCTCACACAACACTGATCAACGCAGTTAAGGCGAAACCAAAGAGGCGAGAAATCGACAAGACACGGCAGGAAGGCTTTTTCCCGTACATAGACATACCCGACTGACTTAACCTCAACGAGAGTCGCCAAAAAATATCGCTGAAATAGAGCAGCGATACGGCAAATTTTAATAGAAAGCACGCAGCCAGAACGTCGACGGCCCAGGAGGGTCCCAAACATTTAATAGAGAACGAATTCTGCTGTGTTCGCATTGACTGACTAACGTGACAAATAATTCCCCCGAACGTAAACAAACTATACACTAGCCTTCCTCAACACTGCATGAGAATCAGCGCTGCGGTGGCAGATTTCTGAATCAACGCTAAACAGATGATTCGTAGTGGCGGCGTTTGAACGAGATTTTACTGCCAAACGTTTTGACAAAAAGTGCGGAAAAAGTAACGATCGCAAAAATTGACTTTAAATAGATTCAGTGTACACCCGAAGAGGCGAGATTGAGAAACTACCCGAAGGAAGTGTCCAGTGAGAGAATAAACGACCATTGGAACGTGAGTTACCAAAATTAAAGTCCTTTGTTACCTGGTTACATTTATCACACAGTTGTACTTTACACGCCACACATACACCTTCAAATCACTTAGTTTTTTCTTGTAAGGCATCTAATTGATATGTCTTGGTAGTTCAAAGGAGTCACGTCCTGAGAGTAAAGATTTTTCATATATTAAACTCATGCTTGTCAACTGAGTCAGAATCTGAAATACTAGCCGATACTTGATTGGACATATAAAAAATTGTCAGTAATAATAACTTGTAAAATTTTTTCTCTGCAATTTTATAATTTTTATGAATGATAGTCCTTCAGACGATTTGTTTGTTTTTAAAGAACCATTAAACTTAACTGATTTTTCAAAGCTAAACTGACTTGTTTAAATTTTTTCGTAGATTTAGAAATTTTATCAATCACATTTAATTTTTCTTGGAACAAACGTTTCCAAGTGGCGCCCACAAAAAGCATAGTTTTAAGTTGTGTTACAGGACTACATCACTGCAGAGGATCCAGTCAACAGAGTAAGTAACAAAAGTGCGCGGAGGTAACGCCCGACATTACAACACATTTTAAACAACACCCAATCACTTCTATTTGTTATAAATTGGCAGCCCAACTAGTGAGGCTTGAAAAAGACGGAACAAGCCCGGCAACTACCAACATATTAAAATGCCGCAACCAAAGGGAAAGAAGGTGAAGAAGACTGCGGAACCCGAGTTAAGTGTGGAAGACGGAGAGGCAGTACAGGTCGAGGAAACAGAATTAGAACCGCCCACACTAGAAATGGAAAGACCGGTACAAACGGCAGGCGAATTGGAGGAACAAACGGGAGAAGAACCCATACAAATGGTAGAACAGACAGAGAAACCCGAACCAGAAAAAATAACAGAGAGCGTAGACGCGAACGTAATAATGATGATGGCGATGCTCCAAAGAATGGAAGAAAATATGAATAGAAATAGACAGGAAGACAAGGAGGAGAATAATAAAAACAGACAGGAAGATAAAGAGAAATTAGACAAAAACATAGAATCTTTAAAGAAGGATATAACCAAGAAAATAGATGACAATGGGAAGAAACTAGAGATATTTCAGGAGGAGAACAAAAAAAATATAGAGTCCCTGAAAAAAGAAATTAGCATAAAATACGAAACAGTAAACAAAACGATCAATGATAATAAAATCGATAGTGATAGGAAGGTCGAAAACATGGAGAAACAGTTAGAAAGGTTACGGGAGAGAAACAATACACGTTTCGAAAGTATAGAGGAGCAAACAGTAGAGACCAAACAAGATGTTATAAATCTCGAAAACAGGGTAAGGCAGAACCAAGACGCCATCATGCAGGAGGTAGGAGAAGTCCAGCACATCGCTAACAGGCTGGACGAACAAATAAAATCTAACAAAAATAGTATACTGGAAATAGACCAGAGAGAGAAAAACCTGCAGGAAAGATTAGAGGCGCTGAGAGACACACCAATACTAAACACTCATACGTGTCATGGTGAAAACAGGGAAGTAATCAACTTCCAGGACTATCGACGAAACCCAATGGAATTTTTGGAAAGAATGGAGGAATTTATTGGGAGAAGTAGAGAAACAAGGTGGGACAGGATAAGAGAGATGCTTGACGAGACGTTTAAAAATACTAAGGATAACTGGTGGATAGCGGTACGACCCGAAATAACGAATTTAGCAGAGTTTAAACGCCAGTTTAAGGAAAAGTATTGGTCAGAGACCGCACAAAACAGGGTAAGAATGGACATTTTCTATGGCAAATACGATGCGTCCTATGGACAGTCCCCGACGTCTTATTTCCTGGGAAAGGTATGTTTAGCACGGAAGTTGATACCGCCGATCCCAGAAGAATGTTTGGTAAGGCAGTTAGCCGGACATTACAGCTATGGGATCAAGGATGCCCAATTATACCAACAGATTAGCAAAATAGCCGATCTGGCCAAATTATTGGAAAATTGCGAATCCACAGGAAGGTTCCAGGATTACCAACCCCCCAATCGTAAGGTAGAGTACAACAACAATAATAACGGACCAAACCGGAATGGAGGTGGGAACAGTAATAATCTAAACACCAATAATCAGAATAATAATATCCCACCAAATGGCCGAAATGATACCACTCAGGGCCCAATTAACCGCAACTATCCGGGACCAAACAGAGGTAATTACACCGGGAATAACTACGGTAGGAACTTCCACCAGGGAAACGGTTATCGCGGGAATAATTATAGAGGAAGTAATTTTGGTCAACGTAATGGTTATCGCAACGGGGGAAACCAAGGAGGAAGCGATAGGAGAAACCAAAATGAGTACAGGCCCCAGGTAAATTATACAATGGCATTTTATAAATTAATTATACTAATTAATTTATAAAAGGCAACCCAGTAATTGCTCATTCTCTCATTCACACAGTATTTAAATTTTCCCCATAATTTAGAGCTCTTAAAATTTTGGTTTATGATAACGTTACTTGGCCTTCGGCGTCTCCTCCAACACGTGCCGCACTTCGTATGTTTTTGTCTGTTCACCACATTACTCACTGCACTTTTAGAATTTAATTTTATGTACTGTTGTGCGGGTGTTCGCACGTTAAATCACTTTGAATGCTACTTTTTACCACATTTTGAAAGTCTTGAAAAGATTTTCGGCTCACGAGCCTGTTGTGTTCATCCGGCTGCAGCCGCCGCTACGTAACAACCGACGCTGTACCCCCAGCATACAAGATGGCCACACTTCTTCTACATGTTCATCAACTTGCGCTGTGATTCGTTAACCAGAATCACGTGACACAATAATTAGTTGTCACGTGGTATCACTTGTGATGCGAGTCTGGGTATCATTATTCTGCGTTTTGGGGCTCGCAAAAAATTCGTGACAAAAACTATGGTTGGGCAAGCAGGTGCGCACTCATTCACACTCCTGAGTACCTGGAAAACTGTGCTTATTGCAGGGCGTATTGATAAAATGTGCGACTTGGTGCCCCGACAATGGATGTTTATTGTTCTAAACTGAGGCCCTGTTTGGGTAAACCTTGTGTGTTGCATTTACCATTACAATAAAGAAAACCCCTCAAATCTGTCCCGTTACAGCAGTGATTGGTTGATAATATGGAAATTCCAGGTTTGTTTCCCAAAGTCATGTAAAAATATGTTTCTTATTTCCAACTTTCAGCTTGTGCAGGTGAGTCTGTAATACTTGGGGTAATTAAACATGGCTGAAATGTTAGGATTGTACAATATTTACATTATATGCCATTCAACTCAAACTGACAATCTGTTTCTACTACACCGTTTTTGTGATTCAGAAGGGTGTGATATTAAACGTTGATTTAATTTTGTTATTTTGTTTGCAGCATATGTCCACTGATACAAGTATTTGTACAAATGAGGTTGTAATTAAAGAAATATATGACATAAATGACGAAAATGACTCTGTTAGTGATACAACAGATTCGCTGAGTGTATCGGAGTTACCGAGACTGAAGAAAGCGTATGAGAAAGAATCTGGTGAAAACAAGTTTGACATACAAAACAAATCTGTTAATGTGTCAGTTTCTGTATCAAACCATAAAACAACCGACGTTAATAAGTATAAGTGTGATAAATGTAATATGGCGTTCGCAACACGTGTATTATTGACAAGTCACAGATTCATTCATAGAGATTTTCAAACGTACCAATGTGATGTATGCGAATACATTGCGTCTTATCTGTTGTTAAAACACAAAAAGTATAGCAAGAAATACCATTGTACTGTATGTAATAAGGATTTCGAAAGTGCATGTCATTCGTTAAAACAAAAGTCAGATGATTGTGAAGAAAAACAGGACTCAAGTAAACGCAAGTTAAATGATTGTGGAAAAAAACGAAACCGAAGTAAGGAGAAGCAGTGTAAGACGAGGCAATGTGATATATGCAAGAAGACTTTTTCCAGAGGTTATTTACCTACACACAAATTAACTCACAGTGATACTAAAAACTTCAAGTGTAATGTTTGTGATAAGGCATTTAATCAGTTTCGTGGTTTGGCACTCCATAAATTTGTTCATACTGATATCGGAAAACGTCTTACGAGATATTATCAGTGTGATGTATGTAGTGATATTTTCAAAAGCGAATATGAGAGGCGGGTACACAAATTAGAATCCCACACAAAGCACCACATATGTAACGTATGCGGCAAGAGTTTCACTACATATTTTCATTTCCAAGAACACAAGTTGTCGGTGCCCGGGTGTAACACCAGTGAATTTCCAGTTGTAATACTTAGTGTTATAACACCTGTCCACAGTGTAATAACCTCTGGAAAGTAATCTCAATATTCTTACCATGCTTTCCACGCAATTTGTATCATGCCATGTGTGAAAAAATCCGCCTCATACTGATTTTGTTAACACTTTGAGACCTGCCCGTTTACAGTCCCTACAGACTGCTGTGTCCTGAGCATTTTTGTAAAAGTTTGAGGGCTAATAAAAAATTTGTCTCTTCACTTACATTCATTCTGTAAACAGTGCATTAAAGTATGTGTCTTCTGCTTTAAAATGATATTATATGTATATATATTGTAACAAAATCTCTAATTACAAAATAATAATTAATGATAATAAAAATTTAAAAAAGTTTTGTTTTCTGAAAAATATTTGTTTTCATGTTTTTTACTGTAGATATTTAATAAATCATTTTTGTAATTGTATTATGTAAAAATTTTAATCCTGTTGTGGTTGTTTCTGTTGTTATATCACTTTTTTGGAATAACTCCTGTGTTAATATAGTTATCTCCAGCACTAGTCGATAGACGGTTCTTCTTCTTCCTTCAGTATTCTCCTTATTTCTGGTAAATACCGCCTTTCGGATAGTCCGTGATCTTGAATTACCTTATTATTTATTATATTTATTAAATTGATAAATAAAATTCAACCAATTTGCAGAATTAAATGATTTATTAACAATTATAGGATATATCGATGGTTAATCGATTCTTAACAGCAATATCAACTCGTCTCTCAGGGCCGATCGATAAATTTTTTACATGTATATTGTATATTAATTATTTGGTTCTTTTAACGGTTATTTTATAAATAGCCAGAGAAGGGTAGGGCCATGAAAGTATAACACTTACAGTTAAAAGTCTTAAAATTAAAAATTACAAGGTTATTAAAGAATATTGAATGTTCATATATTATAAAATTTGAACCAGTGATGACTCGATGTTCATTTGGTCAAACTCGCATAGGATGCTGGGAAGACAAAGATGGCCGCCTGCCGACTGAGTAGGTTATACGTAGTTGCCTCGACAAATATTTCTAGCAATAAATGATGCTTTTTCACCGTTTCCTCATCTCAGCAATTGTGAATCTTCCTTCTGGTGTTAATTGAGTGTTACTTGTTCAGTGTTTAGTAGTTCAGTTTGTTTAAATGTGTGTGATAATGTCTAACTTCACTTTGGTTAAATAGGTTGCAACTAACACTTTTCATTTTGTTAGTAATAATTAATAGTGATGGTGTTAATTTAATAATTTAGTTCGATATTGTTCTGTTTTACTGTATTTTAATCGTGTTATGGTTTGTGCTCACTGATTCTAACATTTAAAGTCAAAATTTTAAAAGTTAAAAATTTTCACTGAATACTAGGTTTTTATATACCGCACGCCATTTCTGCTTCTTATATAGGTTAATAGGAGCAAAACCTCGTTCAAGTGTTCTCTACCACGTATAATAATTAACTGTTCTCATTTCCTTCGTCTCCTGCAATTCTTAGCCAATTTAATATGCATAATACATTGTTTCAATTTACTTTGGCTTCTGCTACATCTTTAAAAAGTACATTATATCACTGAATATATTTTCGCTATTATTTAATTTTATGAAATACTAAATACATAATCGGTTTCTTTAATTCATTTTGCTTAATTTGATATCAAATAATATAGTTTTACAGCACTTTTTATTAAAAATGCTATATTTCTTTCATTTTGGAAAAGTAGGCTTAAATTTTTATTTCCTGTTCTCCAAATATTAGCCATTTTATCTGTTATAATTATGATTATACTGAATCTCAGATTGATATAATTGTTTATCTTTCTTTAATTTCTTGCAATTTTATCCATTGATTATTGTTTTTAAATATAATTCATTAATCTATGACTCCCCCTCTGAAATTGTAGTTAATACATTTGCATTTTTACCTATCTTCTGACAATATCTTTTTAAAGTATAAATTACCTTATATTACTATGTGATGGGTTTATCTTGCATAAATTTCATTAGTTTAGTTGGTTTATTGGACTGGATTTGTCAATTATAATGTAGTTTAGATTTACCCTTTGGCCTATTTTTTATCTGATGTTACATACAAAGTTTGTAATAATACAGTTTGTTTATACTCTTTTCTGACTTTCTATTCTAATATAATATTCATTAATAATTCCTTATTTTACTACAATAACATTTAGTATTGACATTAAACACTTAATACATAACAATTATTTGACATTAAAAGTGGTATTTAAATTCATACCTTTTAGTACTGATTATTCATAGTAACTCATAAAAACATTGTATCATATAAGAATGGTATCCACATTCAGACATTGCATTCCTGATTCAAACTATTAAACATAATAACATTTTATAATTATAATAACTACTCTCTATTTCCAAACCTTAGGCATAGAGTTCATTTATGGTAATTGGAACCTAACATCTCTGTTCATTTATTTTTAAAACTTACTTAAAATTATTTGGGTACAGTCTTATCTGTTTTTCTTTAATTTTAGGGATGTATCCCTTGTCACTTTATGGATTAACTCCCAGCTCTCTATTTATCTTATTCACAACATTGAATGTTATTACATAAACAGTGGCACTTTATTTGAAATATTAGTTCTTGCTCTTTCACCATACTATTTTATTCAATAGCCCTCATGATCTTAAATTAAAACTTTTAAAGTTATTTAAAGGTACAGTATTTAATGTACTTTCTCAAATTTTATTTATTACAATATAATAACTTACACTTGTCCCCTGTTATTCCTTGATACTATCACTAGTCAGTTTTATAGTTTTATTATCAAGTTTGTGCCGTACCTAGGAGTACGGCAAGTTGTGGTTATATGGATTCCGGGCGATACTTTCATGTAGCTGGGTAGTTCGCCTTGGACTGTGAACTCTTACGCCATCTAGGAGATGTTGCTGCAACTTCGGACTACGGTATCTGTCGTCCCCACTGCTAGAGTGAGCCGGCTGCACTTTGTGGTGGTTTGTAATGTGCCTTTGGGATTCTTTTGGCTGGTTATCAGCTGAGCGGTGGTCAGCTGTTCTCGACTCGACGTGTTTGGAGACAGGTGGTTTGGGCTGTTCTGATCAGGAGCTGCTCTCGGCACGTGCTATTTGAGAGGTCCGAGTTGGACAAGTTTTGTTTAAGTTATGCCGGGGTTGTTAAATTAGCTATGGCCGGCTAAATAAAAGTGTGCTGAAGGGGTCCCTCGTCCTGGCCGACGCCCCCATATGAAAAGACCAAGATGTGTGCGTAAGTATTTGGGGAACTCGTACACCATGTGCCTGCACCATTAAACAGGTATGAAGAGTGCAAATTACTAACTTTTGCCGGGGATGCGCTTTGCGCTGCTCGTTTTGCAGTCAAGTGGGCTCTGGCCTTTCTTTTTAACACAACAAAAAAAAAGGGACCATAGTTTCTTAATTCTGGAGTTTTGTCATTTCACGGTACACTCATAATCTAACATGCACGTTTCTGCAGAACTTGAATAACTTCTCATATTTCTCTCTAATGATGAGTGACAGTGTAGTTTATGTGCAAAACTTTTCGTATCAAAAAAAAAAGAAGAAAAGGTAACAAAATTAAAACTTAAGAAAATGTGTTAAGAATTAGCCAAGGGGTTCATTTGGCTCAGTGAAGCAAAAAATCAATCGAGTTCCTTAATTGCTTTTGAATGGTTCAGTGTGTTCATGTAATTGTCTTGTGTTGTCTATATACGCATGTAATGTCCAGTACAATTTTTTTTTCATATAATCTGTGTGGAACTTATATTGTGGCTGCCTTTTTATTGGAATTTGTAAATCTGGTTGTGAAAAGAGTTGCAGACCACCCACAAATGGAACCATATATTACCTGGTGCTAGAACAGTAATTCAAAAGTATTCAACCCATTAAATAAAAAAAAAACTGAACTGTGTACAAGAGGAAATTTTTAGTATATATATATTTATAATGTTTGTAGATGTATATGCTCATAATTTTATGCACCACATATTTTTACCTTCTGTGAGAAGTATGTAACAATATTATGTAAATATGTAACTGATTAGCTGATAGTCTTTGTATATAATTGTGCACTCTGAAATCTGTAGCCTTGGTGCTGCGCCAGTTTATACAAGTTAGGGCAAGGTGAGCACATGAACTTGTGAGTTCCACACAAGTATATAATGATTTATCTTATGTTGCATGATACTGTATTAATTAGATGATTCGCCTTTCTAGCGTTTGATTTAGATTTCAGAGGGCGCATGTTGTTAGGTGATATAATTGTTTAAATTGTGGTGGCTTTAATGAGTGTTGTATGATAGAATTGCTTGTGAAAGGGTTTATAAAGTTGTTTATATTACTGAGAGCTGCATGTCAATATAAGAGATCTGCATGTCAATGCCATGTAAGAGATTTTAGATGTTTTATATATTTTATATAATTTTCATGGTATATTTCTTAAATATTAATTGTTGAATATTTTGAAATTTTAAATTCTGGTTACCCTGTCAGAGATTTTAAATATTTACATATTTTCTATTATTCTAATAATACTTTCAGTCTGGACACTATGTATCATTGTAAAAAGAAAAAACATGTAAATTTTTGCAGATATTTTACAGATTTTATACTTTTCTCATGGTATACTTGCGAATATTGAATAGTGAATATTTCACATACTGATATAGTCTAATGGAATAACTTACAGCCTGTTTTTTATGAAATTTTCATTGTAACCAAACAAAATATGATCTCTTCAATAAACTTGTTATTTTTCGAAATTTTAAAATTGAGGTCACCTCATTTGTCCAATTCCCCAATGGTTACCAGCATGTGGACATTCTTCCTGTTGAGGTATGGTTAAAAATAATTAATAATTTAAGTACAGGAGCAAACACACTTTATTGAAGAACAGTTTAGTAGCAAGTATACATACAACGGACACACGAAATACACATTACAAAAGCAGATTTAAAACTGAACTTAACTGGTCGAGTGCATCTCTGTTTATATATAGAAAAAAGCTTCCAGATTTTTCCTTTTATTTAAAACTACCAGAACATTACTTTTGTAGACTTCTCACAGTAAACAAGCATGTGTGTGGGCTGAGGCCTCGCCCAGGTAGCTAGACCTCCCACCGCACAATACAAACTTTCACTCTACAATAACAGGTATACTTACTTAAAATTGAATGTAGAGTTTTCTAGTAAATTCTCAACACCCTCCCTAAAACTCTACATTCTCACAATCACATTAATTTAAAAATTCATTTTTACTCTTAAGTCCAAGTTTAGATCTTAAATAAACAAATTTTGGTTTTGACAAAGCTTTCGTAAGTATATCAGCAACTTGTTCATCACTTTTAACATAATGCACATCAATTTCTCCATTTTGAAAACAATCACGTACATAATTATATTTCACATCAATATGTTTTGTCCTTTGATGGAATTCAGGATTACTTATAAGTTTTAATGCACTCATATTATCTATATATAAATCAGAATGATCACAGTTGCACACCACTATATAAAAATTATCCCGATTAGCGCTTTCAAGCCTCACAGCCCATCGTCAGATCGGAATAGGCAGAAATTATTTTAAAAACCCTTCACCCCTCTCCCCCACCCTGCTCACACACAACAAGCTATAATATAAATGACCCTTCGCCACCCCCTACACCCTGTCACACCATCTGCACAGTTACATATTTTTCTAGCAAATTCCTTGTGTTTCAGTGTTGTGTGTGTGTGTGTGTGTGTGTGTGTGTGTGTGTGTGTGTGCATCCTTTTAAACTACCCTCTTCCTCTCCACACACGTGGGTCAGTCACACACACACTTATTTTAAAACAACCAATTAGTACTATACAGTATAATTCTTAATCTTATCTATCTGTCCTCTATCATTTACTTCTTAATCATGTTATAAAATATTTCTTCATTATCAAATTTAATTTTAATATTAATTAAATTGTCTAACCCTTTTTCTCTTTCTTTCAATATTTCTAACTCCTCTCTAAGCTTCCTTTCAACTGTGTTATTTACTACTTTTACAATTTCGTATTCTTCCAAAGGATTAACAAACTTATGGTTGTCTTCTATGAAATGTCTTGCATATAACGAATTGGTTGTTCTATTACCTTCTCCACGTTTGTGGTCAGACAACCTGCATACGAATTTTCGTCCTGTCTCACCTAGGTACACTTTGTTGCAGTCTTTACATTTTAATTTATAAATTCCTCTTTTCTGTAATACTGGAATTTTTTCTATATTCTTATTCCTTATCTTATCAAATACCGTTTCACATTTTTTAATAGCTATATCTACTCCATATTTATTAAAACATTTTATAATTTTTCTAGTATGTGAACCTATGTATGTCAATGACCCTGCATAATTCTTTTGTTCTGGTTCTATTTTAGCTTTTTGTATGTTAACCCTTTTCATAACTTTATCCACTATGTTGGTGTTATAATTATTATTCCTTACAATTCCTTTTATCGTTTTTAACTCCCTATCTTTTGATTCGGTCTCTTTTAAACACTTCTGAGCTCTGTAACAAAATGAATTGATTGCCGCCATTTTATATCTATATGGGTGGTAAGACTCTCTTGGTATAATTATATCAGAATACGACTCTTTCCTAAATATCCCAAACTGTAGTTTCTCATTATCCTTAATTTCTATGTTCAAATCTAAGTAATTTATTTTCTTACCTCCTATCTCTTCTTTAAATTGTAAGTTTTTATCCTTATTATTTACCTCATTTATAAACTCATGCACTTCTTCTATGCTTCCTTCCCAAATTACTAATACATCATCAACATATCTAGACCATAATTTTATATTGTCTTTATACTTAGTGGAAGTTATTAATTGCTTTTCAAAATCATTCATGTATATTTCAGCAAGAATAGGGGATAATGAAGACCCCATAGGTAAACCTTTTTTCTGTATATAAAACTTGTTATTAAACCTAAAATAGTTCTGATTTACACATTCTTTAATTACTTTCATCAACTGCTTTTTATACCTGTATTCTCCCATATTATTATCGTTTATTAACTTAATAACTTTATTTACTGTGATATTGGTAAACATGTCCTTAACATCCAGTGATATCAATTTTGTATTTACATTAATCGTAATATTTTCTAATTTTTCTATCAATTTTACATTATTCTCTATGTTGTATTTTGTCCCAAATTCATATTTCTCTTTCAGTACTCTGCTAACTTCCTTTGATAATTTATAAATAGGTGCATTAATAAAAGAAACATTCGGGCTAATTGGTTTTCCTTCTTTATGTATCTTAACCTGACTTTTAAAAGTTGGTGCTGTTGGATTACTTTCCAATAAATACTTTTTCTTATTTTCTTCTATAAATGTTATCTATTTCATCATTTGTTTTATCCTTGACTGGTACTTACTTGTATAATCATACTTTATTTCCTCGTATGGTCCTTCCATTATAAATTCTTCCGTTTTCTTTATGTATTCGTCCTTTCTCAGTAGTACCATTGTATTTCCTTTGTCCGCCTTCGTAACTATAATATCATTCTTCTTTATTTTATTCTTAAGTTTAGTTACAGTTGATTTGATTTTTTGTTCATTTTTTGAATTATACAAACTTTTCTTAAATATTTTATCTACTACATTCCCTACTTCCCACCTTATTCTTTTTTTATCATTTTCATTTCCTAGTTTTTGTATTATGCTTTCGCATTCAATAATCGTTTTTTCTTGATTTAATTCTGGTGGCGGTGCGTATTTTAAGCCTTTTGCTAACATTTCTTTTTCTTCTGTATTGAAATTCACCTCTGTAAGGTTTATTACTCTTTTTTCATAGTTATTCTTAGAGAGGTGTTCCTTTTTTACTTCGTTCTTTCTTATTAATTTATTTAACTTATCTACCATTTTTTTGTTTTTCTTTTCCAATTTCTTTTCTACGTACCCCAAACCAAAATTATATATTTCTTCTAACTCTACACACACACACACACACACACACACACACACACACACACACACACACACACAACACTGAAACACAAGGAATTTGCTAGAAAAATATGTAACTGTGCAGATGGTGTGACAGGGTGTAGGGGGTGGGGAAGGGTCATTTATATTATAGCTTGTTGTGTGTGAGCAGGGTGGGGGAGAGGGGTGAAGGGTTTTTTAAATAATTTCTGCCTATTCCGATCTGACGATGGGGTGTGAGGCTTGAAAGCGCTAATCGGGATAATTTTTATATAGTGGTGTGCAACTGTGATCATTCTGATTGTGATTTCAACCACTAACACAAATTTCTTCATTAAATATATATAAATCATATTTATCAGTCTTACAATCGCAATAACTTCTTTAACCACATTATTTCAGTTGTTGCTAATGCTCCACTTACAAATTCTGACTCGGTTGTTGATAATGATACAGATTGTTGCTTCTTACTTCGCCAAATAATTGCAGCATTTGCATACATACAAGCTACGCCAGAAGTTGATTTACGTGTAACTGTATCGCTAGCATAATCAGCATCACTATAAGCTTTAAAGTTGCCATCCTTACAATATAGTAATCCAAAATCAATCGTACCTTTTAGATAACGTAAAATTCGTTTAACAATTGACCAATGAGCTACACTTGGTTTGTCTAAAACTCTAGATACAACATTTACAGCAAAACTTATGTCCGGACGACTTACAGTTTGCAAAAACATCAAATTGCCGACAGCTTCATGATAAGGTACATTACTTACAATAGTTTTTGATAAATATTCATCATGATTACAATCAATTGGCGTGGATACAATATTAGCTTCTGACATATTAAACTTTTCTAAGATTTTGTTAATATAAGTACTTTGATGAATGAAAACAGACCCATCATTCAATCTACAAATTTCCATTCCAAGATAATTAGTAACTTCTTTAGTACTAGTAATTTTAAATTTTTTACTCAAATCATTCAACAATTTATCAATCAAACTTTCATTTGAAGCTGCAATAAGTCCATCATCAACATAAATTGCTAACAAGATCTTATTATTATTATTGTTATATATGTATAAACATGGGTCACCTGTACTTTGACAAAAATCTAAATTTACAAGAAAATTAGTGAAGTGCTCAGTCCAGCATGTTGGTGCTTGTTTTAAGCCGTATAAACTTTTCATTAATTTACATACGCGTGAGCTTCCATCATCAAAACCTTCAGGTTGTTTCATATATATATATCTTCCTTTAAGTCACCGTATAAAAAAGCCGTTTTTATATCAAATTTACCGATATGTAAATTTTCACGAGCAGAAAAACTAAGTATCAATCTTATTGTATCAAAGCGAACAACCGGACTAAAAGTTTCTTTATAATCTATATCTTTCTGTTGCGAATAACCTTTAATAACCAACCGCGCTTTATAACGTTCTGTACCATCTGGATTGAGCTTCTTCACAAAAACCCAACGATTGTTAATCACCTTTTTATCTTTTGGCTTTTCCACTAATACCCATGTCTTATTTTCATACAAAGAGTTCATTTCGTCCTGCATTGCAGCTTGCCAACTATCTTTTTCTTTACTTGTAATTGCTTCGTTATAATTGGATGGTAACTTTTCAGCAATAAACGTGATCGGACATCCATAATATTCTGTAGGTTTTAATTTTGTTCTATCGCGCAATTGTCGTTCAGTTTGATTGTTATCGCTATTTGAAGATTGTAAAGGTTCTCTTTCTTCAAACTCATTTGATTCATTTTTAAGTAAAAGTTCATTATTTTTAGGAGTTATAATTTCATTTTCTTCAGTTTCTTTATTATTATTGTTCAAAGAATTCAAAATAATTGAATCAGCTAATACTCTTTCAGGTTTAAAAAGTACATCTCTACTTATAATGACATCTCGCACTTCCGGAACATATACACGATAACCTTTACAATCCTCATGATATCCGACCAGATAACCTCTCATCGATTTTTTATCAAGTTTCTTACGCTTTTCTTTTGATATATGTACATAACACATGGTTCCAAATATTTTAAATCTATCAACAGTAGCTGTTTTTCCATTCCATAACTCATAAGGAGTTTTATTATTTTGTTTTGTTGGGCCTGTTCTATTAATTACATGTACAGCAGTATTCATTGCTTCTGCCCATAAGAATAGAGGTAAGTTTGAATTTGAATATAACATTGATCGAGCAGCCTCTACAATGATTCGGTTATCGCGCTCTGCAATTGAATTTTGTTCGGGCGTATATGGAACATTAATCAAATATTTTATACCTTTACTATTTAAAAAAGAGGTCACAGCTTTATTATCGTATTCTTTACCACCATCAAAATGAATTTCTTTAATATTTGTTGCAAATTGATTCTCAACCCCGATACAAAATGATTTTAGTTTTTCTATTACTTCAGATTTTTCTCGAATAAAATGACTTTCTATATAACTTGAAAAATCGTCTTTAAAAGAAACAAAATATAACTTTCTACCGAGAGACTCTACTTCCATAGGACTACAAACGTCAGTATAAATTATTTCGCGAGTTTTAGTGGCACGATCGATCTTTTTGTGAAAAGGCAATCTATGATTTTTGCCATAAGCGCAACCTTCACAAAAGAAATTTTCATCCGTAAATTTTATATTTAGATTTTTCAAAAAATTCTTCACATGTTTTACATTTTGATGGCAAAGTCTTTCGTGCCATAATTGTAAAACATTACCGTTGGAAATGCTCGATCTACTCTTTTGTTCTACCACGTTACATTCTTTTGGAATTAAAGTTTGAATGTCTAATTTTAGCAAACTACCAGGCTCATATTCGGAACCAGTTACAAGAATTTCATTACCATGCTTTAAAGTACATCTCGTAGCATTATGTGTTATTTCATAATCTATACCCCTTTTACCCGCATATTTAACAGAAAACAGATTATACATTGAATCAGGAACATATAATACATTATAGATAGTACCTTCTACTCGTTCACTATTTTTATAAGTTTCAAAGTCAATATTACCTTTACCATATGCAGACATTGTCATACCGTTGCCCATTCTTACACTGACTGGTGTTGTATATTCTTCGAACGTTGAAAACCATTCTCGATGCTTCGACATATGATCCGTCGCACCCGAATCCACAATCCAGAGATCATCCCGATTGCCACAGCTGCCTTTGTCACCTATTAGTGCTATCCTCGATGTTGATTTCTTCTGTCCAGAAGACGAGTTACTTCTTTCTTGATTATTCGACCATCTTCGCTGTCCATTGTTCTTATTCATGAAGCAATTGTTACTTTTATGACCTTTTCTTTTGCACGTATAACACCTGAAGCAGTCCCTTTTTAAATGACCTTGTCTTCCACAATTATAACACTGCTCTTGTTTCAAATTATTCTTCTCATATTTATAAGAGTCATTCTTCTGTTCTTTATGACCGATTTTCAGATTAGCTACCAACGCTGTCGTCTCCTCGTGTACTTCCTTTTGCTCTTGTAATCTAAATTCTTCTGCCATCAAGCGCTCAGTCAAATTTTCGAGATTCTTCTTATCGTCAGATACCGAATCCCAAGCACTGTGAAAATGATTAACTTTTGTGGCAAAGATGTTAAAACACGAGTCATCACCATAGTCTTTTCAATTTTTCCCCCGAGATTTTTCATTTTTCTAGCCAACTGTTCTATTTTTGAAATATTATACGTAACACTTTCACTCTCTGTCCACTTAAACTCAAAAAATTGTTTTTGAATCATCGACAGATTTTCATCAGATTTTAGATCATATGCTGTATTCAATTTGTCCCACATCTCCTTGGCAGTAGAACAACCCATTATAAGTTCGAGAGGCTTTCTCTCCACTGTTGTAACAATTAACTTCCTGGCAATTTTGTCCGCCTTCTTGAACTTTTCCAACAACGCGTCACGATCTTCTGCACCTGCAGCTGGCTCGGCTAATCTTCCTTCGCAAACATCCAGCACATCATCATCCTCTTCCATCAATGTGCGTACTACGAAGCGCCATTGATGCCAATTATCTTTGTCTCGAAGTTTTTCAATTTTTATATTCGGTTCCATTTTTGCACTAACATTTTATACTTGCACTCCAATTACACACTGCACTCCGATTTTAAAATGCCACTGGGCCCATAACCTGTTGAGGTATGGTTAAAAATAATTAATAATTTAAGTACAGGAGCAAACACACTTTATTGAAGAACAGTTTAGTAGCAAGTATACATACAACGGACACACGAAATACACATTACAAAAGCAGATTTAAAACTGAACTTAACTGGTCGAGTGCATCTCTGTTTATATATAGAAAAAAGCTTCCAGATTTTTCCTTTTATTTAAAACTACCAGAACATTACTTTTGTAGACTTCTCACAGTAAACAAGCATGTGTGTGGGCAGAGGCCCCGCCCAGGTAGCTAGACCTCCCACCGCACAATACAAACTTTCACTCTACAATAACAGGTATACTTACTTAAAATTGAATGTAGAGTTTTCTAGTAAATTCTCAACACTTCCACTAGGAGGCTCTCCTAGTTAAAGTGAACAAGTGAGCCGGTCATCAAGGTAAGTTGTAGATCTTAAAAAAAAAAAAAAAAAAAATCGGATGTCAAACTTGGAAAGTTTAAAATTTGGTTGTGACGTCATGGGTGATGAGCGGCTCACAAATGGTAGCAGAGCATGGTTGGACGTAGTCCTGGCCACCTCTGAACCGAAATTTGGAAATGGATGAGGTGACCTCAAAATCTTAGTCGGACAAGTTCTGTCAAGTGTGATGTTTTATTGGTGTTGTAAATCTTGGTCTTTGGGTGCGGTTGCCGGGCCGGGACCCCTGGGGGGGGTTGAGCACAGCCTGGCGATTTCTGATGGTATCTTGGGGTGTTCTTAAGTGTTTATCTGTTTGTTTGTGTTCTTGTGTGGTCATTGTTGTCTTATGGCACTTCATCTTGGTCTTCATTGTTGGTCCGGTGTCGGGTCGGGGACCCTGAGGCACCTTGTTTGTCAGCTCTTGTTGGATTCAGTCTATTGTTGGTTGATACTATGGCAGAGCCGGGGCAGAGCAGGAGTCGGCGTGAAGGCCACGGTCTGGTGCCCGAATATTTCACGAAGGACGAACTTCAGTTCGAGATACGTTTGCGGGGTGGGGTTCCCCAGAGGGATGTGGCGTCCTTGCGGCGTCAACTGCGGGAACTGCTGGTGGGGAACGCTCCCACCCGGAGAGTCGAAGTTGAGGATTTGGAGGAGGAGCTGGCCTTGTGTGCGGACAAGTGGACCGAGTTCTCCACCTTGATGGAGGACTCGGAATATATGGGGAGTTCCACCCGTGTTTGGCAGCGGGTGACCCAAAGGATGCACCACTTGTCCGCTCGCCTGAGTAATTTGCTGTTGCAGGATGATCTGGAGGAGGAGGGTAGGCGGACGGCGTCGGCCCTGCAGTCCAAGATTGGTCTACCCGGGGAGGCTCCCGAAAGTCCTAGTAACCTTAAGGAGATGCCCACGCACCAGACCGTGGCCACTGAGCGGGTGGGTCTCCTGGGGGAGGCTTGTAGCGCTCTGGTGGAGGAACGTCCGTCTATTTCGGTGGGCAGTCGCCCCCAGGGATTTCAGGGGGAGCATGTGGAAGTCCCTCGAGGGTTGGGTACAGCCCTTGCCAGTGTTAAGTACGAATCGTTGCCGAACCCCATTTATGACCTCCTCCGTCGGCTTCCAGTGGTCGACGGTTTGGACCTTGACCAGCTTTTCAAATTCCTTGAAGGGGTTTTCGGCATTTTTGATTTCCCTGGGGTGACCGGCGTTGCCCTGTTAAATATGATTTATCCGTATTGTCGGGCGCCCCTGCTGGACCGTGTGGTCTGGCATCTGGGCGCGGGCGGGGATTTCGAGGCGTTCCACAAGGATGTGTTGGAATTGTTTATGCCCGGGAGGCTGCGTGACCGGATGCGGCAACGTTTATTTTACAGAGTTCAGGGGCACGGGGAACAGTTGAACGTATTTATCAATTGAATCAAAAGTGCTGCGGGTGGATGTGTCGGAGGCTGAGGTGGTGCGGGTTATTTTGGAGGGCCTCAATCCGCAGGAGAGGTCAAGGTTGGTGTTTCTGGAGCGACCGCGCAGTTTCGCTGATCTTAGCGGAGCTTGTGTCTTCGCCCGCACCATCCAGATGAACGATGAGGCTCGCTCCGGCCGTTCCGATTTCCCTGTCCCCTGTTCCTCATCTGGTCAGCAGCGGCCTACCCAGGAGCAACGTGGTAGCGACTCTGAGAGGCGGGAGTTCCGTTGCTATTCCTGTGGTAAGATGGGGCACTTGGCCCGGAATTGCCCTCTCAAACGATCGGAGGTCTCGCGGGAGAACCGTCCTTCAAAAAACGGCCTGCGTGGGGGGGGGATTGAGGGGACGCCGGTCCCTCCCCACGTGTGGTAGCGGTGTCGCATCCCAGGTCCCGTTATGTGCAGTTGAGACGGGACACCCATCCGGGGAGTCCGATCCCAGGCCGATTCGTCCGGGTCTCTCCGTGTGTCCATTTTTGGAGCTGGAGGTTGGGAAGGGCCGGGTTAGGGTCCTGGTGGACTCCGGATCGGCACGGTGTCTTATCTCCTCCCGTGTTTACCAGCAGTTGGTCCGGGAGTCATTGATCCGGTCGAATACTCCTTCGTCGGTGGTATGTTGGACGGCCTCGAGGGAGGTTTTGCCGACCTCCAAATTGGTGGCTTTTAAATTTAAAATCAATTATTTTTCGTGGGTTTGGGAGTTTCTTGTGGCCCCGAATCTGAGCGTAGACTGTATTGTGGGTGCGGATTTTATTGTGAAAAGTGGGCTGGTTCTCGATATCCAGGGGCACGTATGCTTCTTTAAGTTCAATCGTGCCGTACGCATCCTCTTTCTTGGATATCGGGATGAGGCGGGGGAAGGTCTTGAAGAACTTCAACCCCCGGCGTACATTAATAATTTGAGTCCATCTCTACAGACCACTTTCCGTAAATTGTGTGATGAGTTTCCGGAGGTGCTGACCGCCAACCTCGGACTCACTCACAATTTGGAGTATCGTATCCGTCTGTCCGCGGTTGTCCGTTCGCACCCGTATAAATTCGCTTCGCCTAAAATGACCATCTTGCGTGAGAAGGTGCAAGAATTGTTGGACCAGGGGGTTATTGAACCTTCCACGTCGGCCTATGCCAGTCCAGCATTCCTGGTGCCTAAACCGGGAGAGAAGCATAGGCTGGTCATTGATTATCGAAAATTGAATCAAAATATTGAAGTTGAGTCGGTGCCCCTCCCGGACCTGCATTCGGCCTTTGATTGGTTTTCGCAGGCCCGATATTTCACCATTTTCGACTTGAATTCAGCATACCACCAGATACCCTTACACAAGGATTCTCGGCCGTTTACTGCCTTTTGCGTGCCGTGGAACTTGTACCAATACAAGAGAGTCCCCATGGGACTGGCGGTTGGTGCGCAGACGTTAACCCGTCTACTAGACTCTGTGTTCCACGACATTAAATTCCGGTATGTGTTTAATTATCTGGACGATCTGCTCATTTACAGCTCCTCTCTAGAAGAACATATGAACCATCTCCGTGAGGTGTTGTGTCGCTTGAGGCGCGCGGGGCTTACGGTGAATCCCGACAAGGTGAAATTTGCCCAGGAGGAAATTTCTTTCCTCGGTCACCTTGTCTCTCATAAAGGGGTCATGGTTGATCCAGAGAGGACGCAGGCAATCCGGGATTTTCCTCCTCCTCGGGATGCTAAAGGGGTGGCCCGCTTTGTGGGTATGGTGAATTTTCACCGGCGGTTCATCCCGGGGGCTGCTGAGATTGCGGCTCCCCTAAATTCCTTAAGGAAAAAAGGGGCCAAATTCGTGTGGGGAGACGCGCAGCAACGTGCCTTCGAGTCCCTAAAGGAGTCCATTTTGTCGCCGCCCGTGCTTCGGATGCCCGATTTCACGAAGCCTTTCATTGTGCAATCCGACGCCAGCTCTGTGGCGATCGGGGCCGTGCTCTCTCAGGAGGTGGATGGTGCTCGGCAGCCAGTTGCATTTGTATCCAGGACCCTTACCAACCCTGAAAAGAAATCCTCGGTATATGAGTTAGAGCGTTTGGCGGTAGTCTTCGCCCTTGACAAGTTTAGGAAGTATTTGGAACACGCTGAGTTTCTCTTAGAGACGGACAATCAGGCTCTCTCGTGGCTTCTGGCGCACCCCCGTCAACTGGGTAAACTTGGCCGCTGGGTGGTCAAGATCTCTTCTTTTAAGTTTCGGGCACAACATATAAGGGGGACCCAAAATGTTGTTGCCGACGCTCTGTCCCGTATGTATCACCTACCCAGTGAGGAGCCAATAAATGAACCCTGCGCCGTACTCCTGGAGTTCCCCCTCGCCTTCACGGAAGTTATCCCTCAACAGCTTGATGATGAGGTGTTGGGTCCTATCATCGATAAAATCAAATCAGGCGAGATGAAGGCTCTATATCATCTGTCCAAGGGCGTCCTCTGCTGCAGGGAACGTAGAGGACGGGTCCCTAAGATTGTGCTGCCGAGCAAGTTGGTGCCCATGGTCTTCCAATATTATCATGATACCCCGGTTGGAGGCCATTTGGGTGTTTCAAAGACCATCCCCGCGATCAGGAAAAACTTCATCTGGAAAGGCATGGACCGGGACATCGCCACCCGGGTGAAGTGTTGTCATCTGTGCAGTCTGAGCAAGCCCGCTCAAAACACCACGTTGGGGTGGCTGGCAGGCCGATGGAGAAGGTTTTCATCGACTACGTGGGTCTTTTCCCGCGTAGCAAGGCCGGGAATTCGTTCCTCCTTGTTTGTGTGGACGCCTTCTCCAAGTATGTCTGGCTACTTCCCTTCCGTCAGGCTAGTACTGCCAATACCATCGTAGCCCTTCAGACCAGTATTTTTCATTATTTCGGGCTTCCCTCCATCATTGTCTCAGACAATGGCCCTCAATTCATCTCGAGGCAATTCCGGAACATGTGTTTCAGGCACGGCATTCGGCATGTAACCACTTCCCCTTACCACCCGCAACCTTCCCACGCTGAGCGATTTAATCGCAATCGGAGATCCGCTCTTATCGCCTATCACGCGGAGCAGCAGAATACGTGGGACCAGAATCTCCAGTGGTTACAGATGGCGTTCAATTCGTCCCTTCATGAAAGTCATCGTGCCGTGCCTTTTGAGGTCATGTTTGGTTTCTCCCCCGCTCATCCCCTGGGTAATTTGTGGAAACTGGAGGATCTTCTCCCGGATTCGCCGAACGAGGGGGTCGTTCACAGGTGGAAAGATGTGAGGAGAGCCCTGCTTCGATCGCACGAGCGCGTGCGGCGTCGCTATAATGCTGGGAGAGTCCCCAACCCTTTTAAGGTGGGCCAGCTGGTTTATTGCAGGAGCCACCCGCTCAGCTCTAAGGTGGAGGGTCGCGCTGCCAAGCTCTGCTATAGATGGTTGGGACCCTTCCGGATTTCTGAGTTTGTCTCGCCCGTCACTGCCAGCCTGGTGGGTGCGGAGGATGGGATGAAGGTGAGGGTGGCCCATGTGTCTCAGTTGAAGGCGTGTGCGCAGATGGTGCTGCCTTGAGAGGGGAATTGGTATTGTTCACCCCTGTTGGAATTAGTTAGGGTCCTCGGGTTTAATTTTCGGGGGGGCTTCGCTGGAGGGATTGTGTTTTATGGTTTTACTTTTTAGCGTTTTATTGTTTTAAAGTTTTATCGGTATTTTAGCTCCTCTCCTTTCCTTTCTTCTTTCTATTGCTCTAGGCCGCGGCCGCTCACACTCCCCGTATCTTCTACACACACACACACCTTGTCCTTCCTTCTGGTGTCCTTTCGTTTTCAATTTCCGCCTGGTTTTATCTTTTTATTGGTTTTTAGTCAGTCCCCGCTTTTCCTCCGGGGGTGGCAGTCCCGGTGTCGTCCAACCCGTTGGACTCCTTTTGTTGTGGGGGGTGTGCCGCACCTAGGAGTACGGCTAGTTGTGGTTATATGGATTCCGGGCGATAATTTCATGTAGTTGGGTAGTTCACCTTGGACTGTGAACTCTTACGCCATCTAGGAGACGTTGCTGCAACTTCGGACTACGGTATCTGTCGTCCCCGCTGCTATAGTGAGCCGGCTGCACTTTGTGGTGGTTTGTAATGTGCCTTTGGGATTCTTTTGGCTGGTTATCAGCTGAGCGGTGGTCAGCTGTTCTCGACTCGACGTGTTTGGAGACAGGTGGTTTGGGCTGTTCTGATCAGGAGCTGCTCTCGGCACGTGCTATTTGAGAGGTCCGAGTTGGACAAGTTTTGTTTAAGTTTTTATGCCGGGGTTGTTAAATTAGCTATGGCCGGCTAAATAAAAGTGTGCTGAAGGGGTCCCTCGTCCTGGCCGACGCCCCCATATGAAAAGACCAAGATGTGTGTGTAAGTATTTGGGGAACTCGTACACTATGTGCCTGCACCATTAAACAGGTATGAAGAGTGCAAATTACTAACTTTTGCCGGGGATGCGCTTTGCGCTGCTTGTTTTGCAGTCAAGTGGGCTCTGGCCTTTCTTTTTAACACAAAAAAAAAGGACCATAGTTTCTTAATTCTGGAGTTTTGTCATTTCACGGTACACTTATAATCTAACATGCACGTTTCTGCAGAACTTGAATAACTTCTCATATTTCTCTCTAATGATGAGTGACAGTGTAGTTTATGTGCAAAACTTTTCGTATCAAAAAAAAAAAAAGAAGAAAAGGTAACAAAATTAAAACTTAAGAAAATGTGTTAAGAATTAGCCAAGGGGTTCATTTGGCTCAGTGAAGCAAAAAATCAATCGAGTTCCTTAATTGCTTTTAAATGGTTCAGTGTGTTCATGTAATTGTCTTGTGTTGTCTATATACGCATGTAATGTCCAGTACAATTTTTTTTCATATAACCTGTGTGGAACTTATATTGTGGCTGCCTTTTTATTGGAATTTGTAAATCTGGTTGTGAAAAGAGTTGCAGACCACCCACAAATTGAACCATATATTACCTGGTGCTAGAACAGTAATTCAAAAGTATTCAACCCATTAAATAAAAAAAAAACTGAACTGTGTACAAGAGGAAATTTTTAGTATATATATATATATATTTATAATGTTTGTAGATGTATATGCTCATAATTTTATGCACCACATATTTTTACCTTCTGTGAGAAGTATGTAACAATATTATGTAAATATGTAACTGATTAGCTGATAGTCTTTGTATATAATTGTGCACTCTGAAATCTGTAGCCTTGGTGCTGCGCCAGTTTATACAAGTTAGGGCAAGGTGAGCACATGCACTTGTGAGTTCCACACAAGTATATAATGATTTATCTTATGTTGCATGATACTGTATTAATTAGATGATTCGCCTTTCTAGCGTTTGATTTAGATTTCAGAGGGCGCATGTTGTTAGGTGATATAATTGTTTAAATTGTGGTGGCTTTAATGAGTGTTGTATGATAGAATTGCTTGTGAAAGGGTTTATAAAGTTGTTTATATTACTGAGAGCTGCATGTCAATGCCATGTAAGAGATTTTAGATGTTTTATATATTTTATATAATTTTCATGGTATATTTCTTAAATATTAATTGTTGAATATTTTGAAATTTTAAATTCTGGTTACCCTGTCAGAGATTTTAAATATTTACATATTTTCTATTATTCTAATAATACTTTCAGTCTGGACACTATGTATCATTGTAAAAAGAAAAAACATGTAAATTTTTGCAGATATTTTACAGATTTTATACTTTTCTCATGGTATACTTGCGAATATTGAATAGTGAATATTTCACATACTGATATAGTCTAATGGAATAACTTACAGCCTGTTTTTTATGAAATTTTCATTGTAACCAAACAAAATATGATCTCTTCAATAAACTTATTTTTCGAAATTTTAAAATTGAGGTCACCTCATTCGTCCAATTCCCCAATGGTTACCAGCATGTGGACATTCTTCCACTAGGAGGCTCTCCTAGTTAAAGTGAACAAGTGAGCCGGTCATCAAGGTAAGTTGTAGATCTTTAAAAAAAAAAAAAATTATTTTCGGATGTCAAACTTGGAAAGTTTAAAATTTGGTTGTGACGTCATGGGTGATGAGCGGCTCAAGTTGTTTAATCATGGGGGAACTGTTAAGATTTGTCTTTATTAATTATACAATAACTTTCTTGGGTGCACTTTTACTTAGCACTTTAAACACTTTTGTTTTCATTTATTTTACATGAGTTTCTGGTTTTTTGGGATGTTATACTTTCAATAGTGACATTTTAATTTCTTTTGGGGTTTTTGTTTTCTCCCTACTGGGTTTCCTTAGGGTATTGGTCGTATTCTTCTCCCTCTACTATCTGGTATCTTCAAACTTGTCCCTGTTCATTAGGTATGTTGGTTTGTTCTGGATATCTTCCTTCTTCATTCTTGGTTTCTTCAGTACCATTTTGTTATTATTACTTTTATTTGTTCTGGGTATCTTCCTTTTTCGTTCTCGGTTTCTTCATTATTATATTGTTATTTTGTCCGTTGATTTGTTCTGGGTATCTTCCTTACCTACTCCTATCCTACCTGGGTATTATTCTTATTTTATTTTAGTTTTTTGGGATTTATTTTATTGTACATTTATTTTTGTTGCAGAGTTTTTTCTTTATATTTACTTTTTCAAGTTATGTTGATATTTTATTTTGATATTTATTTGGTTCTCATTTGGATTTTCTTGATATTCCATGTAATTGATTTTTACTTATGATCATATGGTAATCTATTGAAGTGGATTATCTGTCATGCTACAATATATATATATATATATATATATATATATATATATATATATATATATTGCGACAACACAAATTAATAAACTATTGGCGCATAGGAGATGATAGTATGTGTATCTCAAATTAAAAGTCTATATTGGAGGGTTTAAGATTATTTATTGCACAAACACAAGTAATTGTTTATATGATATATTTGATATGTACAGAATGTAATGTTTGATATAGAGTCTTTCTTTTAAAATGTTAAATACTGTTCATACGCAAGACGTGATACGTTACATAAAGAAGATTCCCACGATGATGTTGCTGAAGAGAAGGGCAGGTCTTTGCGGTGTAGTTGGTTCGTCAGGTGCGGCTTATAAATGACAGACGTTTCCCCAGAAACGTTTACAGCTGGGCTGGCGTCCTGTAACAGCTTGGCTGATGTCCTGTAACAGCTGGGCTGGTGTCCTATAACAGCTGGGCTGGCTTCCTGTAACAGCTGGGCTGGCGTCCTGTAACAGCTGGGCTGGTGTCCTGTCAGCTGGGCTGGTGTCCTGTAACTCCCACGATGAATCTGACGCTTCGCACACACAACGGTACTACGGAACTTATTACTCGTAAAATTAATATAGAGTTTATGACCAAGTAATATCTCAGGTGACAGTGAGTTTAATCTAATAACGGTATATTGAACTTATACCACTCCGGCTTCTTCAAGTGTTCACGCGAATACGAAGGTCTACCGCGATCAGCAGACCACCCTATGAGGAAATCTTGCACTAGCACGGAAACGTCTTGATGGAACAACTTACTATTGCGTAACTATTAATGATACTGACACTGCGGAAAATCTCACACAGCGATACAGTTACACTCACTTATTACACACGTAGTACTACAATATTTATAATACCGTGTGTAAATAGATAATATCAACTGTTATGCGTCACACGCGTTACTATCCCCGAAAAGTCTTAACAGATCCTTGCAAGCGGTAGAATCTTGTACAAGGAGTGCACGACCCGTTCGTGGTAGCAGCAGTGAAGAACTGCCTGTAATTATACACGCAATGCGTTAAAACAATACCGTGTGCAGATGTACTACACACACAGTTCTCAGTCTTCCCGTTTCACTAACAACGAATAGTCTTTACAACACCTTGCAAGCGGTAGAATCTTGTACAAGGAGTGCACGTCCCGTTCGCGGTAGATGGCGTAGAAGAACTGCCTGTGTAACGACAGGCTTAAGAAAATTTCCAACCACCACTCAGCATTCTATTGGTGGATGGAAGTCACATGGTTAGTACATCGTGACATGCACTTTTCATGCAGTAAAGTGCATTTACATTGTAACAGCATGCATAGCGGTAATCAGAATACCCTTATCACATGCACGTAAACAATAGTCAGAAATATATAGGGATTGCAGCAATACATATGTCTAAGTTCAGTTCAATGTCAAACACAACGATAATTAATTCACGCACCGCCCGGGAAACTTTTACCACACGCGCACGCGCGCACATTTCCACAAACACAGTACATGAATAACAATAAATAAATAATGCACAGTTTTACTAAACTAAACCCTTATCCTTACTAAATACAACTGATAACATAACTAAACTTAACCATCTACCAATATAACATGAATGTCCATTGTCTGTGTAATATATGAACTTGCCCCGCCTATCATGATCCTGTGATTCGTTGCAGGATTAACCCCTTCCCGCATAAAAAAAAATTTTTTTTTTAGTTAACTAACAAAAATAAAAATTTTTTTTTCATATAACCAAAACAATTTCCTAATCCTGAAATAATAATAATAATACCCTCGAACTAAAATCAAATAAACATCCTCAATCAATACTAACATTTCCAACTGTCATTTTGACAGAAGCACCAAATCAAAGACACGTGGTAACCTTAAAACCAAAACAAACACACATGTTCCTGACAGCAGATAACAAATTTTATGCAGGGTCACAAAGTACACAGACGGCATTCCTTATCTTAACTAGATTATTGTTCATTCACAGAGTCATCTTACATACAACATTTAACCCTGAACTGACATATTTACATAGCTACACATTCTTACCCCTATACCCTGACATTTATTTCCGAGTTTTTTGTATAAATTTTTCTCAGTTTTGAAACGCACACGTTTACTTGGAAATGTAGATTTGAATATGTTTAATATACGCTGTATTTGCTTTATCTCGCAACCCATTAACTAAACCTTGGGGGTCGGTGAGTTATTCGTTATCTTATCTTTCAAGCATCCCAGCCTGATAACGTGCGGTACCTTATCTACTTTATTTTGCAATGGGTCGTTAGGAAATCCAATTGACAGTTTATTCAATTCGTCGACTCCCAATATAATATTATGTCCGAGTTTTCTAACTCCAAGTACGGTCTCATCTATTTCCGTACCCTGTTCGTATTTTGTTTTAATTGCCTGTTTTTCAATCATCTGCGACTCACACGCTCCTGATTTTATCTTTGTGTGACATACCGGCAGAATCGGCCTTTGTATAAAGTGGTTTTTACACCTCTTTAGTAACTGCTCGTCCAACAGTGATATTTCTGTGCCACTGTCGGACAACATCTCGTCAATATAACCACTGATTTTTGCTTCGACAACAAGGTCGGTGCAATTTTCAATACTAACAATCTTCTTACCTTCATTATTATTATTATTATTGCAAATTAAACTATCTCTACTTTCTGCAGGATATAGGCCAGACATAACAGTTTTATTCTTATAACTAACATTTTTCATAATTGATTGATTGAACTGCTTTTCAACTGAATCATTTTCAGTAACTGTTGCTAATAAGTTGGTATTAAATTGCTGAGTTGTATTTTTATGTTGTTGTGATTGTGGCTGATTTTGTGGTGTTTGAACATGAAACTGATTACGCGGTGGTTCATTATTATTTACCATAATTGTGGTCACCTTATTGTCATCAGTATCATTCACCTCTCCGTCCTCCAAAAACACCTCAGTACCTGCTATAGATTCATCTAGTACCTCATCGTTACGACATGTGTCATAAATACCTGCACCGTTAGTCTCCATACTAGTTCCAGGCTCTACTACTGGTTCGGGATTTTTATGTGTTATGCATACACTGTCCGCATCCATGATAGCTTCAAATTCTACCATACGTTCACGGTTCTCGCATGCTATATTTGTTACACTATAAACTATCACCTCATCACAGCACTTACCTGAAGTATGTTCCAGACTAATAGTGTTGTTACTACTAATTTCATTTCTGTTATCTTCACTACAATTTGATGCAGAATCTAAATACTCGACTTTACCGAGATATGAACTACTAGGCCCTAATAAGGTGGTTTCAGAGTAGAGGGAAAATGCTGGTCCTGACTCACAAAGGAATGCCGCCTTTCTTAAAAAACGATAAAAAACAAGATCAAAGAGATGCCGCCGTTCCCGCGGTCCAAGATTTTTTCCCACGCTCTCCCCACCACCCTGGACCCGCAGTATCCGCGAATTTTCGCGAATATAATTTTTTATATGCAGCCTTTCGCGAGCCTAAATCACTTTCACTTTCTAATTTCCGCGAATATAATTTTTTATATGCAGCCTTTCGCGAGCCTAGATCACTTTCACTTTCAACTGGACCACAGCATCCGCGACTTTTTCGCTGATCTGTGTCAAGATCCGCGACTTTTTCGCGTATCTGGACCACAGCATCCGCGAATATAATTTTTTATTTTTTTATATGCCGCCTTTCGCGAGCTTAGATCACTTTCACTTTCCATCACTTGATGCATTATAGTGTATATATTAAATATATGATCAGGGTTACCAACCTTGCATGAGTTCAAATTTGTTATAATGTATATTAAATCTATATGATCAGGTTTACCAACCTATGGTGGGGGGTTCCGACTTGATGCATTATAGTGTATATATTAAATATATGATCAGGGTTACCAACCTTGCATGAGTTAAAATTTGTTGTGTGTTATAATGTATATTAAATCTATATGATCAGGTTTACCAACCTATGTATGGGTTCAAACTTGATATGTGTGTGTATTATAGTGTATATTAAAATATATGATCAGGGTTACCAATCCTGCATTATTGTGTGTGTGTATAGAACAGATCTGCCAACATTTTTCTTCGGTGGGAAATTCAAACTATATTATAGTAAATTGTTGACGACGACTTCGATATCAACTCTCTCTCCCCTCCTCCCTCTTTGTCTCTAGACACAGTTGTCATCAGTTTTACATAAGCGTCGTGCTACTTATGGATTATTGTAATTAGCGATACTAAAATGTAATCACCAGGAAATATATATTTATCGCCTACCTCGTTGCATCCTTTTTTTGACACATGACAGTCATTGACTACGATTTAGAAATTAATATACTGCCAAGTCTGTGTGTGTGTGGTAAAGTGTTACGCATAAAAAAATCTCCTTGAAATAAGGTATTTTCAAAAGTTTTGTGTACACACACATTGTATAATAATTTTCGTAATTGTGAGATACAACCTGCAAATTATTAAAATGTCTCTCTCACACATTTCTGATTACTATACAAATAATTGGATGCATATTCGAAGATTTCCCTTATTCAAACGATTTGTATGTGTGTACACGAACTTAAATACAGACGATTGTAATTTTAAAAATTCATTTTTTGCATTAAATATATATCGTAAACAATGAAATAATAATATTTCGTCATTGTAAGATTTTAATAAAACAATTATCAGTTTAAATAATAATTTTCATGATTGTAAGATACAACCTACAAATTATTAAAATGTCTCTCTCACACACATTTCTGATTACTATACAAATAATTGCATGAATATTGGGAGTACGTTGACAGCATTGATCCGATACTGAATTAGATATAGTTATTATTCGCTAAATTAAACCAGAGGTCATTAACCTTGTGTACGACGTCCTACATTCTAATTTCACACCTGCTAGTCATTAGCAGTGCTGACAGTAAGTAGGATTATAAAGTATTTACTCTAAAAACGGACAACTCTACTTTCTAATTTGACACCTGTCAAGCATTAACACCGCTTACATTAATTACTCTAAAAACGGACACACACACACGTGCTTTCCCCACTACAGAGTACACTATATATACGCTAAGTAAGTTAGCGGCAATTTCTTATTTGTCTACTTGTACATCCTGATACTGCACGTATTACGTGGCTTCCAGTATACACATCTTCTTTTGAAAGACTGTTTGTACGTCTTCAGTGTAGACAACGCACATACTAGTTTGGCTGATACTGTACGTCTTACGTGTCTTCCAGTATACACATCTTCTTTTGGTAAGTGTATAGATTTTATTTAAACGTAAAAATTATCAAGTGCATTATTTATTGAAGTTAATACATGTGTGTGTGTGTGTGTGTGTGTGTGTGTGTGTGTGTGTGTGTGTGTGTGTGATCAAATTACAATTTCTGAAAATATATTCTTACCGTATTTTTATAGTGGCAATTTCTCACCAACGTGTGCTGATACATCGTGAAATCTCTGCATCTTTTTTAATAGTTGAAAGACTGTTTGTACGTCTTCAGACTAGACAACGCACATACTAGTTTTTTGGTAAGTTGTACAGATTTTATTTAATTTTAATGTATGTGCAGATTTTTATTTAAACGTAAAAATTATTTGCATTATCAAGCGTGTTATTGAATTTAATACATGTGTGTGTGTGTGTGTATGATCAAATTATTATGTCTGTTACAAATTTTCTGAAAAATTGCTTTAAACAAACGTTTTTAATGTAAAAAATTTAGAAAGTAGGTCACAGCGTATGATGACATTTATATCTCTCTCTAATTCTGTTGTGGACATACATAGCTGTAAGCAGTGACTATCTCCTTATGAATGCGGAATGTAGACTTTCCTAAAATTATTTGCATTAAAACATTATCAAACGCATTATTGAATTTAATACATGTGTGTGTGTGCGCGTGTATGTGTATGATCAAATTATTATGGAGTGGGTTATACAAATAATAATAAAGTGTGTGTAATATATATATACATTTATTAAAATACATACACACACAGCTCCAAGATTATATTAAACAGTTTTACAATTAAAAATACATACACAGCTCCAAGATTATATTGTTACAAGTATGAAAATATATCTAAACTAATATTTACAATTTAAAAAAAAAACATACACAGTTCCAAGATTATATTGTTACAAGTATTAAAATATATCTAAACTAGTTTTACAATTAAAAATACGTACACACACATAGCTCCAATATTATAATGTTACAAATATGATGAAAATATATATATATTTAAAACTAGTATTTACAAAATATGTATAAAATAAGACTTAAACACGTCTATGTACTGTGTTGGACAATGGTGTATATTCTACAAGCGAATCATGTAGTATCATACAGTAGGCGGTTGTCTGTCTAGGAAAATTCATTGACGATTCAAATTCTAAACGTACATCAACTGCTGAAGACTTAAGTGTATCGTCTTGCTTGCTACAATCGAAAACAACCAGCGGGGCTTTTGATTTGAATAATTCCGGTGTCAGTACTGGGCTGCCGTCTAAACGGTGGTAATACGAACTTTGAAAACTGGTGTACATATTGTACAATAATGCAAAACGGTCTTTCCCAATATCCAAGTTTAAATTATCGTAAGGATAATACTTGTCGTTTAGAAACAGTCTCGCATTGATCACGTTACAGTGATCAAATTCATCAGCGTGTGCTGTCAGTACATTTTTTCTTGCTGTCTGAAACGCTAACACAACAAAGCGTGGTTTTTCCAGCTGACTCGAGGTCTTGACAATCCAATTCTGCCTTTTAGTCTGTGGTAAGGCAGGATACTCGTGCAACTCCCAGGTCCTAAAAGGCATAGTTATCGGGTGGTCTTTCTCTATGAGTCGTAACAGTGGTAATCTGTACACATTAGCTACATGTACATAAGGCATTTTCCAGTAAACTTTATCTAGTTCAAGAACACAATTAGCAGTCGTTTGTCCGCTTACTAAAACCATAGCATTTATGTCGGTAGAAGCGCGTAGGAGTATAAGTTCTTGTTTCACGTTCAGCACGATGCGTGTATAGTCTTCTGCGAATCCCATTAGCATTTTCAGTGGTATACAAAAATTGAATTCACCGTCATCATTCACTTTTAATATGTTCGTGGTCGGTGCCACCCAACCTGCGTTTTCCATTGCGTTACGTGCGTTGTTGTTGAGTGATAGAAAAGTTTTAATAGTTGACGTAACACCGACGTTTCTGGTATGGTCCACTACCACGCCGGCCAACTCGTAACGAATCTCTTCAAAGAGAAATGCTATAGCATTGTTCACCAGTTCCACATTCAGTGCAGTATCTGCAGCCGCACTAGGGTTTTTAACCAACTTACCTTCGATGTAGAGGAAACTTTCTGACGGCAGTGTAAAGACGTCCTGTTGTTGTATTGGCACACGTATTTCATCATTGTTTCCATATCTTGTTGTTGCGTACGGTGCGTGTGAGTGAAATGAAAAGTGTGTGATACTGTCTTCAAAGAACGGTTGCTGCTCCACTGATAATATTCCACTCGCCATGTTACTTGTTTACAACAACAAAACCCAGTGAAATCAGGAAACGGCGGTTAACTGATGTTAATCGTTTCAGTTTCGAACGAGTACTGATGCGTTTCCTAACTGATCTTTCTTCTTCTTTTATTACTGACGACGACTGTGGTAGCAGCGGTGGCGAAGAAATAAAGTACAAGCCCATGTCTATAGTCGTTTTAGATGTAAACGCACAGTGATGACTTCTCCGCGAAAATCTATTACGTCACCGTCCTGATCGTGTAAAGATAATGTTATGTTGTCCAAACGACTCACATTCACAGGTAGGTATATGACGTTTGTAGGCGATTCAATTATTTTGAATCCTGGTTCGACTGACGGATAGAACGAGTGCAGTGTGTGCTCGGTTTTACCGTTCTTGTATGATCCTTGCGCTATATTACACCTTATCAGTATACTGTTCACTTTTATAATGTTAACTGTGGCGTCAGACGTGTGAGTTTTATTCGCTTCAAGCAGACGCTTTCCCTTGAAACCCAACATATCACCGATACCGTACACTGTTTGTTGAAAGTCAATATCCAGTGCACAAGTCAGCTCACATTTCAGTGTATTGTTGTTAGGACGTAGACTAATCTTTGAGTCTCCTAACCGCTTTTTGAGGAAGGCTTCTATGTCACCGATTTCATAAGCACCTGTAGGTAAAGTTATCAAGTCCCACGTTGTTCCGTCTCGTAGTACTGGAAACACGTTGTTTTTCCTTCAATCACGTTCGGTATACTGTTGTATGTAGTAAAGTCCAATAGACCTACATACCATTCGCCGTTTGTTAGTTCGAGAGGCGGGAAAAAGTCACATACAAGAGCAGCAGCATTCGTACCTGTTAAGGTGACCGACAGCGAAGACATCTTGTCGCTTACTGATCACTCGCGCGTTAAGAAGTCCAAACATAAATGCGCGCAGATGACTGTGTGTGGTGGCTGTTCACGTTCGTAATTGTAGTAAATGTCAGTGTCGGTTCCAAAATACTGTGTCAGCTCAAGAGGTGGCTGCATATTACCATACGCATCATAGTAGTAAATTTGTTTGTTTCGCTTCTTGTAGCAAACCCAGTGCGTACCAGGTCCTTCTGCACTGTCTAGATTAACAACTGCACTCTCATTCTTCCATGGTCGTGTGTGTGGTAAAGTGTTACGCATAAAAACTCCTCTGAAATAAGGTATTTTCAAAAGTTTTGCGTACACATACAAATCACTGTCAGACAATGCACGCACTGGTATGCAAATTAGTTTTTTTGTCTGTAAGGACGTAGGTATAGACCTGACGCTATTTTTTTATTGTTACGTTTATGTCTTGGGACTGTTTTGCGTTTGCAGGTCGTTTTGCGTTTGTTCACGGATTGACGTTTAATTCCTGAACCCTTCTTCTTCTTGTTTTTTCTGCAACCACTACGCGAGCTCCCTCCACCCACTGCCGATTTCGCCTTCATCGCTGCCGCTACGGCCGCCGCGTACGCTCTTTCGCTGATGCCTGAATTCAAAGCTTTCACTCGATCCCACGCCTTGCCGGCTAGCACACGATCCGCTACGCGTCTTCGTTCGTTGTCCTTGTACTTAGCGTAAGCGATATCGTGTTCGCGACAGGCTTCGTCCAACTCGTTGATTCCGCGCTCTCCACGTGCCAATCTCTCTTTGAGTTTTGTTCCAGGTCCACAGAATCGGTAGCCCGGTAGGTGTAATTCTACTGGTAATGCGTCCACCGCTCGATTAATCAAAGTAGGTACTGACGAAACGATAGCGGGCACAGTGTTTTTAAGTATTTTTCCAATTACACCACGCCCCATGCTTTTCTTACGAAGTACGTGCATTCTTGTAAACAGATCTCCAATCCTTGATTTCCGTTTCCGTATCGAGAACGTCTATTAAACGCCCCACCTCTTCAATATATTCAGACAGGACTGAACGCTGTGTCGTGCTGTCTTGATATTTATAGACAAACTTTATTAGATTGATTATATGAGCGTGAAATACCTGAGTGACCTTGTACAATTCGGTCTTTATATGTAATTTTAATTCGTGCATTTGTCGTACAGTGACTGCGTCTTTGTCATTGACACCGTTCGCTATATTCGTAATTTTTCTTCCGGCAGCGTAGAAAGTATCGTTTTGCAAACTGATTGTGTGTGCATGTAAAAATTCCAAATTCACTGCGTCTTTGAAGTCAACAGGCGCTTGCACACGCGTTAGTCGACAGTCATTAACGATTACGTTACCTGCACGATCTTTTTTCAAACTCTTCTCGTCTACGTATCGTTTTGTGGCTGCATCTCTTGATTTAAGCGGATCGTTTAGCCTTATTATTCGATGATCTTTTGCGTCTACGGTAGCGTTGTCGTCGTTCTTGTACTGTAAGCATGTATCCTTTACGTACTGTAAAGAAACAACATCGTGCAACTCTTCAGGATCACCCAAGTTGCATATCTTTTTGTTTTTCACATCAAAGTGACCGTCGTTAGTCACTCCTAAACCGATATCCTCACGCAGACTTCGATGAGTTTCTTTTCGCACTCTTACAGCGCTGTCGTGTCTACCGAACTTGTCTACACTCATATTTATGAAGAAGAACTGATGGTTATAGAACGGTGCGTCTGCTTTTATATGATAATGCCAGTTTCACGTAATTCTTCCAATATCGAAACGATTTCATTCCTATGACCAGTATGGCCGCTATTTTGAGACGCCATTAACAGTCTCAATCTATTAACCAACTCGTTAGGATCATCCCAATGCACGTAATCGATTGCAGTGTTCGGTTTCATCTCCATATAGCCACTCCCTGTACGTTTTCGTGCAAACAATTTAGATATTACTAGTCGGTACTTGACGCCACTGTTACTGTTTATTCGCGTATTGTGTTTATATTTTTGTTTGTGTCCGTTGGTTGCTAGTAGTATAGACTTATATTTCCTCATATCATCCTTATTGTATTTTTTCGGTAGTTTCATAAACAAAAGTTCATACAGACCAGGTGTACCCTCGTAAATTTTTCCTTTGACATGAAAGTTGTCGTTATCATCGATTTTTACATTTGAATCACCTATCATAAATTTACCACCTTCGTATCGAACACCATACATGCGATCTATAATCCGTTTACAGTCCGCCGATTCACACAAACGCATATATTTGTTTGCTGATGAATCCTCGCTGAAATGTGAAGCGTTAGGGTTCCAGGCGTCCTCTTCACCGAAATGAGAAGCGTTATGACTTTGCATACCACTTTCGTTTTCTGTTATTACGTGTTGTGTAGGCTCTTCTTGTTTTATCTGCTCCTCCTCCTCCATCATGTCACCACTTAACTTTCGTGAAATAGCTTCTAACGGTTCCAGAATCGGTCTGTAATTTTTTCTAAACGCCTCGTCGCTTTCTCTGATACCGTGTTGTAATGCATGATATTTTTTCCTTATGTTGTCGCTTATCGTGTCTATATCATACGCGAGTCGTTCCTCCTTATTCATTGCCATCGTGTGTTAGCAAGAGGACTGATTACATTACTACAGTGCAACCACTTTTATACTTCGTCGGAAACAATTATGAATCGATCAAAGCCGATTCTATATCTACCTTCATTTATTGACGAGTCTTTGTCTATGACTAGAAATCCATAACGATCCTTCCACGCTTCCATGCAGACGTCTTTGAAAGCATCATATTTCATATCTATGTTAACGTGATCATTGTATGCATGTCGTAAATTTAGATCGTCTTGTTTGAACAATATCAACAAGTTAGCGTTGTCACGTACCAATTGTTTCGGTATCTGGCTATATGTCTGACATAGATAGAATGTGTCCACACCGCTATGTCTCCCCATAGCAAAATACTTTCGAATATTGTTTTGTCTTTCACACGATACGTCATCGAATGCGATAACAGAGTCGAGACCAGTGATTTCACTCGGTAGCGGGACTTCTTCGTTCTCGCTGTATGCATGATAACCTAAACCTTCATCAGCGAGTGATTTCATCACTGTTTCTAGCATTCTGTATTTTGGTTGAAATAATGATTTTGAAAACACGTATACGTTGCGGAAACGTAGTCCGTTGGCATCAAACAGTAGGTTGAATAGCACATTTGATTTCCCACAGGAACTTGGGCCTGTAACGATACAGCGAATACTGTTCGGTAATAGCGGGCCATGTTTACGCTTAGCACTACCTTCGTCACCAGCCAAAAAGTCCATATCCTTTATTGGTAAAATGTTTGCTTGCTGTACAATCTTCATCTTTGTGAATACCGAAAGCATACTGTTTTCATCACTTGCTGTCACCTTTTTTATATTAGATCTTTCTTATGTATCCACGCATCGTGTTTACCATCGAAACCGAGCCAACGAACACGCACTCTGTCACCTTTGCGTTGTAACACCTTTTCCACTAGGTATACGTCGCCGACTTTGGACTTACTAATCTCGTGCTCGTAAAAACCACCTTTCAACACTTTGTTTAGATGATCTTTTAGCAGATAAGTGACGGGGATAGTAGTGGATTGTACTTTATCCACAGTGAATATTTCGTTAGTCCAATTCGGCGTATAACCTTTGGCGAACGTCATTTTGTGCTTACTTATACGAACACGGTCACCGACTTTAAATTTGGGTGGTTTCGTTGGACTGATTTTAGGCGCTGTGTTCTTCCTTATTCGTTCCAACACTATATGTTCGTTGGCGTCATTCACTTCACTCGGTTTCATACCAATGGTTCTGTGTGTTGTATTGTTGTACGATTTCAGTAATGTAGGTAGTAGATCCAACCAGCGGTAGTGTCCTTGTTCACTGAAAGCTCGATACATGTGTCTTCAGTGTGCGATTAAAACGTTCCACTATGGAAGCTTTTTTCTCACTGTAGGTTGAGTAATGTTTCACATTATACTTTTTTAGCAACGCTTGTACTGTGCTGTTGTAATACTCCTTCCCGTTGTCTGTCTGTAAATATTTCATTCGATTAGCAGTTAGTATAGGCTCTAGTGCATGCTTTACTTCTTTTCCTGTCTTTGTTTTCAATGGTACAGCGTACGCGTACTTGCTAAACGCATTGATCACTGTCATCATGTACTTGTACCCTTTGTTCACTCGAGCGTATGGTATCATCTCCACAAGATCCGCCTGGTACAAGTCGTGTAGACCCTTCAATTCAACCGCGCGCCTAACGAAATTCCTTCTCGCTGCTCTGTGTAGCTCTAGAGCTATAGTCTTGCGTGCGTTGTTCATGGTTTAAGATACACTAACATAATACCAGCGTTAAAAATACTATATATATCTATAACAGTTTCTTTTTTTTTCAGTATTCATTCTCACATCTGAATATCATCATGTCCGACCTTCAACAGAATCCAGAACATCAGCAGGAACAGGAACATCCTCAACAAGGTAAAGATTTTTTAAAATACCAATTGTCTCTCTATAATTATGTAGCAAACCAAATTTGTTTGATATGAATTAACTCTGTCTAACCTGTACAAGATAGTCTCTTGACGTTGTTTAGAAATTGATACGACGGAGAAAATTTTTTATGTTCTGACATAGGTTTGTCATCTTCTCCCCAATGTATTGTCTCTTGACATCGTTTAGAAATTGACATGACGGAGAAAATTTTTCATGTTCTACCATAGGTATGTCACCTTCTCTCCAATGAACTAATTCAATTCCACAACAAAAGCATTTAACTCTATCGTCTATGAATGACATACTATGTCCACAAACATCATAATTTAGCGGATAGTAGTAAAACCCAGCAAACGCTAACTCGTCGGGGCTGACAAACGTCACTTCCCAATACTTGAACGATTTTCTTCTTTCACTTTCAATGCTAAAATCATGAGTAGCTGCCATCTTCACAGTTTGCAATAAACTAACGTATTACTAACGTGTACTATCTATTTATTTGTATACAGACTGTAATAATTTATACGGTGCAGCCATGTCGCAACCACTCACATTCAAGCGTTGTCACCGTATGATGATAAGCGTTATATATTAGACAATGGTCATGATACGCTTGCATACGGTCATTATCGGATACGACAACGCATCAACATGGAGAACGACGACACCTCCCCACCTACTAAAAAAATTCGTCTCCATGTATAGTAACCCTCCTCAACACTTGTTTCTTTCGTCAGTTGACGTCTCTCGGTGCTTCAGTCCAGACGTCTGTAAACGTAAGTTCACATATTAATATCTCAACGATATTTGTATGTTTAAACATAATATATACATATATAGAGTTTGTAATGTGTGTGGTTTCTTTGTCTTACAGTATTATGGATAACACTGCGGTTATAATTGACTTCCAGTGCTTTTTCGACGACAACGGAAAATATATTGTGAAGGAACTGTCAATCATGGACGTTCTGAGATTTGCTGGTAGACATTGGATTTTGACACCGCCTGCTACATCCGTTACGAATCCCAAATACGTTAGGACAAACCACTGGTTAACGACAAATTATCATAGACTTAGATGGAGCGAAGGAGAGACACCATACGACAATCTTGTTTCATTGTTAACATCACATACACGTATATATAAATATGTGTTTGTGAAGGGTTTTGAGAAAAAACGTTTTTTGCAATCAAAGATAATACACAATAATATCATCAATCTCGATGACTTTGGTTGTCCTAAAAACATACCGTATATAATTCATGGAACAGAATGTCTTAGACATTTCAATTCTTCTGACCGTTGTGCCAACTATAAGGTGCATGCTATTCGGGAATGGATGATTCATGATTTTTGCTTTAAACAAACATTTTTAATGTAACAAATTTAGAAAGTAGGTCACTGCGAATGATGACATTTATATCTCTCTCTCATTCTGTTGTGGACATGTACATACATGCATAGCTGTAAGCAGTGACTATTTTCTTATGAAAATGGACTTTCCTAATGACATTGTTATATTTTTGGTGTCTCTAATTTCGTCTGTGGGACATGTTCATACATGCAAATGAAAGTGGGACACCGACGTTACCACCACCACCACTATCACATTGTACTGTCCTTTTGTGTCGAATATTCTGTCATTGTTTGGTTCTCTCTCGCTTGATACAGACGTGTTCACTAGTGTCTTCTAATAATGTCGTTTCTTGTAAAGTTTAATGCTGTAAGTGCTATCGAGTACAAACGATGTTCAGAATTGATAGTGAATAAAAAATATCCCATCATGGTCTTAACAAATGTGGACACAAAATATGGTAACTCTGTGCTTGCTACGTTGGAGGATGGCGACCGCCAGTATCGTGTCTATCTTCCCAAGAGGTATGCAGGTGTCTTCACGAATGAGGAGCTCAGACATATCAAACCTAAAGAACTACATTTAGTGTATCGAGGGACGAGAAATCAAACAACACAAGTAGAGATTGTGTCGTAAGTAGCAATCGTTTAACAAACAATTTATTGATGTGTGTGCGTGTGTGTAGTTTCAACTCTCTGTACTTAACACTTTAATAATTGAATTTGTATGTACATGATAAATGTATCATTGATTCTACAAGTTTCGTTGAATAATAGTTGGTTCGATTAGAAATTATTTGAAAGTACATTAACTTATGCGATAAATGTATCATTGATTCTAAGTAGTATTTACAAATTTCCAGTGAATAATATTTGGTTTGGTTTGATTAGAAATTATTTGAAAGTACATTAACTTATGAAAAATGACATATACTTGAAAAAGTTTACTTACTTAACGCATTTGATTCTTTCCACTAACTGTGTGTGTGCATGTGATAATTGAATATTATCGTATCAGTGATTCTAATATCGACTGTATTGTTATGTTACAGATAAACTTCCTTGTGAACTGTATCTACAGCCGTGAAATTATTATTTTAAAATCTTACAATGTCAAAAAATTATTATTAATATTTATTTTATATAACAATGTTTGTTTGTGATATATGTATATTTAATCAATGTAAAATGTATTTTGAATAATTGTATTATAACGGTTTGTAAACTATATTTTAAGTTTGTGTACAGTGCTGTAAATATATATTTAATCATTTAAAACAATATTATTATTAATATTTTATATATAACAATGTTTGTGATATATATTTAATCAATAATTGTATTATAGCGGTTTGTAAACTATATATTTTATGTTTGTGTACAGTGTTGTAAATATATATATTTAATTATTTAAAACAAATTATGGTTTATTTTAATTTATTTCGTATTAAACCTTCGAATATGCATGCAATTATTTGTATAGTAATCAGAAATGTGTGTGAAAGAGACATTTAATAATTTGTAGGTTGTATCTTACAATCATGAAAATTATTATTTAAAATGATAATTGTTTTATTAAAATCTTACAATGACGAAATATTATTATTTCTTTGTTTACGATATATATTTAATGCAAAAAATGAATTTTTAAAATTACAATCGTCTGTATTTAAGTTCGTGTACACACATACAAATCGTTTGAATAAGGGAAATCTTCGAATATGCATCCAATTATTTGTATAGTGATCAGAAATGTGTGAGAGAGACATTTTAATAATTTGCAGGTTGTATCTTACAATTACGAAAATTATTATACAATGTGTGTGTACACAAAACTTTTGAAAATACCTTATTTCAAGGAGATTTTTTTATGCGTAACACTTTACCACACACACACAGACTTGGCAGTATATTAATTTCTAAATCGCAGTAATCAGAAATATGTGTGAGAGAGACATTTTAATAATTTGTAGGTTGTATCTTACAATCATGAAAATTATTATTTAAACTGATAATTGTTTTATTAAAATCTTACAATGACGAAATATTATTATTTCATTGTTTACGATATATATTTAATGCAAAAAATGAATTTTTAAAATTACAATCGTCTGTATTTAAGTTCGTGTACACACATACAAATCGTTTGAATAAGGGAAATCTTCGAATATGCATCCAATTATTTGTATAGTAATCAGAAATGTGTGAGAGAGACATTTTAATAATTTGCAGGTTGTATCTTACAATTACGAAAATTATTATACAATGTGTGTGTACACAAAACTTTTGAAAATACCTTATTTCAAGGAGATTTTTTTATGCGTAACACTTTACCACACACACACAGACTTGGCAGTATATTAATTTCTAAATCGTAGTCAATGACTGTCATGTGTCAAAAAAAGGATGCAACGAGGTAGGCGATACATATATATTTCCTGGTGATTACATTTTAGTATCGCTAATTACAATAATCCATAAGTAGCACGACGCTTATGTAAAACTGATGACAACTGTGTCTAGAGACAAAGAGGGAGGAGGGGAGAGAGAGTTGATATCGAAGTCGTCGTCAACAATTTACTATAATATAGTTTGAATTTCCCACCGAAGAAAAATGTTGGCAGATCTGTTCTATACACACACACAATAATGCAGGATTGGTAACCCTGATCATATATTTTAATATACACTATAATACACACACATATCAAGTTTGAACCCATACATAGGTTGGTAAACCTGATCATATAGATTTAATATACATTATAACACACAACAAATTTTAACTCATGCAAGGTTGGTAACCCTGATCATATATTTAATATATACACTATAATGCATCAAGTCGGAACCCCCCACCATAGGTTGGTAAACCTGATCATATAGATTTAATATACATTATAACAAATTTGAATTCATGCAAGGTTGGTAACCCTGATCATATATTTAATATATACACTATAATGCATCAAGTGATGGAAAGTGAAAGTGATCTAAGCTCGCGAAAGGCGGCATATAAAAAAATAAAAAATTATATTCGCGGATGCTGTGGTCCAGATACGCGAAAAAGTCGCGGATCTTGACACAGATCAGCGAAAAAGTCGCGGATGCTGTGGTCCAGTTGAAAGTGAAAGTGATCTAGGCTCGCGAAAGGCTGCATATAAAAAATTATATTCGCGGAAATTAGAAAGTGAAAGTGATTTAGGCTCGCGAAAGGCTGCATATAAAAAATTATATTCGCGAAAATTCACGGATACTGCGGGTCCAGGGTGGTGGGGAGAGCGTGGGAAAAAATCTTGGACCGCGGGAACGGCGGCAATTCTTTGATCTTGTTTTTTATCGTTTTTTATGTTTTTTAAGAAAGGCGGCATTCCTTTGTGAGTCAGGACCAGCATTTTCCCTCTACTTTTCAGTATAATCACTTTCAATTTCATCTACTACACTACTGTTCTCCGTTAATCCTTCAGATGTCACATCTTGGTTAACTTCCATATTACTTTCGTTGAGAGTATGTTCAACCAGAACATTTGGTACTTCAAAATTATCACAAAGTACATTATTCCCAACAGTTAAATCTACTTCAATATCAGCTGATATTTCCTGTAGTTTCGCCATCCTCTCCTCTCTATCGGCGTCCATTTCTTCCCAAAATTTCTGCCTAATAGCTATCATCTCCTCATCCCTGGCTTTACTTTCTTCTTTATTGGCTTTAATTTCTTCGGACATGGTTTCCATCTTCGCTAATATGGCCGCTAAAGCATTCTCTATCCCTTTTAAATCCGCCATAGTGATCAAAATTCAGTTTAAAAATTTTAATAAATTTAAATTTACTGATTTATACGCAAAGAAAGTTATTATTGTCACCAGATTATTAACGTAGTGTAATCAGTTTATACACACAGAGAAAGCAGCTCAAAATATCAACATGTAAATAAACCTTATCTAAAACACAACAACTAATAATCTACCTCCAATATACTGATAAAATCTGTTCATATACGATATACTAGAGAATATGCACAATTGATAAATTATACCCTCAAATTATCATATGAACTATACACATACAATTATTACGTTAATTATAATTTTACGTCGGATTTTACCAACAAAAATTTTTTTACTCATAGACCAATATATAATAGCGTAAAATTACCGCTATTTTACAAGCCCTACGTTGCTAAGCGCCAAAATATCTCTATGCGACAACACAAATTACTAAACTATTGGCGCATAGGATATGATAGTATGTGTATCTCAAATTAAAAGTCTATATTGGAGGGTTTAAGATTATTTATTGCACAAACACAAGTAATTGTTTATATGATATATTTGATATGTACAGAATGTAATGTTTGATATAGAGTCTTTCTTTTAAAATGTTAAATACTGTTCATACGCAAGACGTGATACGTTACATAAAGAAGATTCCCACGATGATGTTGCTGAAGAGAAGGGCAGGTCTTTGCGGTGTAGTTGGTTCGTCAGGTGCGGCTTATAAATGACAGACGTTTCCCCAGAAACGTTTACAGCTGGGCTGGCGTCCTGTAACAGCTTGGCTGATGTCCTGTAACAGCTGGGCTGGTGTCCTATAACAGCTGGGCTGGCTTCCTGTAACAGCTGGGCTGGCGTCCTGTAACAGCTGGGCTGGTGTCCTGTCAGCTGGGCTGGTGTCCTGTAACTCCCACGATGAATCTGACGCTTCGCACACACAACGGTACTACGGAACTTATTACTCGTAAAATTAATATAGAGTTTATGACCAAGTAATATCTCAGGTGACAGTGAGTTTAATCTAATAACGGTATATTGAACTTATACCACTCCGGCTTCTTCAAGTGTTCACGCGAATACGAAGGTCTACCGCGATCAGCAGACCACCCTATGAGGAAATCTTGCACTAGCACGGAAACGTCTTGATGGAACAACTTACTATTGCGTAACTATTAATGATACTGACACTGCGGAAAATCTCACACAGCGATACAGTTACACTCACTTATTACACACGTAGTACTACAATATTAATAATACCGTGTGTAAATAGATAATATCAACTGTTATGCGTCACACGCGTTACTATCCCCGAAAAGTCTTAACAGATCCTTGCAAGCGGTAGAATCTTGTACAAGGAGTGCACGACCCGTTCGTGGTAGCAGCAGTGAAGAACTGCCTGTAATTATACACGCAATGCGTTAAAACAATACCGTGTGCAGATGTACTACACACACAGTTCTCAGTCTTTCCGTTTCACTAACAACGAATAGTCTTTACAACACCTTGCAAGCGGTAGAATCTTGTACAAGGAGTGCACGTCCCGTTCGCGGTAGATGGCGTAGAAGAACTGCCTGTGTAACGACAGGCTTAAGAAAATTTCCAACCACCACTCAGCATTCTATTGGTGGATGGAAGTCACATGGTTAGTACATCGTGACATGCACTTTTCATGCAGTAAAGTGCATTTACATTGTAACAGCATGCATAGCGGTAATCAGAATACCCTTATCACATGCACGTAAACAATAGTCAGAAATATATAGGGATTGCAGCAATACATATGTCTAAGTTCAGTTCAATGTCAAACACAACGATAATTAATTCACGCACCGCCCGGGAAACTTTTACCACACGAGCACGCGCGCACATTTCCACAAACACAGTACATGAATAACAATAAATAAATAATGCACAGTTTTACTAAACTAAACCCTTATCCTTACTAAATACAACTGATAACATAACTAAACTTAACCATCTACCAATATAACATGAATGTCCATTGTCTGTGTAATATATGAGCTTGCCCCGCCTATCATGATCCTGTGATTCGTTGCAGGATTAACCCCTTCCCGCATAAAAAAAAAATTTTTTTTTTAGTTAACTAACAAAAATAAAAATTTTTTTTTCATATAACCAAAACAATTTCCTAATCCTGAAATAATAATAATAATAATAATACCCTCGAACTAAAATCAAATAAACATCCTCAATCAATACTAACATTTCCAACTGTCATTTTGACAGAAGCACCAAATCAAAGACACGTGGTAACCTTAAAACCAAAACAAACACACATGTTCCTGACAGCAGATAACAAATTTTATGCAGGGTCACAAAGTACACAGACGGCATTCCTTATCTTAACTAGATTATTGTTCATTCACAGAGTCATCTTACATACAACATTTAAACCTGAACTGACATATTTACATAGCTACACATTCTTACCCCTATACCCTGACATTTATTTCCGAGTTTTTTGTATAAATTTTTCTCAGTTTTGAAACGCACACGTTTACTTGGAAATGTAGATTTGAATTTGTTTAATATACGCTGTATTTGCTTTATCTCGCAACCCATTAACTGAACCTTGGGGGTCGGTGAGTTATTCGTTATCTTATCTTTCAAGCATCCCAGCCTGATAACGTGCGGTACCTTATCTACTTTATTTTGCAATGGGTCGTTAGGAAATCCAATTGACAGTTTATTCAATTCGTCGACTCCCAATATAATATTATGTCCGAGTTTTCTAACTCCAAGTACGGTCGCATCTATTTCCGTACCCTGTTCGTATTTTGTTTTAATTGCCTGTTTTTCAATCATCTGCGACTCACACGCTCCTGATTTTATCTTTGTGTGACATACCGGCAGAATCGGCCTTTGTATAAAGTGGTTTTTACACCTCTTTAGTAACTGCTCGTCCAACAGTGATATTTCTGTGCCACTGTCGGACAACATCTCGTCAACATAACCACTGATTTTTGCTTCGACAACAAGGTCGGTGCAATTTTCAATACTAACAATCTTCTTACCTTCATTATTATTATTATTGCAAATTAAACTATCTCTACTTTCTGCAGGATATAGGCCAGACATAACAGTTTTATTCTTATAACTAACATTTTTCATAATTGATTAATTGAACTGCTTTTCAACTGAATCATTTTCAGTAACTGTTGCTAATAAGTTGGTATTAAATTGCTGAGTTGTATTTTTATGTTGTTGTGATTGTGGCTGATTTTGTGGTGTTTGAACATGAAACTGATTACGCGGTGGTTCATTATTATTTACCATAATTGTGGTCACCTTATTGTCATCAGTATCATTCACCTCTCCGTCCTCCAAAAACATCTCAGTACCTGCTATAGATTCATCTAGTACCTCATCGTTACGACATGTGTCATAAATATCTGCACCGTTAGTCTCCATACTAGTTTCAGGCTCTACTACTGGTTCGGGATTTTTATGTGTTATGCATACACTGTCCGCATCCATGATAGCTTCAAATTCTACCATACGTTCACGGTTCTCGCATGCTATATTTGTTACACTATAAACTATCACCTCATCACAGCACTTACCTGAAGTATGTTCCAGACTAATAGTGTTGTTACTACTAATTTCATTTCTGTTATCTTCACTACAATTTGATGCAGAATCTAAATACTCGACTTTACCGAGATATGAACTACTAGGCCCTAATAAGGTGGTTTCAGTATAATCACTTTCAATTTCATCTACTACACTACTGTTCTCCGTTAATCCTTCAGATGTCACATCTTGGTTAACTTCCATATTACTTTCGTTGAGAGTATGTTCAACCAGAACATTTGGTACTTCAAAATTATCACAAAGTACATTATTCCCAACAGTTAAATCTACTTCAATATCAGCTGATATTTCCTGTAGTTTCGCCATCCTCTCCTCTCTATCGGCGTCCATTTCTTCCCAAAATTTCTGCCTAATAGCTATCATCTCCTCATCCCTGGCTTTACTTTCTTCTTTATTGGCTTTAATTTCTTCGGACATGGTTTCCATCTTCGCTAATATGGCCGCTAAAGCATTCTCTATCCCTTTTAAATCCAACATAGTGATCAAAATTCAGTTTAAAAATTTTAATAAATTTAAATTTACTGATTTATACGCAAAGAAAGTTATTATTGTCACCAGATTATTAACGTAGTGTAATCAGTTTATACACACAGAGAAAGCAGCTCAAAATATCAACATGTAAATAAACCTTATCTAAAACACAACAACTAATAATCTACCTCCAATATACTGATAAAATCTGTTCATATACGATATACTAGAGAATATGCACAATTGATAAATTATACCCTCAAATTATCATATGAACTATACACATACAATTATTACGTTAATTATAATTTTACGTCGGATTTTACCAACAAAAATTTTTTTACTCATAGACCAATATATAATAGCGTAAAATTACCGCTATTTTACAAGCCCTACGTTGCTAAGCGCCAAAATATCTCTATGCGACAACACAAATTACTAAACTATTGGCGCATAGGATATGATAGTATGTGTATCTCAAATTAAAAGTCTATATTGGAGGGTTTAAGATTATTTATTGCACAAACACAAGTAATTGTTTATATGATATATTTGATATGTACAGAATGTAATGTTTGATATAGAGTCTTTCTTTTAAAATGTTAAATACTGTTCATACGCAAGACGTGATACGTTACATAAAGAAGATTCCCACGATGATGTTGCTGAAGAGAAGGGCAGGTCTTTGCGGTGTAGTTGGTTCGTCAGGTGCGGCTTATAAATGACAGACGTTTCCCCAGAAACGTTTACAGCTGGGCTGGCGTCCTGTAACAGCTTGGCTGATGTCCTGTAACAGCTGGGCTGGTGTCCTATAACAGCTGGGCTGGCTTCCTGTAACAGCTGGGCTGGCGTCCTGTAACAGCTGGGCTGGTGTCCTGTCAGCTGGGCTGGTGTCCTGTAACTCCCACGATGAATCTGACGCTTCGCACACACAACGGTACTACGGAACTTATTACTCGTAAAATTAATATAGAGTTTATGACCAAGTAATATCTCAGGTGACAGTGAGTTTAATCTAATAACGGTATATTGAACTTATACCACTCCGGCTTCTTCAAGTGTTCACGCGAATACGAAGGTCTACCGCGATCAGCAGACCACCCTATGAGGAAATCTTGCACTAGCACGGAAACGTCTTGATGGAACAACTTACTATTGCGTAACTATTAATGATACTGACACTGCGGAAAATCTCACACAGCGATACAGTTACACTCACTTATTACACACGTAGTACTACAATATTAATAATACCGTGTGTAAATAGATAATATCAACTGTTATGCGTCACACGTGTTACTATCCCCGAAAAGTCTTAACAGATCCTTGCAAGCGGTAGAATCTTGTACAAGGAGTGCACGACCCGTTCGTGGTAGCAGCAGTGAAGAACTGCCTGTAATTATACACGCAATGCGTTAAAACAATACCGTGTGCAGATGTATTACACACACAGTTCTGAGTCTTCCCGTTTCACTAACAACGAATAGTCTTTACAACACCTTGCAAGCGGTAGAATCTTGTACAAGGAGTGCACGTCCCGTTCGCGGTAGATGGCGTAGAAGGACTGCCTGTGTAACGACAGGCTTAAGAAAATTTCCAACCACCACCCAGCATTCTATTGGTGGATGGAAGTCACATGGTTAGTACATCGTGACATGCACTTTTCATGCAGTAAAGTGCATTTACATTGTAACAGCATGCATAGCGGTAATCAGAATACCCTTATCACATGCACGTAAACAATAGTCAGAAATATATAGGGATTGCAGCAATACATATGTCTAAGTTCAGTTCAATGTCAAACACAACGATAATTAATTCACGCACCGCCCGGGAAACTTTTACCACACGCGCACGCGCGCACATTTCCACAAACACAGTACATGAATAACAATAAATAAATAATGCACAGTTTTACTAAACTAAACCCTTATCCTTACTAAATACAACTGATAACATAACTAAACTTAACCATCTACCAATATAACATGAATGTCCATTGTCTGTGTAATATATGAGCTTGCCCCGCCTATCATGATCCTGTGATTCGTTGCAGGATTAACCCCTTCCCGCATAAAAAAAAAAAATTTTTTTTAGTTAACTAACAAAAATAAAAATTTTTTTTTTCATATAACCAAAACAATTTCCTAATCCTGAAATAATAATAATAATAATACCCTCGAACTAAAATCAAATAAACATCCTCACTCAATACTAACATTTCCAACTGTCATTTTGACAGAAGCACCAAATCAAAGAGACGTGGTAACCTTAAAACCAAAACAAACACACATGTTCCTGACAGCAGATAACAAATTTTATGCAGGGTCACAAAGTACACAGACGGCATTCCTTATCTTAACTAGATTATTGTTCATTCACAGAGTCATCTTACATACAACATTTAAACCTGAACTGACATATTTACATAGCTACACATTCTTACCCCTATACCCTGACATTTATTTCCGAGTTTTTTGTATAAATTTTTCTCAGTTTTGAAACGCACACGTTTACTTGGAAATGTAGATTTGAATTTGTTTAATATACGCTGTATTTGCTTTATCTCGCAACCCATTAACTGAACCTTGGGGGTCGGTGAGTTATTCGTTATCTTATCTTTCAAGCATCCCAGCCTGATAACGTGCGGTACCTTATCTACTTTATTTTGCAATGGGTCGTTAGGAAATCCAATTGACAGTTTATTCAATTCGTCGACTCCCAATATAATATTATGTCCGAGTTTTCTAACTCCAAGTACGGTCGCATCTATTTCCGTACCCTGTTCGTATTTTGTTTTAATTGCCTGTTTTTCAATCATCTGCGACTCACACGCTCCTGATTTTATCTTTGTGTGACATACCGGCAGAATCGGCCTTTGTATAAAGTGGTTTTTACACCTCTTTAGTAACTGCTCGTCCAACGGTGATATTTCTGTGCCACTGTCGGACAACATCTCGTCAACATAACCACTGATTTTTGCTTCGACAACAAGGTCGGTGCAATTTTCAATACTAACAATCTTCTTACCTTCATTATTATTATTATTGCAAATTAAACTATCTCTACTTTCTGCAGGATATAGGCCAGACATAACAGTTTTATTCTTATAACTAACATTTTTCATAATTGATTGATTGAACTGCTTTTCAACTGAATCATTTTCAGTAACTGTTGCTAATAAGTTGGTATTAAATTGCTGAGTTGTATTTTTATATTGTTGTGATTGTGGCTGATTTTGTGGTGTTTGAACATGAAACTGATTACGCGGTGGTTCATTATTATTTACCATAATTGTGGTCACCTTATTGTCATCAGTATCATTCACCTCTCCGTCCTCCAAAAACACCTCAGTACCTGCTATAGATTCATCTAGTACCTCATCGTTACGACATGTGTCATAAATACCTGCACCGTTAGTCTCCATACTAGTTCCAGGCTCTACTACTGGTTCGGGATTTTTATGTGTTATGCATACACTGTCCGCATCCATGATAGCTTCAAATTCTACCATACGTTCACGGTTCTCGCATGCTATATTTGTTACACTATAAACTATCACCTCATCACAGCACTTACCTGAAGTATGTTCCAGACTAATAGTGTTGTTACTACTAATTTCATTTCTGTTATCTTCACTACAATTTGATGCAAAATCTAAATACTCGACTTTACCGGGATATGAACTACTAGGCTATAATAAGGTGGTTTCAGAGTAGAGGGAAAATGCTGGTCCTGACTCACAAAGGAATGCCGCCTTTCTTAAAAAACATAAAAAACGATAAAAAACAAGATCAAAGAGATGCCGCCGTTCCCGCGGTCCAAGATTTTTTCCCACGCTCTCCCCACCACCCTGGACCCGCAGTATCCGCGAATTTTCGCGAATATAATTTTTTATATGCAGCCTTTCGCGAGCCTAAATCACTTTCACTTTCTCATTTCCGCGAATATAATTTTTTATAAGCAGCCTTTCGCGAGCCTAGATCACTTTCACTTTCAACTGGACCACAGCATCCGCGACTTTTTCGCTGATCTGTGTCAAGATCCGCGACTTTTTCGCGTATCTGGACCACAGCATCCGCGAATATAATTTTTTATTTTTTTATATGCCGCCTTTCGCGAGCTTAGATCACTTTCACTTTCCATCACTTGATGCATTATAGTGTATATATTAAATATATGATCAGGGTTACCAACCTTGCATGAGTTCAAATTTGTTATAATGTATATTAAATCTATATGATCAGGTTTACCAACCTATGGTGGGGGGTTCCGACTTGATGCATTATAGTGTATATATTAAATATATGATCAGGGTTACCAACCTTGCATGAGTTAAAATTTGTTGTGTGTTATAATGTATATTAAATCTATATGATCAGGTTTACCAACCTATGTATGGGTTCAAACTTGATATGTGTGTGTATTATAGTGTATATTAAAATATATGATCAGGGTTACCAATCCTGCATTATTGTGTGTGTGTATAGAACAGATCTGCCAACATTTTTCTTCGGTGGGAAATTCAAACTATATTATAGTAAATTGTTGACGACGACTTCGATATCAACTCTCTCTCCCCTCCTCCCTCTTTGTCTCTAGACACAGTTGTCATCAGTTTTACATAAGCGTCGTGCTACTTATGGATTATTGTAATTAGCGATACTAAAATGTAATCACCAGGAAATATATATTTATCGCCTACCTCGTTGCATCCTTTTTTTGACACATGACAGTCATTGACTACGATTTAGAAATTAATATACTGCCAAGTCTGTGTGTGTGTGGTAAAGTGTTACGCATAAAAAAATCTCCTTGAAATAAGGTATTTTCAAAAGTTTTGTGTACACACACATTGTATAATAATTTTCGTAATTGTGAGATACAACCTGCAAATTATTAAAATGTCTCTCTCACACATTTCTGATTACTATACAAATAATTGGATGCATATTCGAAGATTTCCCTTATTCAAACGATTTGTATGTGTGTACACGAACTTAAATACAGACGATTGTAATTTTAAAAATTCATTTTTTGCATTAAATATATATCGTAAACAATGAAATAATAATATTTCGTCATTGTAAGATTTTAATAAAACAATTATCAGTTTAAATAATAATTTTCATGATTGTAAGATACAACCTACAAATTATTAAAATGTCTCTCTCACACACATTTCTGATTACTATACAAATAATTGCATGCATATTGGGAGTACGTTGACAGCATTGATCCGATACTGAATTAGATATAGTTATTATTCGCTAAATTAAACCAGAGGTCATTAACCTTGTGTACGACGTCCTACATTCTAATTTCACACCTGCTAGTCATTAGCAGTGCTGACAGTAAGTAGGATTATAAAGTATTTACTCTAAAAACGGACAACTCTACTTTCTAATTTGACACCTGTCAAGCATTAACACCGCTTACATTAATTACTCTAAAACGGACACACACACACGTGCTTTCCCCACTACAGAGTACACTATATATACGCTAAGTAAGTTAGCGGCAATTTCTTATTTGTCTACTTGTACATCCTGATACTGCACGTATTACGTGGCTTCCAGTATACACATCTTCTTTTGAAAGACTGTTTGTACGTCTTCAGTGTAGACAACGCACATACTAGTTTGGCTGATACTGTACGTCTTACGTGTCTTCCAGTATACACATCTTCTTTTGGTAAGTGTATAGATTTTATTTAAACGTAAAAATTATCAAGTGCATTATTTATTGAAGTTAATACATGTGTGTGTGTGTGTGTGTGTGTGTGTGTGTGTGTGTGTGATCAAATTACAATTTCTGAAAATATATTCTTACCGTATTTTTATAGTGGCAATTTCTCACCAACGTGTGCTGATACATCGTGAAATCTCTGCATCTTTTTTAATAGTTGAAAGACTGTTTGTACGTCTTCAGACTAGACAACGCACATACTAGTTTTTTGGTAAGTTGTACAGATTTTATTTAATTTTAATTTTAATGTATGTGCAGATTTTTATTTAAACGTAAAAATTATTTGCATTATCAAGCGTGTTATTGAATTTAATACATGTGTGTGTGTGTATGATCAAATTATTATGTCTGTTACAAATTTTCTGAAAAATTGCTTTAAACAAACGTTTTTAATGTAAAAAATTTAGAAAGTAGGTCACAGCGTATGATGACATTTATATCTCTCTCTAATTCTGTTGTGGACATACATAGCTGTAAGCAGTGACTATCTCCTTATGAATGCGGAATGTAGACTTTCCTAAAATTATTTGCATTAAAACATTATCAAACGCATTATTGAATTTAATACATGTGTGTGTGTGCGCGTGTATGTGTATGATCAAATTATTATGGAGTGGGTTATACAAATAATAATAAAGTGTGTGTAATATATATATACATTTATTAAAATACATACACACACAGCTCCAAGATTATATTAAACAGTTTTACAATTAAAAATACATACACAGCTCCAAGATTATATTGTTACAAGTATGAAAATATATCTAAACTAATATTTACAATTTAAAAAAAAAAACATACACAGTTCCAAGATTATATTGTTACAAGTATTAAAATATATCTAAACTAGTTTTACAATTAAAAATACGTACACACACATAGCTCCAATATTATAATGTTACAAATATGATGAAAATATATATATATTTAAAACTAGTATTTACAAAATATGTATAAAATAAGACTTAAACACGTCTATGTACTGTGTTGGACAATGGTGTATATTCTACAAGCGAATCATGTAGTATCATACAGTAGGCGGTTGTCTGTCTAGGAAAATTCATTGACGATTCAAATTCTAAACGTACATCAACTGCTGAAGACTTAAGTGTATCGTCTTGCTTGCTACAATCGAAAACAACCAGCGGGGCTTTTGATTTGAATAATTCCGGTGTCAGTACTGGGCTGCCGTCTAAACGGTGGTAATACGAACTTTGAAAACTGGTGTACATATTGTACAATAATGCAAAACGGTCTTTCCCAATATCCAAGTTTAAATTATCGTAAGGATAATACTTGTCGTTTAGAAACAGTCTCGCATTGATCACGTTACAGTGATCAAATTCATCAGCGTGTGCTGTCAGTACATTTTTTCTTGCTGTCTGAAACGCT